>CM021100.1:868244893-868844893 GCA_007115665.2 Sequoiadendron giganteum | reverse complement strand
GTATAATTTTTTTGAGTATTATTGAGATTGCATCATGGGATCTACTTTATATCAAGATGAAATTTTATCTTTACAAATTAAGATTGAAAAATTAGATGAAGCTAATCAAATATTTGTGTTGGAGACAATTTCAACCTACCTTTGTGCTTAATATAGCTTGCTACAACAAGAGATAGATAGGTTACACAATTAGGCACCCAATGTTAAAGCATAAAAGAAAGATGTTAAGCAAGATTTACTTTCTAGCATTTCAACAAAGCAAGAAAGTAAAACCAATATGTCTTTGAAGAAAGGTTTTGTGTTTTCTCCTATGTCACAAAGGTCAAATGTTGTGTTTAAGCCCATAGCACAAAAATGCTACCAACCAAAGTCACAAAAGCATAAACCTATTGTGAGACTTTGGGAATATCAAAACATAAATAGGGGAAAATGTGGTCTCGGTTACAAAGGTTTTGTTGGCTCTTATGTCCCAAAATATTCCAAACCTATAAAATTTGTATCACAAGGACATATGAATAAATCACAGTCATTCGACAGTTGTTGAAGATACTTGTGCAGTTCAAACATCTAAGCAACGAAAATAAATATGTACTAAGTTTAATAATGTACACATTTGTTCCCATTGTGGACGTCAAGGTCATATTCCTAGTACTTTCTTCAATCTACATCCTTGTTTTTCATGTGATCAACATACTCATGATTCCTTTCATAATTTTCAAAAGAAAGCAAAAAACCCATGTTATGCATTGCTAGTCCTTTGTTTGAACTAGCCTCAAGGAAGACATTAGATGCTTCTTTAAATATTGTAATTGTGACATCTTTGATAGAGATTGAGCTAGGTGCTCCAAATAAGGTTATATTGAGCATTGTTGAAGCTACTATTGGTGATGATAATGATGTTGGTAATGTCGTTGGTGATGACAATATTGTTGGCGATGGCAATTTTATTGGTGATGCTAAGAATGGTTTTGATAAGAAATGTGATTATGTTGGATATGCAATTTATGATGATTATGATGATGTTGGTCCTTACTAATGTATACCAATTATACTCTACCAAGGAGACCATGTTGACATTTTCCCTTCTCATTTGTCAAGGGAGGAATCTCGTGTATATGTCATATTCAAGTGGAGACTTCATAGATTGTTGACACCTCGTGATTGGTGTGGTAATTACACTTCAATATTATATTGCACTCAAAATGTACCATTTCATATATTATTTTCAATGATTGCATCTAATCCATGTTATTTCAAGTTTTATTTTCAATGATTGCATCCAATGTGACATTTTAGATATTATTTTTAGTGATAATGCAAAGTTTCCCCAGATAACAACTCATATTGACCACTAAAGTTTGGTCTTTTTCAAATTGTAGCATGGGTAAAACAAGTTTCAATTTGAAACCTTTCAAAATAACATACTCATTATTAAAAGTTGAGACTTGTCAAAGTAATACACTCACCATCAAAATTTGAAACTTGTTAAAGCAACAAGATCATTATCAAATTTGAGACCTGTTAAGGGAACATACTCAATATCAAAGTTTGAATCTTGTAAAGGTAATAGGCTTATTTCAAACATATTTAAGACTTGTCATAGTAACATGATTTTCAAGAAGCTAATATTAAGTAATGATATCTCTCGATGTGGATAGATATATTCAAAATATCTATGCTAATATTTTTTAAGAGATAATACCGTTTATTAAAATAAAAAAGTAAAAAAAATATGAGCTACGGTGCAACGGGAAAGGAAAACTAAAAGGAACAAACAACAGAAAATAAAAAAGCGTGATAAAAAGAGATCTGTGAAAAGAAAAGTGTCGACACGAGGAAAGGAAGATCGAAGGAGAAAAAGCAGGTGTGCAAAATCATATTACATTTGCAGATTGACATTTTTTTTAGTATAATCTTTTATTTTCTTCTTCGTAAAATTTTGCTGCCAGTTTGGCCTCATTCCATGGGATCAAATCTTTGAGGTATGTAAGCTATTTTTTCTCTTTCTCTCTGTCAATTTCAATGGAGTGTAGGAGAAAATTGCCGTCTGTGTTTTACTAATTGGTAAACGCCAATACCAGTTATGTCTGTTAACATCTAGTTTGACAGCTCTCGGGGTTTCCTTGCACTTATTGCGGTTATATTTATTTATTTATTTTTCCTTAGTTTGCTTTTTTAGTTTGAAAACTCTCATCGATATTTAGCCGATAGTTAGCCGATAGGCTAGATTATGTGGGCACTGCCCACCGGGATTCAATGTTTCTCACGCCTGAGAAATTTCCGATCAGTCAAATCATTCCTCGCCTCACGCCTAAAAACAAATTTTGACTTCGTATTTGATATTTTCGTTTAAAGGCCTGCAAAAGTTTCGCCGTCAGATCTCAGCCAGACTCACGCCTAATATCTTGTCTCGAGCTCAAGAGTCTAAGTAAGCCCTAAAACCCCGATATTTTCAGATTTCGTTTCCCGTGAATAGATTGAAGCAACGGCTGTAGGAAGATTGGTTTTGGTTCACGTCATTTCAATAAATTTCTGCTGTGTTAGGGTTTCGTACTTTTATTGCAAGCTCTGCCTGTTTTTTAATCAACGGCATCTTCGACAGCACGACACAATTTGAGCAGAATCTTTAGGTAAGTTGCTTGCCATGGTTTAGTGAATTTTAGTTTTTGGAATCTTTACGCTGCTGGATCATTTTTCTTGTGTTTTATTTCATTTGAACACAATTATGTTACTATCTGTTAAATGAAGGGATTGGTTCACCAGAAAGTTGTCTCATGCTGGGAAAAAACAACTTTCGGGCAGTTGAAACATTCCGCACCCCATGCTTGAAAACAAACTTTAACTCACAACCAATATTTTTGTTTAAAAGCCTGCAAATTTTGTCTTGAACTCAAGAATTGAGTAGTGCTAAAACCCTGATATTTTCAGATGCTTAATTAAGTGTGCGGACAAAACTTGGGTGCATTGACATGCACTATCTCCTGTTTGTTAGGGCTTGGTTTTGTTAGGATTTGAAATCCTATGGTTTGAAATTTTATGGTTTGAAATTCTATGATTTGATTTTTTTCTTGGTGTGAGCATATACCAATTATATAAATTTTGTCACGACGAAAAGCCTTGTGTGATGCCGAAGAGAAACAGGGACTTGTGTGATGCCAAAGAGAAGAATGTGATAATAACATGAATGCCCCTAGCTTAATGACAGCATAGACAAGCAACCATCATTACAAGTTCTCTTTACAAGATTCACATCATATACTTCGCAATTCATAGTTCTAAGGAATGAGATAAAGCAGTCACATACACTGAATTTTGAACCATAATCTATGCTCTCATTATTGAAAACATTAAAAAAATATGAACTGATACTGAAAGGTGGTCGACTGAATCAAGGATGCAACACTAAGTTACTGGTTCAAGTTAGGGCATGCTGGTATGGCAATCTTTTTTGTGTTTGGGTTTTTCTGTACAAAAAATAAAATAAAATCCATTATTATATACATTTTTTTACCTAAAAACAAGACAACTAGATAACATACATTTAATAAAGACAACAACCTAATTTTTTTATAAGATGATATGTACCTAATATTAAAACTTAAGCTTTTTTGTATGGACTCCACGAGAGCACTAAAAAAACCATGATACTAATGCGTTTGACACTTAAAAAAGCACTAAAAGGTAGAAAGTAAAGCATGCACTGTTTTTAATAACATTTAGCCAATAATTATTGCTTTTTGAGATAAATGTAGCATGCAAGCTTACTGTAAAAGGAGCTAAAAACCAAGAAAGAGCAGTATATGATTCTTGCAACAGCAACAACACTAATGATGGTAACGACACCTCCAAATGTCATGCCCCTGCCGAAATTCAAATCTAGATCGCAGCATGTGAGCCGCGAAGAAGTCAATGAAAAGTGGCGCCAAGATCATCGATGAGATAATGCTAATAAAACTGGCACTAGTGTCATACTAGCAATTTAAGATAAACATAGTCAAATTATAATTAAACTATAATTTACCAAGCCAAGAGAAATATACACTACAAGGGCTTTCACCTCATATTTCTTTGTCTCAGAGAAATATACACTACAAGGGTTTTCACCTCATATTTCTCCGTCTCAGAGAAATATACATTACAACAAATCTTCATGATGATGTGACTCCCTTTGGAGCTCCAAGTACTTGCATCAACCTCCTGACCTCCTCGTCCAAGATTGTCTGCAATGCTTGCCTTAGAGGAGCGGTTTCCAATGCACACTTCTGATACTATTCACTTGCTCGAGTCCAAGACTGTCCTCCTCGACCTCATCCCAGATCACCCTATTCTAAATAGGTTTGCGGAGCTACCAATGTCAAATCCAGATTAATTGTCTTGTGCAATTCTGTTCTCAGCTGCTGAAGAGGTCTTCCAAGGATTTTGCACTTGGCCTTGCAACACTGCAACCTTCACTTCTTCTTATTGAGTCATAGAACTCCCTCTTGATCCCTACCTCAGAGATTTCAAAGAAATCCTCTGGAAGTGAACTCCCCTCCATTGACCTATCTCAGAACCTTAATCCTTTTCTTGGACAAGCTCTCAACTCGTGCCTTGAATTCTCTAAAATCGACTCCCTTTGAATGTCATTTCCTCCTCTTCGAAGAAATTGATTGACTTTAGAATAAGAAACCTTCTGAATCAACTTTAGAGCTAGGCTCCTTCTGAGATGACCCTATGTCAATTTCCGCAATAGAAACATGTTGTGTAGACCTTAATTTGCAATCTCGAGCAAAGTGACTGTACTTGTCACACCTGAAACATTGAATGTGAGAGAGATCCTTCTTCTTCTTCGGTTCTGGGGCAGAATTTGATTCTCTATCTCTATTCCTCTTTCTTCCTTTGCCTCTTTCTCTAGAAGTATGTGTAGCAAGAACTTGATTTTCTACATCATGATAGTTTCGCTCAATTCCTCTTGCTGCCAACCTAGACTCTTCTTGAATACAATCAGCTTGAAGACGATCAAACTTGGGCAACTTGGATCTCCCACTGATGCTCTGAATAAAGGTTTCCCAAGATTGAGGAAGACCATTTAGTGCCAACATAACAAGATCTCTGTCTGCAATTATATCCCCAATAGCGCTCAACTGATCTCTCAAATCAGCAATCTTCATAAAGAATGAGATGACTGAATCATCTTTAGCCATTTTTACATGGTGAAGTTGTTGTCTGAAAGCAAGGGCTCTACTGGTGTTGTTGATCTCATACAATCCTTTTAGAGTATCAAACATATCTTTAGCTGTCTTCAACTTGGAGATGATCGGTACTAGGTGATTCATCACAGAGTCTATCATGATCTTTCTAGCCTTCGTGCTATTTTTCTTCCACTGGATTTTCTCAGTATCATCGGAAGGCTCGGGCATATCACTTTCCACGAAATCGAAAAGATCATTCTCCTCTAATGCAATGAGTACCCTGGGTTTCCAAGAGTTGAAGTTTGAAGCTCCATCAAGCCTATCTTCTACCTTGACACCGCTCACCATCTTCTTTTTCCGCACAAATTCATCTTCAAAGATCTTCCCTTAGGTGCAAAGTTGACTTGATTACTTAAACAAATCTGATCAGATCTTTTCTTAGACCCGCTCTGATACCATGTTAGATTTAGGATCAGAAATGAAAACAATCAGAAAATGAAACACATAAGACAATGAACACAACAAGATACCCTGGGAAAACCCTCCTACTCGAGGGGGAAAAACCCAGCAAATATATCTCTTATATATTGAAGGAATAAGAGCAGAAATCTGCTTACAACTCAGGCCCAACACAATGCCGAATTTGATACAATGAATAATAGCACCTCTCCTAGATGCAAAGATACAAATGAATATGTTTCTCCTTGAAATCGGTCTGCTGCTACAAAATGATGATCTGCTGCTACAAGATGATGATCTGCTTCTCAAGTATGAACTTCTTCTAGGAATGCGAATTATGATGAATGAACTTGATGATCAAATGAATGATCATCACCTTGTATTTATACAAAACTAGGTGACTCTTCATTTGGGTTGGCCTCTTTTAAGAAACAAGGTGACTCTTCATAAAATTATTATATATAGCAAGTCCGACTTGCCTTGGTATTATTTATCCATCATTTTTAAATTTGAGAGAAAGATATCTCCCACTGCTATAACATCAACAGTTTTAACTCCTTCCTAGGAAGGTCTAAACAAATCATGAGTTCATTGGTTTCTTCATGAATTACTTGACAATATCAGCATATAAATCAAATGGCTCAAAGTCATGAATACCATTGCATTTCTAGTGTTTTGCCTTGATATATGATCTCAAGTTATCTTCAAGGACCATATACACTTTACTAGGCCCTAAAGGTCCTAACCAAATCCATTAAAGTTGCTGCAAGGGTCAAGATTTACAAACATATGACCATGGAACATACCCACAATTTAGTCTAAGACCATTTGAAGGTGTTGACATCAGTTTGACAGGACCAAGTCTAACTTTTTCTAGCTTTATTAAAGCACAGAATACCATTAATACTGAAGATTCAAATAGACTCCTCAAGGTCCCTGTAAGGTTATTCTTGAGTTATTCTAACTCATCTCAATATTTAAAGGTGCAAAGACCAATACTATATTAGTAAACTTTATTAGTAAATAGAACTCTTTGAATGAGCCTCCCAAGGAAGAAATTCACCACTTAAAGGTAGAGATCTAAACATTTTTATTAATACTCCATGTTTCATGTACTTCAAGAGTTCATAGATATTCGAAAGCCATCAAACATATTTTAACATTTAAGCACACCATGGTGATCAACATAACCTCAATCTCTCCATTTTTTTCATTCTAGAAAGTCTTTACAATATCGAGGAGTCTGCCCAAATTGAGCGATGCATGGGACAAAGTATAGTGGGGGTTTACTTTTCTTAAAATCCTAATTGAGTAGGCTAGGTGAGGAAAAAACATGTCTAGGGTTGTTAGGCCCTAGATGGCCATCATCTTTTGCTTTCAACTTGGTAGGACAAAACCTAAATACCCATCATTCATACAAAAACAAAAACTCAAGAGAAGATCAACCTGCTTATAGCTCCAATATGGAAGTTAACACAAAGGTGACAAGTCTCTACTCCTACAAGCCCCAAAATGAGCTCAGTCAACTCAAATGCATTAATTCCAAATTTCCAACAACTCTAAAACTATCTCCTAGTAATGTGAGTTGTTTACCAATACCATTTTCCTCATTTCAAGAAAAATGGAAGGAATAACAACAACCTCTTAAACTATGTTACCGGTTCGGTCCCTTGGACCTGCAAGTTCAGGTTTGATCCAACTCGGATATGGATTTGGGTTTAGTTCATAGGGGGGTCTGTCTAGGGTTTTGAAAAGCATTGTAGGTTTGTTGGGGAGAAGCCTAGGCACACCTGTCACAAATTTCTTGATATTTTCCACTATTGCTGGAATCCACCACTTTTCCTTTGTGACTTGCTTTTAAAATATTTGAAAATCTCTTTTTCTTGTTTGCGTTGGTCTGCCCCTTGCTTTTCTTGTCTTTCTATTTCCATGGGTCCAAAATATCACTGTGTCTATAAAAAATAGGTATCTCGTAGCTGAGCATGCAACCACAAAATACCCTAGGTGCCCAACTAGAAAACTATAGGTATTTGATAAGAATTTATATAATTAAAGAATAGGTATTGTAGATAAATCAAATAAGTTATTAATATTAGTAGTAGTTATTATTATTAATAAAAAAATTAGTATTAGTTATTATTAATAATAAAAAAATTAGTAGGTATGTATGTGAATTAATTTCTAAAATTAATATATATAGTAATATTAACTTTCATTATAATTATATTATAATATTATATATGAACTTTATTAATATTGTATAAGCATTATTCTATATTAAAAACATGTATATTTGTCTAATATTCTTGATTTTAAGCTGTAAATATGTATATATTTATGATTTTTATATGTTTTCATATTGATGAACCCAAAATGAATTATATTATAATATTATTTACGAACTTTATTAATATTGTAAAAGGCTTATAAATATTATTATATATTAAAAATATGTATAGTTGTCTAATATTCTTGATTTTAAGCTATAAATATGTATATATTTATGATTTTTATATGTTTTCATATTTTTTTTGGGTCAAATTTGTGAACCAAACCGGCAAACTTGAACCAGTATTGGGATTGGTAAGTTAGATCTTAAGTACATTGAATAAAACATAAAACTTTACTACATTCATGCATCCTTAACTCATTGCCATTATGCTATGAGATAAACATTTCAAAAAACATCATGATGTCATGTACCCCAGTCAAAATGGCAGTTAATATGTATTGGCCAATCCATTAATTGACATTATTGAGTATGGAACATTTCTTTCGCAATGGTCCAAGACACTAGTGACCCCTCTTTGGGTCTTGATCCTCATGTAATAACTAACAATTGGCATTAAGCTTGACAGGATCTACTAAGGCTATAGAGGTGGATAATTATCCCTCTATGGTTTACTTCACTAAAAGGAAATGCTTGTAAGAGCCTTTGAAGAGATGGTTAGCTCATGGATTGTAATGTCCCCTATCCTGATTTGCCCTAGAATTCGCCTATTGATCACAAATTGCAACAAATTAGGGTTAGGGTTTCACCTTATTAAATAAATCTTTGTTAGATTAGAATCCTGCATTCACCACATGAACAATATATGCAAATATGTATATATGCTTGTTAGGGTTAGACAATTTCATTGCATCCATAGACTATCAATCAATACAAACAAGTTTGGGAGAAGGGACATGATGGGTCCGCTCGAAGCCATATGCCAAGCCTAAGAGGTTGTATACCACAACTCTCCCCCTTGGCGACTTGTACTCGCTTCCCCCATCAAGGCCACAACTCCCGGAAGATACTTGCCAACCTGTGGGATCAGGCGGAGATCACAAGCGGTCTTGGCACTTACCACTCCTCAGGCCCATCCTCCACCTTGGGATTGGGTGGAGATCTTGAATGGGATCTTTAGGCTCTCACCGCTTCCCTCTGCCCTTCCCACAAGGTGGGTTTCCAGACAGTCACATGCAATTCTGATTCAACTCTCATAATAGAATTTATTTTAAGATTTACAAGCAATATGCATACATATGTAAACAATGATCTGCAGAAGAATAGCAATCTGGGGTGATGTACTGGACTGATTCTCTTTTGTTTCCTGGGCTGTATATTTCTTATCCTTAATCGATCCATCTGTTCTTAACACTCACAAGATATTGTTAGTGTGAATCAAATAAATAAGAATCTATTTTCTATACTTATTTTAAAGCATCATAATTACTTATAGGGCTCAATAATTGCTGCAAGCATCATTATTGCATAATCGTACATGTTACATATATATAAATATGTACGTAATTATTTCTAATAATCACCTTTGCATGAATATATATATATATATAAAATCATACTTAAACTTACTTCCCAATATATAATTGCTGATTCCTTATTCTCTGCCTTCCATCTTCATTTTATACCTCTGCTATACTCAGAAATATACTCCACAGTTCTTATTTTATTTTCCATTCGCAAATTGATTCCATCTGCTTTTCTTCTCATATTCCCCTATTATATTTTAAGGGCTGCTGTAGATCATTATTTATTCCTTTTCATAAAATCTCCTATTTCCGGCTGTGTATCCTTCATTCATTCCTCCCCTTCATAAATCCTCCTCATTCGATTCTCTGTTCTTCCAGATTTCTTATACCTGAAATGACTTTTTTGATATCCCTTGGCAAATGGTTTGACTTCCATTATATATCCCCATGTCCAAGTGAAATGGTGCGCCTCTTGGAAGGAGGCGACCATTCAAATGGGTATGTCTTTACAAATCTGTTTTAGCAATAATCACTGCCCTCTTTAATAATTGCTTCTCTTGATAAATTTTGTTTTCCTTTGGAATTGCTGCCTCTAACTCAATAATACCTGCCTTAAAAAAATCCTTGTCTTTAAACTGAGCGCTCATCTTTACTTATTAATGCTGCCCTTGTGGGAATCGTTCTCAGCCCCTATTAAGAAGAATCACAGCCTTTGGAAATTGGTTGCTGCCTTTTTAAATTTTGTCTTTTACTTTAGTTTGTCCTATATGATTTGTTGTTTTCCTTAACTAACTGATCGCACCTTTTTATTAGTTTCTGGCATTCTAACAACACAATCTAATCCAGAAAACACATTCAGATTCTAGCATTCTGCCCATCTTTAATGATATTAATTGCTGTTTGTTTATTAATTATATATTAATATATTATATTTTTATTTAGTTTAATATAAATATATATATATATATATTTTAATAATATTTAAGTTGTTAATATTTCTTTTATATTTAAGTTATTTATTTTTATTTATTTATTTGTATTACAATGCTTATATCTTGCAATTTCAGGGCCATGACATGGATTGTGGACAAGACAAATCTGACATGACAAGATGAATTGGAAGCTGTGTTTTGAAATCAAAAAAATTCAAACTTACTCAATATCCACCAATGACGATGTATCAATTAAAGTGATATTTCATATGAGAGACACATTGCATCTGTCTTGACCATAAAGGATCAAGCATGCTAATGGAAGACATCACACAAGCAAGCATGCATATAAATCTATTTGCAAGAGTTTGATGGTGTGTGTACAGTCACAATGATTGCTATCTTGCATTTCCATTGTCTTGTACTGAACAAATCCTCCTGCATTATATCCTTTCTCTTTTCTCATCTTCTGTCTTTAGCACAAACATGGACAAAGATAGACAGGATTAGTTATCAGATTATGAAATTGGTATTCAACCTAAAATATATGATTAATAATCCAAATAAAACTAAAATCTGATAAATCATTACTAATAAATCAGGCTAATCATCAATTAATCCAGCTGTAACAAAATACATTACTTTACTGCAAGAATGTTTGGAAAATAAGGCATCTAACTAGTAATTACATAATTGACTAAAATCAATTTTAAACAATATAATATTTATCCAAAATTATGTGGTACTTTAAAAATCCTATGTCGAAGAGGAGGTGATATGATGATAATGAT
The DNA here is from genome assembly GCA_007115665.2 of Sequoiadendron giganteum. NCBI lineage: Eukaryota > Viridiplantae > Streptophyta > Pinopsida > Cupressales > Cupressaceae > Sequoiadendron > Sequoiadendron giganteum. Next base: position 868,833,784 of record CM021100.1, on the reverse strand, counting down.
TGACACTAGCAAGAGTGAGAGCCAGGTTCAAATCTCTCTCAGTACAATAAGGTGCCTGATAACTCCAGTAGACATACGGTGTAGTGTGTACAATATGGAGTACAGTGGAGGTTGACAATATCTTCTGGTTGTGACTCAAGCTTACTCCATATTGCCACAAAAGAATACAGTCCAACTGTTTGAAAGCTACCTATAGTCTCAACCAAAAGATAAGGAAAAAAGATGCGTTAGAAGTTAGAACAAACCTAGGACCAATTATTTAATGATGAAAATTTTACCTATTTCAGATATTATATGCAAATTAAAAAAATATTCACATCTGCAATCTATTTGCCTTTAATATAAATGCCAAAATTTACATATCTACCAAAAAGAAAATATCAGGATTTTATAGCAGAAACCTCTTGACTGCTATCTAAGGAACCTGACACAACTTAAATATTGTCATAGTTTAGTGAAGGGAAGACTTGTGGGCATCCTGTTTGGTCTGGCTCCAGTTTTTGCAATATTTGAAGATACACTGCCATTTGAGTTTGTTTTTGTTGGTTTGTGTCCAACAGTAATTAATTCCTGTTGGTCCGGAGAAACCAATGGATGAAGGAATGGAAGATACATTGCCATTTGATTTTTTATTTTTTTTTGGTTTGTTTCCAACGGTAGTTAATTACTATTGGTCTGGAGAAGATAACGGTTTATGGTACAACCTGTAAGTATCCTGATCTCTGATGCATAGATATAAGTAGATGAAACCAATGGATCAAGGAATGATGTCATAATTATTTTGAACTTGCCATTTCCTACCAAAAAGATAGGTCGAGTTCCTTCCAGTCATTTAACATGGACAGTGTTGGAAAGAAAGCCATTCTCCTTTTGTGAATCTCACAGCTCCTAATTGTATCTTCTTGTTTTTTTAAAATCTGGAGAGAAATTTCCCTAATCTTTCTTTCTACCCTGTTTCCATACTTTATCATAAACTGAAGGTATAATTTCTCTGAGGCATTATGGATGTTTAACCTCATTCCTGTTATTATAGGGTCTCAAGGAAATGTTAATGATGAATTGACATGTGGCAGTTTGTAAAGTGATATGCAAAAAAATTTATATTGTTCTTTTATACCTGACTCCTCTGCAGGAGCTAACCTTGGGGCTTGTATCTGTAATTACTTACGAATCAAAGGTCTGTCTAGAAATGTGCACATTGGGTTCAAAACTTCACACTGAACCAACTGCAAGGGTTTGATTTTTGACAATCTCTTTGCTATCTCTTCTTTCAGGGGGAAGCTAGTGTTTTCTATTCTGACACAGATTTGAAGAAATAATATTCAGTCCCATTGTGTAAGATGAGGATTTTAGCTCGATCTTTCTTCTTCTCAAGGTTGTTTCTCCCATTTACCTTGCTAAATATCTACCTGTTTCTTTGCTCTTAGAACCATCATTGTACCTGATGTACATATGCTGATCAGCTGAATTCTAAATCCACTGCAACTTCATTCAAATTTAGTTTAATTGCAGTTGACATCACCCCTACTTAGAACATGATTATGATGCTTTCATGCCACATCTTTTGATTTCAAATGGTTGCAGAAAATGCAGCGTATTTGGATAATTAGATATTTTATTAATTATTTTTTAACAACTTTAAAGAGGTAATGTTATGATTTCATATATATTTTCCAACATACAGACAAGCAAGAATTCATTTGATTTTGGGAGTTTCTCTCAGCATCAGTTTGGACTCTTTTTCTCCCTGTCAATTTAACAATGTATCATTTTGTCCTCTATCTTATTATTTGTGGATGACTTCTGAAATTCATTGAATCTTTTAATCTGTGCGGGATGATGTCCACTTGATGGGGTTGTGATCTTTGAGTTTCCTCACGAAGATCCTTGTCTTATAATCTACATACAGTAACCTGCATTTTCTCCACTTTGGGCTCTTTTCTGGAATATCTATGATTCTCGGAAAACAACTTAAACTAATAGCAGCGATTGCATTAATAGATTTTACCTAGTGTTCAAAATTTGGAGTATTTTCAGGATTCACAATGCTAGCTCAATTCCATTCAGGTATCTCTGATTCTATCTCTATGCAAATCATTGCTAACATAACCATTTGTTTTCAGTGTTTCACTTTGTTAGGTTTCCCTTGATCGCTTTTTCTATTTTCTCTTCATTTTGAAACTTCTATGTTTGTCTGGGATCCATTAAAGAATTTTCTAATAAATGAGGAAAATGAAGCTCGTAACTTGGTCATGAATTACAAGGTTTCTGTCTACTTTTTTTTTTGTCTTTGTATTACATCACAACCTTCGCTCATAAATTTGAAATCTATCAGTGAACCATTTCCATATTCTGAATTTCCTCCATTAAAATCTTTCAAGAAGTTTTCAAAAAATGTTAATTTGTAGAGATTTATGAGGCTGGCATTTTCAAGTCTCATAATTTTGGAGATTGACATCTACTGTCTCTAACTTGTATTTTCAAACAATATTTGCAGAGGAGAAGAGTTATATGTGATTTGACTGTAGAGATATTCTGCAATGGCCGGGAAACCTCAAGTTCCATCAAACAATTCTGCAATCATTGCAATGATTGCTGATGAGGTATCTGTTCATTTCTGAGTTCCAAAACAGTAGCAATTTAGTTGAAGTTTTCTGTTTATATGAGTTGTATTGCTTGAACACAATCTGGATTATTTTATAGAAACTCATTTTTAAAGATACAATATACTGTGGGAAACAATGTGATCAGGATGAGGTAACTTCCCTATTGCAGTAATATGACTGTATTGAACATAATTATTCAAAACATTTATACTGTTGGGACACATTCCTACCCACCCTTCTCTATGGTGCTTTTACATTAATATCATTAATGTGTGCATATAACATGCAAAGTTGCAATTGAGAGGCAGAGTTTACACTAAAAGATAGGCCAGTGAACTGATCTTCCAAGTAAGTATACATTGTGGAGACCTCCATGTTCTTTCCTTTTTTGAATGGAAACCTGCGAATAACATTGTTGGAGACATTGAAGACCATAACCTTAGTTTTATGAAAGCTTAGCACAAGCTGGTAAAGTATAAAAGTGGTCAAGGGCATCATGCTCTTTGTAAACTGTTAGGATAATGAGAGAGGAGGATAACTTTTAAAAAAAAAAATCAATATACCAATCAGAACATGATGCGACATACAGCCATAATCAACATGATTAAATAGTCAAAGAAAATCCTAATGTCATCTTTATAAATACTTGAGAGAGTTGATTAGAGCAGGGACCTATATTTGACTCCAATGTTACTCTTAAGAGAGCCTGAGAGACAATATTTTGTTTAAAAGCAATATGCCAATCAGAACATGATGCAATTTACACCCCTAACCAACATGAGTAAAGCATTGAAGAAAATCCTAATCTCATATTTATGGATACGTGAGAGAGTTGATGAGAGCATGTACCTATATGTGACTCCATATTACTCTTAAGAGAGCTTGAGAGACCATGGAAAATTTGGAGCTGGCCAACAACTGGCTTATAGTCTCATGGAGGTAGTACCGAAGGAATCTGAAGTATCAGTATCATGCAACTTCTAAAGAAATGGATACCTTGATACCCATTCAATGCCTTTTCTAAAGTCTAGAAAACAACTAGAGATTCTTGAAGATCACTGGTGAGCTTCCTCTATAATAAATTGGTCATAGTCAAGAAGTCTATAGTCAAGAAGATGAGCTGGCCAACAACTGGCTTATAGTCTCACGGAGGTAGTACTGAAGGAATCTGAAGTATCAGTATCACGCAACTTCTAAAGAAATGGATACCTTGATACCCATTCAATGCCTTTTCTAAAGTCTAGAAAACAACTAGAGATTCTTGAAGACCATTGGTGAGCTTCCTCCTAATGTCATCTTTATATATACTTGAGACAGTTGATTAGAGCAGGGACCTATATCTGACTCCAATGTTACTCTTAAGAGAGCCTGAAAGACAATATTTTGTTTAAAAGCAATATGCCAATCAGAACATGATGCAATTTACACCCCTAACCAACATGAGTAAAGCATTGAAGAAAATCCTAATCTCATATTTATAGATACGTGGGAGAGTTGATGAGAGCATGTACCTATATGTGACTCCATATTACTCTTCAGAGAGCTTGAGAGACCATGGAAAATTTGGAGCTGGCCAACAACTGGCTTATAGTCTCACGGAGGTAGTACTGAAGGAATCTGAAGTATCAGTATCACGGAACTTCTAAAGAAATGGATACCTTGATACCCATTCAATGCCTTTTCTAAAGTCTAGAAAACAACTAGAGATTCTTGAAGACCACTGGTGAGCTTCCTCTATAATAAATTGGTCGTAGTCAAAAAATAGGAAGAAGGCTTAGGAAGTAGATTGGTGTGAAGCTATGTTGCTGGTTTGGGTTTGGGTCTCAAAAATTGTAGACCAGTTTTTTGAAAATTGTGTAGATTAGGTTTTTGAAAAATCACGAGTAGGGTCTTCAAGCGCCTAGGGTTTCAAACCCGAATTGGAATTTTGCAAATTTTTATCGATTTTTTGAAAAATCATGGGTTTTTTCGTCTCTTTGATTTTTGATGAGTTTTTAAAATAGTGGGATTTGTGCTAGTTGATTGCCTCGGGGTTCGTGCCAATTGATCACCTAAGGATTTTTTTGCAATAACTTTTTTTGAATTTCAACTTTGACCTCGTTTTTTGTGCCTTCGGAAAACGGGAGGGATGACCAACATCATGTTGGAAAGCAACCAGAGATTCAACGGTAAAAACTACAATACCTGGAAACAGAGGATGCTCACCATTTTTGAGTACTAGTGTCTAGATTCAATTGTTTTGGGTACAAAAACACGTCCCATAGTTGTGGAAAAGGACCAGGACAAATTTGATGGAAGTAATCAAGAGGCGGTGATGCTTCTCAAGTTATTTGTCATAGATGAGATGCTTCCAGAAATACCATCTAGCAAGACTATTGCAGAGATCTTGAAACACTTGAAGGATCTGCATGAGACTTCAGACAAGGGCAGAGCATTCTTCCTTAAAAATATGTTGTTCTCCATTGTGATGGATGACAAGATGTCTTTGCAGGATCATCTCATGAAGATCAAAGGCATTTGCAATCAACTGGAGGCCATTGGTCGCAAGATGGAAGAAGAGGATATGGTGGTTATCACGTTGAAAAGCCTACCGCAATCTTATGAGCACATCATTGAAACTCTCGACATTTCTTCCACCAATGTTGACCTGAAGTTTGATGACATGTGCAACAAGCTCTTGCAGCAAGACAGGTGGAAGTAGTTTGGGAGTAGCAGCAACACACCTAGTGTGAAACGGGCTTTTATTAGTGAAAGACAAAAGCAAAGGCAAGTCCTCTCAGCATAAAGGATAAGGCAAATCTGAGGACAACTCCAAGAAGACTATCACATGTCATTATTGTGGTAAGCTTGGCCACATGAAGAAACATTGTAGGAAGCGGTTGGTTGATCAGAAATCCAACCAGGGAGGGTCTCAACAAAAGGTCCATGTTGCAGAGCATTCTGAGCAGAAGGAGTCTACCTTCTATGCATTCATGGCCAAAAGACCAACTGATCATGTCAAATCTTTTGCATGGTATATTGATTCTGGAGTGTCTTGGCATTTTACACATAGGAGAGATTGGCTCACGGAGTATAAGGCTTGCTCTGGTTCTGTCATCTTTGGTGGTGGTGAAGAGTATACAGTTGTCGGCAAAGGCAATGTTCAGATTACATCTAGTGGGAGAAATCTCATATTTCTCAATGTATACACTATGTTCTGAGCATGGAGCTCAATTTGCTCTTTGTGAGTTAGATTATGCGACATTGTTCGAAGTTGGATATCATCTTTAGTTCACACAAGTGCCACATTGTTGACAAGGAGTCCAAGAAAACAGTTGTAGTTGGGCTCGAAGATCATAGCTTGTATAGGATGGTTGATACTAGAGAGTCTCAGGAACATGCAATGGCTTCGAAGAGCTCATCCATTAGTACTCTTTGGCATCATCAGTTTGGGCATCTCAACCTAGCATACTTTTCTCAGCTGGATCAAGAGAATTTGGTTGAAGGCTTACCTGAGATTTAGCAATAGACCCATGATGTATTCGGAGCTTGCCAAGTAGGGAAGCAACATCGAACTCCATTTTTAGACGGATGAGCTTGGAGAGCATCCAAGGTCCTTCAGCTGGTTCATGCGGATGTTTGTGGACCAATGAATACTGCATCGATCACTGGTGCCAGGTATTTCCTTTTGTTTTGTTGATGATTTCAATAGGAAAATGTGGGTGTTTTTCCTCAAAGCAAAATCAGATGTGTTTAATGAATTTCAAAAGTTGAAAAAGAGTCATGATGTTCAATCATCACTCTTAGGTCAGATAATGGGGGCGAGTTCTGTTCCAATGAATTCACCAACTTTTGTGCTAAACACGGTACCTAGTGTCAGCTTACCACGCCCTATAATCTTCAGCATAATGGAGTTGTTGAGCGGAGAAACCGTACTATTAGGGAAATGGCCTGTTGTATGTTGGAGAACAGAAATGTTCCAAAGAAATTTTGGGCTGAAGCAATGTATACTGCAGTATACCTTCTTAACCGGTCTTCCACACAGGCCGTCAAGAAGATGACCCCAGATGAAGCATGGTCTGGAAGGAAACCGAGAATCAACCATCTCAGGACTTTTGGTTCTACTGCATATGTTTGGATTCCAGATGCAAAGAGGACCAAATTGGATTCCAAAAGTTAGAAGTTGATGCTTACAGGATATAGTGACAATCATAAGGCCTATTAGTTGATTGATGTGGACACTGACCATCTAACATTCAGCAGGAATGTTGTTTTTGATGAAGGTGGGCCCTTTCAGCTCTCTTCTCCCATCACAAGTCCTAAGGATCAGCCTCTGAAGACTAAAGATTTGGGTGTAGCAGACTTGACACGTCTGATCAGACCCACTAGGTAATCAGGTCAAGAGTCCTTTGGCCTTGTTTGATGCTGTTCACCTTGAGAGTTGCCAAGTTTGGGTGAGTCCTGTAACATTGGTTTTGATAGACTAGTTCTACATAGACAATTGTTGCACTATTCTTGGCTAACTTAAACACAGAGGAATCTAGCTCAAATTGGACAGAACTGCAGGGACTCTTGTAATTGCTAAGCCATGCATCACCCTCCTACATTTATATTAATGTATGGTACCACTCTTTGTAATAGTCATCAGAGAGTTAAGTAGTTAGTGAGTTAGTTAGCTTAGTGGTAAAATAGGAAGCTAACTTAGTTGTTCAGACATTCGACTTGCAATTACTTGTTCAGACATTCGACTTGCAATTACTTGGACTCATACATTCATCCTTGGTGCTCGTTCCCCAGGCTGGAAATGTCCTTGTCTTGGAGACTCATATGGAGACATCCCCAAACATTAGGAGCTTTGTATGAAGTTTCTTTGTGTCTCTATATGTCTCCTAGAAGCATCCTTGAAGAAAATTTGGAAACTTTCTACAGAAGTTTCATAGATATATCATATAAATTACACTAGGTTTTCCTGAAGTGCTGATGTGTGGTTGACAAATTTTGCAATCTCTATTTCTTGCATTAATAAATTTAAAAGGTTTTGGTACCAAATTTATTTTTATTTCAAATCCCAATGAGGTAATAGTACAAAGAGAAACAATAATAAGGCTTAATATGTGTTCTTGAACTAGTTATGTACTGTATTTGCTCCCTGACAGTAGATCCATACCGTTGAGTTTAGGGCTGGCTCTGCTGTATGTGCCTATCTCTAGATGATTATGTTTTAAAATAATTTTTTATATCATGATGATGATTTTCATATATTGATACAATTAATCTTTGTTTTTGTTGACATCTATTTCAATTCTTCAAAATTTCAAAATTTTAAAAAATATTAAGCATTTAAGTATTTCACATTTGTTAAAGTTGCATATCCATTGTGCAACTGTTATTTTCCAAATTTAAGTTATATATATGTAAATGTTTTTTATTTATTTTGATGTCTCCAACTTTGGAAATAAATGGCATACCAGTACCTGTCCCTGCCCCCATTATAATACCAGTTCCCATCTCCTGTTGACTATCATTTGATCTCTCAGATAGAACTATTACATAGTAAAACTTTGGCACATTATAGTTCTCATTGCAATATCTAACTGTACTGTTATTTCATCTTCTCTTAACTTTCTGCACTCTAATATAGTTCTTGGCCTCCCTCATTCAAATAGATGCTCCTGCCATCTCACATCTAGTCAGCTAAGTGTGTCTAATCTCCTCCATATATATGAATAGGGTCAGCCCTCACATACACCAGGAAGAGTCTAGAAGGTGACGAGGTGGCAGGTTTTTAAGTAGTCTTATATAGTGGTCATCATATTGACTAATATGACTACTAAATATTTGTTAAGGTTGGAAAATAAATGACCAATTTTTTTTTTAATTTGAGGAAAATGCAAAGAGAAACTTCATCTTATAAGATTCATTCGGTAATACATGCTACCATTAATTATGTGCCTTTGTAGTGATTTGGGCTTGTTCAAATGTAAGGGTGAATTCCACCAACTATTGTTAAAAGTTAAAACTCTTTAAGGATATGCTAGCTTTGTAGGTTCTTCAGAGTTTTCTGCTGTAGTGATTATGGAAATTTGTTTGATAGATAATATCTTTTGAGGGCATTGCTTACAACCAGCTAACATGTAAATCCATTTCTACTGCAGGATACAGTGACAGGGTTTTTATTGGCTGGAGTAGGCAATGTAGATCTTCGGAGAAAGACAAATTACCTAATAGTTGATTCAAGTATGAAATTATTCTTTGTGTAAGAAATGATTTTATTTTCATAGAGCTTGTGTTTTCTTAGACTATTCTATGTTACACTGTGTAATGTTTGAATTGTGACTATGTACCTCCTTTAGATGCTTGCTAAAGTATCAATGAAAGGCTTGAAATTCTCTTGTTCCAGTGTTCCGCAAGAGATGATGCAAAATGATGTAATCTCTAAGTGAATAGGAGGAAAAGAAGTGTAGCTGATTAAAATAGGGTTGAAATTTGGAAAGCGCTTTCTTTTGATGTTGAGATTGGAGTTGGGGCAAGTTGTACAAAACACCATAGCTTCGTGTGACTCAAAATCTAACCTATGGGGCAATCATTAGTACTATCCATACTCTACTAATCCTAGAGTACTGCATTAATTTTTTCAGCCCCTCACAGTACTCTTGGTTCAACACTATAAATTGGAAGTGCTAATTGAAACTGAAACCAGCATGAGCAGCCAAGGAAAGCAATTGGAATTTTTGGTTTTGTTTCAATATTCCCTTGAATGTGTCCATGCTCAAGATCTCCAATTGGCAAACAATGATAAACATTGTTTCTATTTGTGACAAATGATTTGAAGCCCATAGCTATGAGAGGTGTAATTTCAGATGATGCTATAGAAGATGTTAGTAAATAAAATAAGACCATTGTGTGACTTGGACTCAATAGGGTTGCAATATAATGTATGATGGATAGAGTGATAGCAAGAATAAAACAATTTGAACCATCTTGATTCTTCCAGGAGGTTACCAGTTTCGTCTTGGAATCAGTTAATGGCTTGAATAAATTAAAAATGTGAGTTATATTGTGGTTTTTCAAGCTGGTTATTTTGGAGATTGAGTTTGAAAATCTTGTGCATTGATTCACAGACAATATTTGAAATATTGTGACAATTGAATGACTTATTAACTAAAAGCATTCTAATTTTTGGTCTCTTTTTTGCAACCCACTACATAGATATTATCTTGAAAGCCACAAGAAAGCTGGATTGTGAGTATATGGACAAGTAACACACTTTTTTCTGGTCTTCTTTGACAACCTGCTGCATGGATTTGATGTTGGAAGGTTTAAAAATACTCAAAAGTGTGTTAGACCAGTTGTGGACAAGGCAAATTATATGGCTACATACATCTATATTCATCCATGTGTCCTCAACATGATGAGGAGACCCTATAAAATGAAGGAGCTTGTTCAACTAAACATTAATCATTTTACTTGATAGTGATTCCGTGTACATTCATTTTAAAAGGAAAATTTGAAAAGAATGTTTGTTGGTGATGAGTGGAGAACTTCCTCCTATACCATGAAATAGATGGAAATGATGTTGTTATGTTCTAATGAGGTATTTTGGAGGAAAACTTTGGATAATTTTCTTCTGTTTAATATTTTTGGGTACTGCATTACATGTGATGAAGCATTGTGGTGCAATGGCTAATGGTGCTGCATTGGTAAGAAGGGGGTCAGGGGTTTGAATCCCCATTCAATCCTTTTGACATGTTTTGTTGCTCCTCCCACGAGTGGAGTCCACACAGAAGGTTTGCCCATGAACATCACCATCACTATTTGCAATGCCTCAAAGCCTGCCACATAAGATTAATGCTACCTCTGCCAGCCAAATCAACCTCAAGATGTCACATCAACAACTATGCTTGCCAACACATTGCCACTTAGCACTGTTCAGTGGATTGCCATGCAAACACTTTGGTATTATTGTGAGGTCACACACTAGTTGATGGGCAAACAGTGACGGAGGTTGATGGCTGAATGGTTACGGCTTCTGATATTATAAAACAAATTAACAAAATACAAGGCTTCTAATACATATGCAAAGCAATTTTTTGATTTTCAAGATCGCTCTATGGCACAAGAGAAGAGCGTACTAATGCTTGTAGACTCAAACACTCTACTAGCTAGATACTTGACCTATGCTCAACCGATACTCAATCGATGCCAATGATTTCGGGAGTGGCTTATTTGTAACCTTACTATGATTTGGGGATCCAGTTACACCGAATCTTACCTATACTAACAGGTAATTTAATTACCATACTTTAATTGACACCTATTCTACTTTATTAAAGCAAAGGAGGAATATCATTCCAAGATGATCGACAGTGTGAGCCCTTGCTTTATTACATCAACTTTACTTGTGTTTTCTAAACTATTATGTTTGAAAAACTATAAAAGTTAAGGAGGAACATCTATCAAAATAATTTTTGGTTGACATTGTCTATCTTTACTTTCAATTTCGGATGATAAACTTCGTGGTATACAAAAGTGTATCGTATTTGCATTGATTCCACAATAAACAAAAGATTTTATTTTATATGATGTACAAAGATATACCATTTTTACATGTAAAGATTTTGCCAACCAACTATGTATAATGCGAAGATTTGTACAATTTTTTGTACAAGATTCTACCCAATCTTTGTACATGATCTCCACCTATCATGCTTCCACATTGTCACCCAAATTATATGATATTTTTTTATATTAAAGATAGTTTACAAAACAGAGGTCTTACAATATGAGGAGCAGAAGCTCCATAATTACAAGTTTCAGGTAAACTGCCCAAAATATAGATCACAAGTTCATATATGTAACTAGATATAACAGCCAAAAGTATAGATCAACTAATTACTTCCAGCAACCTTTTACATTGCTGCTGGTTTCACATTTATCACTGTCATAGGTTCCAATGGGAGGTTCTATCAGATATGGGTCAACATCTCTGACCACCGGTTGGAATCTATCCCTTGGATCCCTCCTAGGCTTGTCTTTCTTAATCAGCTTCTCAATCTTGTGTTTTTCCACAAATTATCTGAATATCTCCAGCTCCTCCTTGTTTAGATTGTTCCTCCCCTGCAGAAAGAAGTGTGCAGATTTGATCTCTGTTTTGTAACCAATAGTCAGGTCTTCTTTCAGCAAGATCATGAATCTGTCTATTAATTATGATTAAATCGATCAGATTATAAACAGATCAATGAACTTGAATTTATGAAGTTGATATCAGATCAAATCTTGGAAGTATTTATCATGAATTTACTAGTCTGAATTTCTTTCTATGATATTCGATCCTCAAGAGCAGAACATTTATTTATTTCGAAGTCTGTTCTTGTGGATCGGATCTGTCATAAATACAAATGGGGAGACACGTCCGCTCATGGGACACGCCTTTTCGTCTAACTAAGACAACTGATCACCAATCGGTTTAGTTACTTAGTAAACATGAAAGTTCGAATTGTATTTATCTTTGCACAAATAAATATTATCCAATCTGAAACTCAATCTGGATTCTATATGAAACATATACAGCCAATAGTCTGCAATTAATAACTTCTAAATGCAGATAGAAACTATACCTGGGACGTAGCGATCTCGGTATATATAAATGATGATGTTGAATATATCAATCATCATTTATATCTGACCGAAGCTACTTCAATTCAACACTCCCTCTTAGCTCGGGAAGATAACTCTAACCAAGTATATAGTGATATCACCTTACTCGTGATATCAGGAGATATGGTATGCTTCTAAGAGTGTCAAGTCACATGACATTCTTCATAACACATCTTCATTATGGTATGTGCACTGACATCAAGTCTCATGATGTCTACCATAACAAATCATGGCATATCCACGGATACATTTATCCACCATGATTATCCCATAAGGATCATAATGATCTTCAACTGATATCAAGCCTCATGATATCTATCAAAATGTCCACGAGATACTATCATGACATATCCACAGATATCAAGTCACATGATATCCATCATGATAGTGAAACTAATCATTGTAGAGTCGTCACCTTAAATGTTAAATACAAGTGTTCATTATCAGAAAGATCGTCACCTTTCAATAATGTACACAGGGGGAGAGGGTCCATAAAGTCATGGAGTCACACACATGACAAAAGAGTTTACACATTAAACATCTTTCAAATACATTAGTACAAAATAAACAATTTGAATCTCAATTTCAATAATGATTTACATTTCAACCATACCAAGTTTCTTCCTGAAGTGTTCAACTTTAACTTTGGAGAGAGGCTTGGTGAGAATGTGTCTGTTGTTTGATCATTTGTACTAATATACTCCAACTGGATCACATTCCTTTCTACCATGTCTCTCACATAGTGGTAAGGGATCTCTATATGCTTTGATCTATCATGGAATACTAGATTCACTGAAACCTTAATGCAACTCTAATTGTCACAGTGGATAATAGTAGGATTCAGGGATTCATCGAATAATCCCACAAGCAATTTTCGGAGCCATATTGCTTCTCTTGCTCCCATAGAGGCTGCAATATATTTAGCTTCTGTTGAGCTTTGTGCCACTGAAGACTGTTTCCTGTTGATCCAAGAGATCATAGCTGATCCTAAACTGAAGCAACATCCTGATGTGCTTTTCTGATCGATTACACTTCCAGCCCAATCTGAATCAGAGTATCCATGTAAATCTAGGTTGATATTCCTGTATTTAAGACCATATCAAATAGTACCTTGAAGGTATCTCAATATATGCTTCATAGCAACAAGGTGAATCTCCTTTGGCTCACACATAAACTGGCTTAGGGCATTCATTGCATAGCAAATATCCGGTCTGGTGTTAACCAAGTACATTAATGATCCAATTATCTGTCTATAGAGAGTAGGATCTGCAAATTTTGATTCTACTGCTGCTTCTTTCAGTTTGTGTAAGTTGGTTTCCATAGGTGTAGACATGGGTCTATAGTCTAACATCCCAAATCTCTTCAGATTATCAATAGTATACTTTCCTTGATTTAGAATGATACCATCTGATTTCTGCCAGACTTCTAACCCCAGGAAGTAATGTAAAATGCCCAAGTCTTTCATGTCAAATTTTGAAGCCAGATCCTTTTTACATTGAGTAATAAGGTGATCTTCTCCTGTTATTAGCAAGTCATCAACATATAAAATTAGTATTAACATATCACCTTTAATTACCTTAAAATAGAGATTTGGATCTGCATCATTCTTGGAAAATCCTAGTCCTAAAAGATAGCTATCAATTCTTTCATACCAGGCTCTGGGAGCCTGTTTAAGTCCATATAGAGCTTTCTTCAATCTGCATACATGTGAGTATGCTTTATGTATCACAAAATCTTCAGGTTGCTCTAAATAGACTTCTTCTTCAATGGTCCCATTTAAGAAAGCAGTTTTCACATCCATTTGATGGATCTTCCAGCCTTTAGCTGCTGCAATAGCTATTACTGCTCTTACAGAGGTGTACAGGGCAACAGGTGCAAATGTCTCTTCATAATCAATTCCTTCCTTTTGTGAGAAACCTCTGGCCACAAAACGTGCCTTGTGTTTCTCTATACTGCCATCAGCAGCATGTTTGATTTTGAAGAGCCATTTGGAAGAGACAAAATATTTCTCTTTTGGTCTAGGTACTATATCCCATACATCATTTTTCAAAATGGACTGATACTCTTCCGTCATAGCATCTTTCCACACTTGATGCTTGAGAGCTTCCGTAACACTAGTTGGTTCTGAACTAATGATCTCATTCATTAAGGCAACATAGCTTGAGAATCTTTTTGGTCTCTTATTTTCTCTAAAAGTTCCTTTGAGTGCTGTATGATTCTCAGCTTCCTTAATCATCTTTCTAGCCCAAAGTGGTCTCCTCTTGCTGTTGTTATTAGGATTTTCTTCTGGAGCAGTTTGGTTTTCATTTATGATTTCTTTAGGATAGTCCCTCTGAATCTCAGGAGCAGGATCCTCCTCCACGACTTTAGGAGAATCTTTAATTTCTATCTCATTAGAACTCTTTGCCCTTTTGAAAGCAATGTCTTCCTCAAAGATGACATCTCTACTTAGCTCAATTTGTTTCTGTCCAGATATGTATATTCTGTAAGCTTTTGAGGTTTCACTGTAGCCCACAAATATCCCTTTCTTTCCAATAGGTTCTAATTTAGATCTCTTTTCTTTGGGTACATGAATGTAGACAGGGCAACCAAAGATCCTTAAGTGACTTATGTCAGGTTTTACACCAATAAATGCTTCTTCAGGAGTCTTGTTATCTAGATGTGAGTGGGGACATCTATTTTGAATGTAGACAGCTGTCCTAGAGGCTTCTGCCTAAAATGAAGTTTCTATGTTTTGGTCGAACAACATTGCTCTAGCAGCTTCTACAATAGCTCTATTTTTCCTTTCAGCAACACCATTTTGTTGAGGATTGTAGGCTACAGTAAACTCCCTCTTAATCCCAGCATTTACACAAAATTCCTTAAAGATTTATGAGGTGTATTCCTTCCCATTATTTGTTCTTAGTATTTTGATTTTCTTCCCGGAAAAGTTTTCTGTAAGAGCTTTGAACTCCTTAAACCTTTTAAGGATTTCTATCGACTCTTTACATTTAAGAAAATATATCCAAGTCTTCCTAGAGAAGTCATCTACAAATATTACATAATATAAGAACCCTGCCATGGAGGGTTGTGATGTCCTCGCTCTAGTCAGTTCTCGGGAACAGTGTGTTAGCCCTTTATTGGACCCTTGTGGGCTAACTGGTTTGGTTAGAGGGTCAGTGGTACTTTCTGGAGAGCTTGGTTGTTCTTGTTTTCAGAGCTCAGTGTTTGGTTCACAACTGGCGTTAGCAGTTCAGGGGTTGACAGCTTCTGACGGCACGGGAATTTATGGAGATTTGAGGAAGTTATGTTTATTTAAGTGATTTAAGTTATTAATTAAGTTATTATTTTATTATAAAGTCAAATTGACTTTATCACTTTATATCACTTAAATATTCATAAAAATAGTGATTTAAAATTAAATCACTTAATCTTTTAAGTGGGCGCCAAATATTAAGTTCCTAACTATTGGAAAGGACTTAATATTATATTAAAAGATTTAAATGATGCAAAATGCGTATCTTCTTGGAAATGCGTGCCTTTTTGGATATAAGGCAATTTTGTAAATGAGAAACCGTATGATTGATTATTTTGACTTTGCCTTGGATATTTTCTTGTGCCTTCCTCTGTGATCAGGGTTTGAGCAATACTTCCATTGGAGAACGATTCCTCTTCGATGTTGAGTACTTTTGAGATTGTGAGAGATCAGTCGAATTAGTGCAATGGTGAGAGCTTCATACAGAGGTTCTACATGTTTTGAAAGAGTTATTATTCAGTTTATACTTGCTGCAATAAGGAAGGGGGTTTCTATATTGGAGGCGTCCTCTTTAGCGATTCGTTAGCTTTCATCTTTGATTCTTCAGCATTCTACTTGGGCCGTACTTTTGCATTGGGTTTTGTGCCTCTTTGGAGAAGGGCGTGTGAAGCTAGAGACTTGGGCACTTTCCTTTGGGCTCTTGTTTGAGCTTCATCATAGGCGGCTATCACTGTTGCTGCATTGTATCTGGTTTTTGAGTGGGAGACGTTAGATCTGGAGGCCAGGAGTGCTTCTTTGTCAGTTTTCATCAATTCCGGCTAGCAAACTGGATTTATTTCTTATTTAATTATTTTGGAGCATTACGGGTATGTAATTCGTTTGTAATCTCATTGTATGCATTGCAGAATAACATCTATTGCATATGTTGCCTAGAATATGTTCATGTTGCACTTTTATAAGCTTTAATATGATGCGCACCTTCTCTTCTGTCTACAAACATTCTCTAAAAAACTAAGTAAAACACAAATAGACTTAAGAAAAAGACAGGAGTTTTGTAGAGAGCTAGCAGGGCTTATCACAAGGGTACAAACATGGGTCCACATAAGTCAGAGTGTACAAGTTTGTAATACATTTCTGGTTTTACTCAAACTATTTTGGAAGGTCCCCTTTGTATTCTTCCCTAGGGCATACCCTTTGCATGCTCCTTCATGAATTTGTTTTAGTTTGGGCAATCCTGTTACTAGTTTTTCTAGAGAAGGTAGGGCACGAAAATGAATATGTCCTAATCTTCGATGCCAAATTTCATTTGAATCAAAGGTCTCATGAATAAGAGTTTATTTAGTGTCAGTGCACAGTTTGTAGAGATATCCTTGTCTTATACCTATAGTTTGTGCTTTCTTTATAGTGGAGTTCTTTGGCCATGCCAGAACTTTTCCATCCATAAAGGTAACCCTATATCCGTTGTCTTCAAGAGCAGAAATCGATATTAGATTCCTCTTTGTTCCTGGTACAAACAATACTCCAGTGAGTTGTAGAGAGAGGCTAGACTTCAAATTTATGGTGCAAGTTCCAACCCCCTTTACTGGATGTGCAGAATCATCCCCAATAGTTACTTCTTCGTCAGTTTCTTTATGTTTTTAGTATCAAGGTGTTCTCTGAACCTTGTGATGTGCCTTGATGAACCACTATCAATTACCCAGTTGTTGACTTTGTTTGATACTTGGCTTGATAATGCTAAGTAGAAGACAAATTTCTCAGAATCATATTCTGTATTTGTCTTTCCAACTTTAGCAAAGGATGCTTATTGTTTTGTTCTATCAGGGCACTTCATTGCATAGTGTCCATATTGATCATATCTGAAACATTGTATTTGGGTGATGTCTCTCCTTTTCTTGAATGATTCCTTTCCATAAGAATTCTTCTTTCTCTTGAAGTTTTTCTTCTTACCTTTCTTATGAAAATTTGTGTTTGGCACATGAATATCTTCATCTATGGGTTTCTGATTGTTTTCTTTTGTCATTAGTCTTGTTTCTTCTTGTAAGCAATCTGTTCTTAGCCTATCAAGTTTAGGGAGTTTTGATCTTGCACTTATTCCTTGAACAAATGACTCCCATGAGTTTGGTAGGCCACCTAGAGCTATTAGTGTTAACTCCTTGCTATCAATTTGATATCCGACTGTTGACAGTTGATTTCTTAGTTCATTGATTCTCATGAAATATGTATTAATAGATTCTCCCTTGTTTATTTGAACATGATTAAGTTGCCTCTTTCGAGCAAGGGTCCTACTAGTGTTGTTTATTTCAAAGGTGCTTTCAAGGGATTTAAACATTTGATATGCAGTCTCATGTTTAGATAGAATAGGTACTATATGGTCCCTAACTGGATCTACTATAATTTTCATAGTTTTCTCATCTTTCTCAATCCATTGAGATTTCTCCAGATCGTTCTCTGGTTCTATCTTGTTTTCTTTCACAAATGAGTAACTTATTTTCTTTCAGAATCATCATGATTCTGAATTTCCATGAAGTAAAGTTGTTTGCACCTTCAAGACGATCCTCGAATCTGATTACACTTGACATTATGAAGAATGAAATGTGTTTGCGATTTCAAGAGAAAATACGATTTTCAATAATCTGATATTTGGATTTAATCGGATCTTTCTCAACGTGGTTATGATACCATGTTAATTATTATTAAATCGATCAGATTATAATCAGATCAATGAACTTGAATTTATGAAGTTGATATCAGATCAAATCTTGGAAGTATTTATCATGAATTTACTAGTCTGAATTTCTTTCTATGATATTCGATCCTCAAGAGCAAAACATTTATTTATTTCGATGTCTGTTCTTGTGGATCGGATCTGTCATAAATACAAATGGGGAGACACGTCCCATGAGCGGACATGTCTCCACAAAGTGGAGACACGTCTGCTCATGGGATGTGCCTTTTCGTCTAACTAAGACAATCGATTACCAATCGGTTTAGTTACTTAGTAAACATGAAAGTTCGAATTGTATTTATCTTTGCACAAATAAATATTATCCAATCTGGAACTCGATCTGGATTCTATATGAAACATATACAGCCAATAGTCTGCAATTAATAACCTCTAAATGCAGATCGAAACTGTTAGTGTTTTAATGATCAGATATACATAAATGAAAGCACTCAAAAAATGCAACACATAAGACAATGAACACCACAGATACCCTGGGAAAACCCTCCAACATGAGGGGGAAAAAACCCAGCACATATATCTTGCATATATTTCATAATAATAGCAGAAATCTGCTTACAACTCAGGCCCAGCACATGGCCAAATTTGATACAATGAATAATAGCACTTCTCCTAGATGTAAGGATACAATGAATATGCTTCTCTTTGAAATCGGCCTGCTGTTACAAGATGATGCTCTGCTGCTCAAGTGCGAACTTCTGCTTGGAATGCGAATTATGTTGAATGAACTTGATCTTCAAATGAACAACCATCACCTTGTATTTATATAAAATAAGGTGACTCTTCAAGGAGGTCGGCCACCCTAAATAAATAATAAATTACAAATAGCAAGGAAGGTCGGCCCCCTCATAATTCGAAATCATCATGCATATATAAAATTGAATAGCCAAAAGGCTACATTCAATTTTCATTCTCTTCTTGTAACTCGTGCAGGGCTGGAAGTATAATCCAGACGCTGCAAAACATCAACACTCCCTCTCAGCTAGGGAGGATACTTCCAACTGCATAGGACGTATCACCTCATCGTGATGTCAACCACAATGGCTACTCCCATATGTGGAAAGGAAAGAGCTTATCACCTCATCATGATATTAGATATCACCTCATCGTGATATCAACCATAATGGCTGCAACCATGTATGGTATGTACAAGTGCACATCACTTGCGTGATGTTGTCACCTCAACATGACTTTCACCATGGCTCACCTAGAGGGTGAAACACAAGTACAAGGAAGTCATCACGGACTCTCTCACGTGATGTTGTCATGGCGTCACACACATGACATCCACCATGGCTCTCCCAGAGGGTGGAAACAAGGGATTTCACCTCGAACTTCTCTTGAGAGAAGAACTCATAGTCAAGGGATTTCACTTCGAACTTCTCTCAGAGAAGAACTCATTACCAAGGGATTTCACCTCGAACTTCTCTCAGATAGAAGAACTCATTAAAGAGGATCATTGATACTGAGACTCCTTCTCAGTCAAGGCTGTATTCTCCACCATACCAAGCTTTTCTCGAAGGTACACAAAATTCATCCTGGAGAGAGGCTTGGTGAGAATGTCTGCCGTCTGCTCATCAGTGCTGATATACCTCAACTGTATAGCTTTCCTCAATACCATATCTCTGAAATGGTATTTGACCTCAACATGCTTGGTTCTGTCATGAAACACAGGATTGACAGAAGGCTTCACACAACTCTGGTTATCACAATGAATGATAGTAGGTTCCATAGATTTTCCAAACAATCTAGCAAGGAGCTTACAAAGCCACACTGCTTCACGAGCTGCCACACAAGCTGCAATGTACTCTGCCTCTGTTGTACTCAATGCCACTGAAGACTGCTTCCTGCTACACCAGGAAATCATCGCAGACTCCAATCATCTTCTTTAGGTTCAGTAGGCTCCCTTTGAATCTTTAAGTACCTGCAACAACCTTTTGACCTCTTCGTCCAGGATTGCCTGCAACTCTTGCCTTAGAGAAAAGGTTGCCAACGCACACCTCTGATACTGTAGAGAGTTCAGGATTGTCCTTCTTGATCTCAGATCACACTATTTTGAATAGGTTTGCGGAGCTACCAATATCAAATCCAGATGGCTGTCTTGTGCAATTCTGATCTCAGCAGCTGAAGAGGTTTGTCAAGGATTTTACACTTGGCCTTGCAACACTGCAATCTTCACTTCTTTTTAGTGAGTCATAGAACTCCCTCTTGATCCTTGCTTCAGAGATTGCAAAAAAGACTTCTGGAGGTGAACTCCCTCTAGCCATCAACTCAGTCCCATGGTTGCAAGTTGTGACTTCACGCTTGATCATTTTTTTGGTTGACATGACTTTCTCACAAGATGCCTCAAGCTTTTCATCACTAAGCAATCTATCATCATCTTCTTGCCCCTAGATCTATCCTGGAAGCATTTTAGATAGAGATTACTAACAGTCTATAATTATTCAAAGAGATATCAAGGCTTAAAGAATCATACAAGTTATAGCATGAATACATGAAATCTTAAAAGGATCTTATGCTAGTGAACACAACACAATTCAAGAGAAGCCACTATCTCTCTTTACTAATTACAAGATCCAAAAAAATAAATGATATAACTTAGCAACCAAAGAATACTTATCTCTTTAAATATTCTGATGGTTCCAAATACTAGACATAGTATGATACGCTGCTCTTGTTCTTAGATCAGTCCGCACCTTTCACAGCTTGAACACAGGCCCCTGGTAAGGTTAAATTTGAACATGGTCTTTGACCGTTCAAATTTGCAATGCACTCCGATTCCTACAGCAACCCACCGGATTATGAACCAAAAAACAACTCACTTACTGGCAAGACATGATGAATGAAAGATAACACCAAGAGATCTCATCTCTGAGATCACTACAACTTTTATCACTTTATTGCAATTGCCCTGACAGTGATGCCTTTCAGATTAAGATCTTCATGAACGCTTATACAACAATTCTTGAATCCACAACTATTGCTGAACCTTGCCATCCAAAAGTTCAACGGCTGACACATCTATGTTCCAACCGACACAAAAATAGATGACAATACATAACAATGATGAAAAAGGGCGATGCCAACACCCAGAGACGGATCACATCACCACTGTAAACCGCCGACTCCTTCTTTGATACTGCTCCATTGTGCGATCCAAGGTGACGCATATAACTAAGATCACAGATATCCAAATACTTGTTAAGTGTTGTCCTTGAGCACTATTTCAGTTTACCCTTATGTTTCCTGAGATACCGAATCCCATTATTACCTAAAACTCTTGATATCGGGTATTTCATGGATGTACAGGCGCCGAGCTAATTGACAACTAGAACTTAGTCGCCTCCACAGTAGAGTGATCTGCGTTAATAGTCTTTTGCCAGTGAGCGCTAGAAATAGTGGGGATGACATGAATTTACAACACCACCAATACTTATCGGATCTGCACTTTCAACGCATTGCCCGAAATATGAAGGGGAGTCTCGATTCTGCCCAGACGACCATATATGACTATACGACACTTACTCATAGGAGATCAAGTGGATATAATAACATTCATTTCAACTACGTGAAGAAGATGCCATGCGAAATCTCCTCAGGATCTGTCTCTGGCATAAGGATGAAATGACAACGCTCCAAACATAACTCCTGTACACAAGTAAGGATGCGCAGAGAGTGAGGCCAGTGAGGCATCACTGCAGAATGCCACCTCAGAGATAGCTATTATCGCCAGCCTCACAAATCCTTCTTCTTGAGAAACTCCAACAACGGATATATAGACCTGTGCAAGGGTTGATGCCAAAGAGACCTCCCGATAGTAGAGTTAGATCTGATCAAAGCCGATGTGATTGCACCCAATCTCAGCATCCAAGAACTTGCTTCTGGATGTTCTCTATCGCTAGATAAATTCCCTGAACTCACAGGTTGTCACAACAAATAATTCCATTTGATCATGATCTTTACTAAGACCCGCTCTGATACCATGTTAGTGTTTTAATGATCAGATATACATAAATGAAAGCACTCAGAAAATGCAACACATAAGACAATGAACACCACAGATACCCTGGGAAAACCCTCCAACATGAGGGGGAAAAAACGCAGCACATATATCTCGCATATATTTCATAATAATAGCAGAAATCTGCTTACAACTCAGGCCCAGCACATGGCCGAATTTGATACAATGAATAATAGCACTTCTCCTAGATGCAAGGATACAATGAATATGCTTCTCTTTGAAATCGGCCTGCTGGTGCAAGATGATGCTCTGCTGCTCAATTGCGAACTTTTGCTTGGAATGCGAATTATGCTGAATGAACTTGATCTTCAAATGAACAACCATCACCTTGTATTTATACAAAATAAGGTGACTCTTCAAGGAGGTCGGCCACCCTGAATAAATAATAAATTACAAATAGCAAGGAAGGTTGGCCCCCGCATAACTCGAAATCATCATGCATATATAAAATTGAATAGCCATAAGGCTACATTCAATTTTCATTATCTTCTTGTAACTCGTGCAGGGCTAGAAGTATAATCCAAACACTGCAAAACATCAACAAAAACTATACCTGGGATGTAGCGATTTAGATATATATACATGATGATGTTGAATATATTCAATCATCATTTATATCTGACCGAAGCTACTTTAATTCAGCACTGTCTTTGGGTATTTCCAGAACTGCTGAGACCTATAACATAATGGTGAGAAAGGTGAATGTTTGAAGAGGTTGACACTTTGGTGAATGTTGTTGATATGCTTTGACGAAGCCTTGAGCACAAAGAAGTTGATGGTGCAATGAGTCTATGGACCTCATGTCCCTTAGTAAATGGTTCATGGATTATGGGTGATCCACTTTTGCTTGTGCATGGTATACACGTGAGAGAATGTTGAGATTAAGTGTCACATCTTGCAAATTATAAAATTTATTTAATTATTGTACCCATATGTTGGGACATCTCATGTGATGTGACACTATGTGTCGCTAGTAGTTTGTGATTATCACTTAATGTCATATACGTTGCTAAATGCAACTATGACAACTGCAATGTGTAAAAAGTTGCCGATATAGAAAGAGCATGCAAAGAGGGAAAGATAAGTGAACTAGGAGAAAAATAAGGAGCATCTTTTATAAAGATGAAAAAAAGTCCAAAATAGATTTATGCATGATTTGGACGCTTTAACTTGTCCATGCAAATTAGCATATGGGTTTGGAAACTTTTAATTTTTTCCTTTTTTTGGGCCTGCCTATATATTTGGGTGCTTAGGATGGAAAAAGAGATTATTTTTGCAAGGTTATGTTGTTAGAATCTCTCCACGGATAGTTGATGCTACTAGGGAGTGAATGCCCTAAACGTATTCTAGTCAAGTTATGTTGTTGAATATTACATTGAAGCTTGTTTTGGTGCTAGTTTTTTCTATGCTCATCCAAGTTCTTGGGATATGGATGACAAGGGACATGTTTTCAGTATGGTTTTTTTGGGGCCATTCTTTAGGGGATGGTAGGGGATGACTACGAGAAAATTAAGAGAATTTTTAAAAATATAAAGAAACTTAAAATATTTGTATGATAACAGTGATAAAGCATTCATCATAGACATTTTAGAACCTTAATACAAAACATTAGTCTTGAACTGAGATTTCACATGAGAATTGACAAATAGATTAACAAAATTTAAATGCTTTCATTGTCTATGTGCATATATATTATATAACAATTACAAATTTACAACGAAATGCCCAAAGGCTGCAAGTTTTAACTACAAAATGATAAAAACATAGAAAATATAGCCGTCCCTAATTGGCATTTGCATTTGGTAGGTCTACATCAAATTTAGAGTTCAAGTTTGAGTCACGACCATTATAAGGGGTTGCCTCAAGCAATGGAACCCCATCCAATCCCTCCCGTGCCTCCTTCGCATCAACTTGTATAGTGTTTTTGGAATCAACATCCCAACATGAGGCTAGATGGTGGCAATACTTAGGGGTTTGTCAATTTTGTAGCCACAAGGCACTATGCACGACCATGAACTTCTCTGATTGTTTAGAGGTAAGGTTGTTTCTCTTAATTGATTCGATGAAACTATATGTGGACCAATTACTCTCTACAACAAAGGAAATGGCAACCTATGAAAGGAGGCGAGTCGCAAGAATCCTCAATTTTGGTAAATCCTTGCCATGCCACATCAACCATCCAATAGGGATAGTTTGAGTTAATGTAGCTCTATTCGTCCTCATCTCTAGTTTGTTGAAGGTTGGACTCCGAAGATTGACAAGTGCAAGTGACTATGTAAGAAGTAAAGAAGATTCCTCATCAGTATACGTTTTTGGAAGGGCCTTTATGATCCCTTCTTTCACTTCTTCATCATGAGATGGAGGCACTCTTCTAGGCCTAGCTACATACCATTTGAGATTTAGAGCATAGGCTGCCATATGAAGTGGGGTGTTCATAGTATCCCATTGTTGCATCATAACGGATCTACGATGCTCTTGATAAAATCCCAAAGTGGGATCCTTGCTAGAAATGGCTTGCTTCATCTGCCCAAGCATGATATTAAAGGTCTCATAAATCTCTCCAAGGCTAGGAGAGTTTGTATCAACATATCCTATGACTTGCACAATAGGCTCAATGAAGGAGCAAGCGTATTTGCAAGTGCAAACAAGTTACAAAAGTTAAAATTAAAAATAAGATTAAGAATTTAAGACTCAAATGTTAGAGTGAATGTTATTACAAAGAATGAAAATAATATACAAGTTAGAAACATTAATAAATTAACTTTTTAAAAATTTAATAATAAACTAGCAATTTCTTACCTCATTGTGGACCACCAATCATCATCAAGGATTTTTTGTTTCACACTTCTTTTAGGTCTGTTTGCATTTGACCATCTACCCCACTTTGAATTAACCATCATTAATTGTATAGCCTCTTGGACCTCAACCATCCTCTCTAACAAAATGAAGTAGTTGGCATATCTTGTATCCATGAGCTTGAGGAATTCCTTTTTTGAAGAAGTCTTGAACAAAACAAGTGAAGTGTGATGGTTGCAAATGAACATCTATACATCTCTAGCCTCTAACACCACTACCTTTGAATCTACTCTATCTTCCCAATGTCCTTCAATTCATTGCTCAATGCATAACACAACATGAGGTACACAAATGTGCTTGTAAGCACCCTCCACCGTCAAGCCAACTTACACTTGTGGGCTGAATTGGTCACCACTTTACAACATTAGAGACTCTAACATCTTCTATGGCATCCTTCAAAATCTGAAATTGGAAGCCTTTCTCTTCCTCGCACAATTAATAGCTCTAAGAAAATAAGAGCCAATTGAACTAGTGACAATAATATTAATGAGTGGTCGATGTTTAGTCCACCCATCCATGATGATGGTTTATTCATCCCTTCTCCAAGTTTGTCTCATTTCTTCCATCAACTCGCTCACCTTAGAATATTCTCTATCAATGAGGGTGGTGCTTAGCTTATGTTTTCTAGGTGGGACAAATGAGGGAGTAACTATCGCATCTTTGAACATTTGTTTAAAATAGGGAGAACGTGCCACATGAAATGGTATGGCATCAACATAAAAAAACTTAGCAATAGAAAACTTGGCCACCTCATGTGATTGCATTTTAAACAACCTAGCAACACTCCTAGTTCTTTTCTTTCCTTTGATTGAAGTAGAACCCTCTCCCCTTTCAATTCCAACATCCACAATTCCTATACGCAATTACACACTAGGCTGCATACTCTCCAATGGAATTCCCTTCTTTCTTGCCTCCCCCTCCATATGCTATCTAGTTACATCAGTCTTCTCAGCTAGAGTCAGTCTTACTACCTTTTACCCTTTGTTCACTTATACACAAAAAATAAGAATAAACTCTAGTATAGCTGCCCCTATAGTCTTTGTTGCACAAACGACAGCCATTTTTTAGTTTCCCCTGATTTTTTATCTTTGTATCTTTTTCTATTTGTCTTGCAAATCATAAGAGGTTTTTGGAGTTAAATGGGCTTTTTGCATATTTTTTAGAGAAGTTTGGAGGGGCATTCAAATGGATTAGTTGAACTTGGTAGCCTTGCTACGCTCTCATTCCTAGAAAAACTCCCAATGGCAGCCGTACTTTTATGACTTCTAATTCTAGTTCTTTGTTGCATTGAACTTCAATCTCTTCACTATCACTACTCCCACCATTGTTTATTATATATACATTTTTTAAGAATATAAAACACAGTTGCAAGTTCAAATATTAGGAAAAAAATAAAAATAAAATACCCTCCTGAAGTGTTTGGAAATATCAAAAAATCTTAAAAAAATGCAAGGGAAATGAACATACAAATGCTAGATGGTAAACTTACCTTAAATGTAGTGGATTTGATGCCCTAGTGACTTCATTCCACTATTGTTCTCTCCTCTTTTCACTGCTGCTCCTCTTGCTGCTCTTATACACAAGTTTGAAAATTGTCAAAATGAGATTGTTTTTTTATTTTGTAGTTCTTTTGAGGGTTTTATTTGGTTTAGGTATGGTTTAAAAGGGTGGGGAGGTCTTTGTGGGCTTGCCCATCCCTTTTAAAAAAATTAAAAATGTGTTTTTTGTTTTTTGAAAACTTGTTGGGTCGTGATCCCTACGGCCTAGAGGTGTACCCTATTTTTTCGGCATCCCTAGGACATTTTCTATTATATTAAGGAAAGGTGGATGACAAAGGGACGTTTCCTACCCGTCCTCGCATCCCTGAAACATCCCCTATAAGGGATAGGGGCATTTTGGGCAAGGGATGTGTACCTAGGGAGTATACTTTTTTTTGTTCTCGAAAGGGTTTTCTTAGTGTAATATCTATCAACTGTATAATTTCTAGTTGCATGTTTTTGCATCTATAGTGTATCTTTTAGGAATTGTTTGATTCATGTGCTATTTAGTGCTACTCTCCTTTGAAGTTTAGTATGGAAGTTGTTTGTACGTTATTCAACCTTCTTTCAGAATGACAGTGGTAGCTTGCTACAACCTTTGACTCCACCACAGGTGGTTGTAAGGAACTGATGGGGACATCAATTTGACAAAGTTAATTCATCATAAGATTGGATCACTACAGGTATATGGTGCAAATATCAAAATAAAATAAAATTGCTGGTTGGAAGTAAAACTGGTGAGGCAAAGAGAGAATTGATTGAATTAGTAGATACATCTATAGTTACTTTGGACTCCCAAAACTTTAGGGTGGTGCGTTGAGTGCTATTGGACCAAATCACTTCTTTCTTGCATGTTTCTTTTGTGTCCATGTTTTTATGCCATGGATTTTAGATTCTTATAATACCAAACAACTACTTTTTGCTTTATGTGCAATTAAATTATATACATACATTTTGATTTTGGTGTTCAATACATACTACATATATTGATATAATTATTTTTATATTGTGGAATGCAAAATACAACTTTTTTTGTGAAATTTCTGCATTGTAGGATTTTCCAATTTTTGTTTGAGTTCAAGTTGAGCATTGACTTGACTTGGAGATTTGGTTTTTCATAGTTTGCATTTGGCTATTGTTGATGGCGCTTCTAACTTATTTTCTCTAACTATCCTTTTGATTCAATTACGCTTTGGAGGACCAATCTTTCAATTTTCTACATTTGTTTTTTTAACAAATACATATCAAGTTGATGATGAAAATATCAAGTAGTTTCATGGAGTCCATCAAAACCTTATCTACTTCTAGAATAATACTTCTAAATTCATGTATTCCCCTTGTGAGGTAATTAGGAATCTCATATATTGTCAAATGGGAATGAATTTTATTGCATTTCAATACAAGCTGAGTCATCTTTATGTTTCGTAGCTAAGTTATTGATCTTGGTACGAGTATTGGGCATATGACGGTATGGCAATTTTTTCCTTGGGTATAGGTATAGGTACAAGTTTGGATATATATATGTAAATGTGTGGGTTTGGATATATATATATGTGTGTGTGTGTGTGTGTGTGTGTATGTACATGTATGTGCATAGTTGAAAAACTCGCCAAGCCCATTAAACACGACTCGGCAAAAACTTGACAATTAAAAAAATTGCTGAAATTTCATTAAATTCGCATTTTTTTTGCAAAATTCAACAATAAGATGCATCCAATGAGTCAATAAATGAGTACATGAAAGAAACAAGCCGAGTCTAGTTGTATTTGATTGATTTGAAAGCAAATTGGGTACAAAATGGCATCCTCATGTGGAATTGTAATGTCCCTCTCCTGATTTGCCCTAGAATTTGCCTATTGATCACAAATTGTAGCGAACTAGGGTTAGGATTCGTCTTACCAAATAAATATCTCTTGAATAATGCAATCTAGGGTTTGAATCTTGCAATCACTACATGAGCAATATATGCAAAATATATACAATTAAATCACGTCCATAGATTATCAATAATGCAAGCATATTAGGATTTTGGGAGAAGGGACATGATGGATCCGCTCAAAACCATTTCTACACCAAGCCTAAGAGGGTGTCTACCACAACCCTCTCCCTTGGTGGCTTGTATATGCTTTCCCCATCAATGTCTCCACCCCTTGAAGACACTTGCCATGTTGTGGAATTGGGCAGGGGTCATAAGTGGGTTACTTGGCTCTCTGCGTAAGTGCCCTCTGGTCCTAGGAGCCATTATGGTCAACTCTAGAACGGCTTACTTAGCCTTGTTTACCCCTCCACCCTAGGCCCTTCCTACAAGGCGGGTTTTAGACAATTAATCATATCACATATTCTATCAAAGAACATATACTTAAATATTCTTTATTATCCATAAGCAATATGTATACATACGTAAAACAATGATAGACAGAAAATATCCAATATACCCCTGAATATATATGTATATCTGATAATAATGATCTGCTGCGCTGGAATGGATTGGTTTCCTTTGTGATTGCTGATCTGTATCTTCCTCTCCTTTAACTGATTTCTAAGTCACAATAATTGCTGCAAGCATCATTATTGCCTAATCATATTATCTCTATCTATATACATATGTATACTTTATTATATGTATATGATTTTTTACTCCACTTACTTCCCTTATCGGCTCTGCTATTCTGTTCAGATCTCTTATTATATTTTCGCTGCTGTAAAATAATATTCTCCTTCGTTACCCCCTCTATCCTCCACGTTAGCTTCTATTGTTACACTTAAGAGGGTGCGATTGGTCTTTTCAAGGGAGACGACTATATAGAGAAAGATGTCAAAGGGAGGCGTCCCTTCATTCCTCCTCATCAATTAGTTTAGCTTACCTTGTGTTGGTTGTAATCATTATGAGGAGGGGAGGCAAGGGGGGGGTGTCAGTTCTATAAATATTTGTGCACGATAAATATTAAACTCTTGATCGATGGCCTTCCATTCTGGGCGATTGGTTAATCTTCTCTGAAAGAAGTTGGCCAGCATTTGTAAGAAGATTTGAGTGCTGCCATGTAGGGTCCGGGTCAGCCAACATAGCAACTTCGTTGCTTATATTCTAATTTAGGATTTGCTTCATTTCAGGGACATGACAGAAATGCGCTGATACTGATAGTCTGAAACAAAATGAAAACAGCAAATTGTTTTTGTAAAACTGAAAGTAAATACTACATTAATATATTTTACAAATTTACATCTTCCTCTTCCCATGTCTAGTGAAAACTAGGGGAGAGGTAGAACTAGACGATATTATAGATGAAGACTTGTAGGAAAACTTGGAAACTTGGACTTGGAGAGTAAACATAAAACATTGATACTCATAGTTGCCAATAAACAAAATATTTAAATACCTCATAATTTGCAAAATTGAAAATACTTATATATTCATAATTCAGTGATTTGTCAAATGTCAATACACAATGAAAATTATAATCAATATTTAATAATCTTCAGATTGCTTTTCATCAAAATTATCACAGTCAACATTTGGTTCTATTTCGCTTGAACCACAATGAATTACAATGCCACTTCCACTAGCCATGTATTGTACATGCGACCTCATCTAAAGAGATTTTTGGCAAGTTGTACAACAATAATGTCCAAATCAACACACTCAAGAGTTAGATCCCAAATCCTCGTCACCCCCTCATTGTAATCAAGTTTCTTATGTGACAAGAGATCCTAATAACTAATGGGGGTTTGGGAGTGGAGACTCCAATGGGGTTGAGGGGCGGCACCCCTCATGGGGGTTTAGGGGCAATGCCCCGAATGACATTGAGGGTAGCGCCCCTCGTGGGGGTCTGGGAGCAACGTATTCCTTGTCACAATACAAGGTGGGGCCGAGGGGTAGAGCCCCCACCACCAAGCCCAAATTAAGGCCTTTGAAGCCACACAAACCTTCATGATCCATGCCATTTGCACAAATTTATCACATAAGGATGAAATTTGGTACACATGACCTTTTTTGTTCATAAAAATGTTTTTAAAAAATAACTTTTTCTGTTTTGTTTTGGGCAGCCCTTGGGTCCACTTGGGTTTGCTTGGGTTCGGACTAAGCTCACCTAGGGTCCCTCTTGAGCACCTTGGGAAGGACCCTGGGCGAACCCACAGGGGAACCAGCCCAAGACTTGGACTTGAACCGAACCCATATTATGTGGGCAGAGTGGGGGGGAAGGGTTCTAGAGGGACTCAGTAACATAGTTTTGTAGAAGATATGGGAACTATGTGTCAGTATTTGAAATTCCAAATAGTAATCTATATCTGTTAGATTGATTATTTGTATCTCTAAATTTGCGTGTTAGGCAACTCTTAAACTTCTACTGGTTCTTGCTATTTCAAATATTAATTTATTTCGTTCTATTTCAGAGACCACAATAAAAGCCATTGAAGAAGCTTTTAAGGAATTTACAGCAAAAGAAGATATTGCCATTGTGCTAATCAGTCAATATGTAAGTAAGATGAAACTCTCATATTGTTTGGTTATCTTAATTCTTTCATATTCATTTTTGTGTGCTTCTAAGAACATGGCAAAAATATAATTGATTTCAGCTTCATAGCAATCGTTGCCTCTAAGCAACAAATTTTCCTCTAGACTACTATATCAAAGTTCTGCTAAATATTTCTGCAATTATACATAGAAATGGAAGTCTCGAAAGATTCCTGATACAAAAGTATAAAGTTCTTTTGTTCTTCTGAGGGAATTATACACACATCATGGTGGCGTTGTGTAGTGAAACTAATGATGTAATGCAACTAGCAAGGAAATTTTTGATGAGTAACTTTGCAGCCTGCTTATGAGCTTATTATAGGTATAAGTCTGAAATATGTGCACTCACAGAAGCGGCATTTGCATTTCTTGAAAAAGTGTGTTTCTGATCTTGTTTCTTTGACGCATGTTCCAGTGTTTTAAATTGTTTGATCCAATCAGATTTTGCAACACAGATTTAATACACCTAACATCTATTGGCATTGAAACTTGTGAATAGCCTATCCGATTCTGGATTTCTGTCTGATTGGATGTTAGTATGTGTCTATATGCTATAAAGGAAAACTTGTGAATAACCATTCAAGATTGTGCTATTTCTCTCTCACAAACAACCAGTACATTTTAGTCACAGATGTAATTTGAGTTTGGAATGCAAGTGACAGATTTTTTGGGGCTGAAAGTTAGTACTGACCAAGGAAACGCTATTGCTGGACTTGCAGAAGGGTGACTCATGGTGTGGGGTTACAGTGGTGAAATTAACTGTCGTTGATTGTCACTGATTTGAACTCTCAACTGATTTTAAATCATTTAAGTTTCTTTTTGTTCAGAAAAGTAGTAGCAAATTTTATTGACATATGATATTCCACTCAACCTAAACAATAATATTAATATAATTCCTTGGAATGCAGTGTATGCATGTTCTCTATGTTATCTGTCTTAAAACTTTCCTAAAGATGCAGGCGGACCTTTCAAAAATCTCTTTTTAATGAAATTGGTGTACCAATGGTTGTATCAATGACGACACAGCTAGAAATTCAGTCCTGTGCTCTTTTAGTATCATTAGAGATACTATTTGCAAAAACCAATAAAACTCTTGTGTGGAATGAATGTTCAAGATGTGCATTTTGAGGTATGTGAGGAACTTGGGGTGTGCTGTAAGAATGAAAGAAAAATATTTTTTTATGTATACTTGTTCTAGACATTGTAGGAGGGAAGTGAAATGGATCCATGTCGGCAATATGTGTTGTGTTGTACTGTATACTGGTGGATTTTGGCCACAGTACATTAAGGCAGAAAACTCATGCAATGATAATGAAATAAGATTTAAATGTTAACAATGGATAGACTACTATTATTTATGCAAAAAGGGGCAAATTTTGCAGCCACAAAATTGATTGTGTTGATATATCTTTATTGTTGTTCTGCACTTGTTGGTTATGGCTCAGCTCAGCTTTAGGTTTATACCATAGACATGATTAAATGAAAATCATGGCAAATGGTGAAAAATCCTCAGTCAGAGAGCCTGGAACCCCATAATTTCATAGATTTATATGTTACAAAAAGTGCTTTGGAGTCATTAAGTCATTATGTGCATGTAGTGTTACTGCATGTCGATGGATTCATCTGGTGAGCTTTCACACATGTAGGGAGGTATTAAATGGTCATTAATTAGTTTGGTCTTTAGATGTGGGCCCTCTTAATAGATTTCGATAATTATAATGTCTTTGCTCTTAATGACAGGATGACCGATTGGAAGAGAGGTTTGCTCATTAAATCCCCTTAGATAAGGGGTAGAATTCATTATGCACTAACAAATGATTCATGCTTGTGCGATAAAATGGAATACAATGCAGGAAACAGTAAGATGAAGAGGAACACCTGAGAGCTATAGATATCTGCACTGAATTGATATATTAATGTCAACGATATATGATCTTAACTATGCTTACATTCACTTGGTAGTCATAATAGCAATCTTGTAGAACATAAATGTTCTATTCCATGTTATAGCATAGAATCATTTAATGTACACACACCCGTTGTGCAAAGTACATTATTATTATTTGAGTTTAAGGTTAACCACTAGAAGGAATTCCCATGAGATTATTTTGTAACAGAGTCATGAGTCTTCAGTCCTAAGTCATAATTGCATTTGATTACTAAGAAATTAGCTTTTCTATATTAGAAGTAAATTTTGTACCATTACTTTTTTTTTTCTCCGAACCCAAGATACTTTATTAGCACTTTGTTGTTTGATCTTCTTTTAATATAATCATTATTAGCACTCGTAATTAACAATGGGCTATATGGTTGTAGTGTATTTGTGTTACATGCTACCTAACATGTATTTTATGATGCTTTCTAGGTTGCAAACATGATTCGTTTCCTTGTAGATAGCTACAAGGAACCAGTGCCAGCTATTCTGGAAATTCCGTCAAAAGATCATCCTTACGACCCCACCCATGATTCAGTTTTGTCACGAGTGAAGTACTTATTCACCAGTGATTCATCATCATCTGACAGGCGATGAACCCTGTTTTATATTGGTCTGCACTGTTTTGACAGATACATTCTTTCATGTGGTATGCTTATTTTATATTGTTAAAGAGCAATATCCTCAAGCACATGATTGTCTTTTTTGTAACTTCATCAACATATTTTTGAGAATAATTGATCAGTTGTGTAGATAATTTATAATAGATGGGGACTCCTGGATAAATTACAAACAATGAGGTATGGTGGAATGTCCTCATGATTGGTTTTAATTCCAAAATTATAACCTTATCGTCTGCTGTGCTCTTCCTTCCGCCCATACCCCCCTTCCTTTCATGCACATTAATAATAAGATGTATGTTACAGTAGATAAATCTATTTTTGTTTCTCTTTCTTTTTAGTTGAAGAGCTTTGAATAAAGCAATTTTTTTGTTTATGCTAAGTACAATTTATAAAATTAGGTGTAATATTCAATTAAATTTAAAATGCTATTGGAATATGTTTTGCATCGTTGTCTGAAAATGAAAGCATTTTTTCACCATCTAATATGGTAAGTGTAACCAGTTACTGCCAAAACAGATAACTTTTGCTCATGCTATAAACAGCATTGTCTAGTTTTTATTATTAAATCATTATCGATTTTCTCCTTCTGAAGAAATGCTGCTATACTACATTATATAGGCGTGTGGAATGGGTACTTCCAAAATTTAGGCAAGTAAATATCTAGATGCTGCCCCTGAATCTAGAATATTTTCCTATAGAGAGACAAAGGTCATTTGACCCATTTGTGTTTTTGATGAAGTTAAAATTTTTATTCAACAAGAGCAATTATTACATGGAACCCAGACAAGAGGGCCGTGCTTGCTTACAACCAGACATAGACCTAGAACCGCATTGCACCAGAATTAGTCTACATCATCTTCATGTTTTATCTCATCACTATCCTATGTATTGTTCCTACCCTGACACTGCTGGCAAATCCAATGCTGCACCAATCGTTCTAGATTGTTAAGATCATTAGCAATGCCCTGCACAGTACCCGTGATAGCATCTAAATCAGCAACATCAGCATTCATAGACATTAAAGAGTCGGTAAGGTCATCCAAGATTCTTTTGAACCACTTGTTCTTGTAAATTGAAATTCCTTGTGCTTGAAGGTCAAATTATTGGGTATTAGTGGTAGCTGACTTGGTTTTTGCCATAGGCAGAAAAATATTTGCCAAAATTGGGATTTAAAAAAGGTTGGGATAGACTTGGAACTGTATTTTAAAAAGAAGGGTAAACACTTTTGATCTAGAGCTATGAATCGGTGAGGTCACAAACGGTGGATTTGATATCCAATATAAACATTCAACAATAATACTCCAGTGGAGTTTGAACCTTGATGGCAAGAACAACACAACAATTTAACCATCACACCATGCCACTTTTGGTGACATCGAACTGTAATTGATTTAAGATTGAGATTCAAAAAGTTTGGGAAGGATTTGAAACTAATTAAAAAACCAAGATTCTTTTGAACCACTTGTATAATCTTATGTAAATTTCATTCTTTTGATCATGTAAATCGAAATTCCATGTGCTTGAAGTTCAAATTTTTGGGTATTAGTGGTAGCTGACTTGGTTTTTGCCATAGGCAGAAAAATATTTGCCAAAATTGGGATTTAAAAAAGGTTGGGATAGACTTGGAATTGTATTTTAAAAAGAAGGGGTAAACATTTTTTATCCGGAGCTATGAATTGGTGAGGTCACAAACAGGGGATCTCACACTCAATATAAACATTCAACAATAATACTCCAATGGGGTTTGAACCTTGATGGCAAAAACAACACCACAACTTAACCATTACACCATGCCACTTTTGATGTCTTGGAACTGTAATTGATTTAAGATTGAGATTCAAAAAGTTTTGGAAGGATTTCAAACTAATTAAAAAACTATTCACTAATTGATTTAAGATTGAGATTCAAAATGTTTTAAGATTGAGATTCAAAATGTATGGGAAGGATTTGAAGCTAATTAAAAAACTATTCACAAATTGAATAAAAATTCAAAAAGGTTTGGGAAGGATTTGAAACTAATTAAAAAACTATTCACAAATTGAAAAAAAATCCTAAAAACTTGATGCATCATTTTATTAAATACAGTGTCTCAAGTCCACGCTTTACAATGACAAATTGTACATCTTTAAAATCGAAAGCTATTACATTATTAAAATAGTTGGTGCCACCATTTGATCATTAATGTTCATTAAAGTTTGTCAAGCATGTAAAGTTGATGATGGGCTAGAAATGGGAGAACAGTTTAGGGCAGCAAGGACATGAAATTTAATGTATCCTACTGTCCTTGAATAGACTGAGGAAGGCAGATGATATGATATATGGTCAATATATATTGAAAGAACCTTGTGCTTTTGAAACCCGCTATATATTTCATGTCGAACTTGTATTTTGCAATTGTGGACATGAATATAACCAAAATTTTGGTGTCTAGTGGAACAAATTAATTTGTTAATTTTATAGTTTAAAGCATCTGTATGATCTTTTGCATGCAATTCTGCAAGTGCGTAGAGGATTATAGGTGTTGATATGCCATAAGTTTTACATGTTCATATCTAATGGCATCACTTGTTTTTCCGTGTAATTAAAAATGGGTTGGTGTTCTAAATTAAAATGCAATTCTACAAATGCGTAGATTATAGGTGTTGATATGCCATAAGTTTTACATGTTCATATCTAATGGCATCACTTGTTTTTCTGTGTAATTAAAACTTGGGTTGGTGTTTCTAAATTAAAATTTAATGGAGAATTAGGTGGTTAATGAGATATAGTATAAGTAGTTTACACAAAGCTAAAACCCAAACAAGAGATCTCATGCATAGATTGTCCTAAGGGAATGAACAAATATAAACACTCACCATTAAACCAATAGTCACATAAAGTAATAGAAATTGTGAGCATGTGATCAAAATTGTACAATGGTGGTTGAGAGAAAATAATATTTGTGGAAAATAATTGATAATCAATAGAAGGACCTCTTTTGATAATGTGACCCTTAAAAAAAAGCTAGAGATAATGTTTTTAGTATATAGAGGTGTTTTTTTTAAGAGGTCAGCTTTAGTTCTTATGATATAGATTCAGTTATTTAATGTTCACATATTAACAAGCCCTTAATGGTCTCTTTCCAACAAATTTAGAATCATTTTTTTGAAGATTGTGAGGCAAAAGACTCTTTGCAAGAAATTCAGTTTTAAATAGAAAAAAATATAGATGAATTTCTCCCATTTTTCTTTGGAAAAAACTTTAATACCTAAGTTATGACTCATAAGAAACAATAGAAATACTATATGAAATAGTCAATATATTTAGAATAAATCAAACCCTTGAGATAGGGAATACCATACATAGCAACTTCAAGGGGTCAAATCTCCCAATAGAGCCTAACATCTAATTACAACACTCAAGATTGATGTTTAACACTAAATAATCCCTTACAATATATAGTGTCTTGCTAAAGACAACAACAATATTCTATACATGTGGGATAAATACATTTATTTAAATCAAGTAGATAGATGACTTACTAAATATATGCACACATCCCTTCATTTATTTACTATCTAATACACCATAATGTGATATCGTTAGGTCCATTACAACTAATGAAAGATTACAATCAAATGGAGGTGCAATATCTCCATAGATGCTTGATTAAGTCATATCAATGAAAAGACAATGTGTTCTATATGACATATAATGCCCTAAAAATATTAAAACATATTAGTCCATAGATTGTTGCAATAATTTGATCAACATCTTTTTGTTTAGGATCACTTGGCTCAAGGATATGTCCACAAAGGTAGGATAGTAGATCTTATTTAAGGTAGTGATTGTTTATCCCTTTTTTTTTTATAATGAATAGTTCTATTAATCTAGTATGACAATAGAAGAACAAACATATATATTTGAAAACATGATTGAAACCCCATAGAATGAAACTTAACATTAATTTATTGATTACAAGATCTCCAATAACTTATTGATTATCAAAATGAGTGCATTTTTTTCACTTATTTCTAGTAGCATAAAAAGGGTGATGCTGATAATGTGTTTAATGTGACTATTAGAGTTTGGTCAACATCTCAACGTGTCATGAGCTCATCATTTTGACTACTTCTCAACCCAATGATGCCATTAATGCACATGGTGTTGTCGATCAAAAACAACATTCCCCCATGCTTTTGCAATACTTTGGGGTGTATTTGTAGTGTGATTTTAGGTGTTATTCAAA
Organism: Sequoiadendron giganteum; assembly: GCA_007115665.2. Taxonomy (NCBI): domain Eukaryota; kingdom Viridiplantae; phylum Streptophyta; class Pinopsida; order Cupressales; family Cupressaceae; genus Sequoiadendron; species Sequoiadendron giganteum. The sequence goes on along the minus strand of CM021100.1, from coordinate 868,795,852 downwards.
GAAAACAATGCTTGATAGGTATTAACATCTATTGCAACACATCATTTTTGTTTGTTTGTGCATTTATTATAGATTTGGCATTTCTCTCTAAAAGGATAAAAGACTAACAAGGATGCCATTTAAATTGGGAAGAGTCTTTGATCATGTAATGGTCTCTCTTCAAATACATTTTAGAGCCATTCATGGCTATAAGTATACTTGAAACAACTGCAATGTCTTGTAAGACGAGGAATAGTAGTAGTAACCTGTCATTGGGAGTATAGTGAGTTGACTACCTTATTGGATTTTGTTAGGTTTAAATAATTACCTTATTTTGGTTGAATAACTGTCATGAGAAACTAGGGAATAAATGGAATTTGAACCTCTACTATCATACAACACCAGAATGGGTAGTTGAAACCTAGAGGTGGTTGGGCTCAAAACCTTCTTATTCTGAGCTAGGATATATCTTTCAATTATAGTGCTAAGCATAAGTCAAGGAGCATTAATATGATGCTTGAGATTGACTATAGTCAAGGAGCAATACTATGCTGCTCAAGATTGGCAATAGTCAAGGAGCAATACTATAATGCTCGAGATTGATAGTAGTCAAGGAGCATACTATGCCAATGATGGACATCCTTGGTTCCTTAACTATTTGATGGACTGTAGGGAAGAGAGTTTCTAACATAGCTCAAGTAGGTAACATATAGAACTCGCCTCATAGTATTAGACTCAATGTGAAATGGTATCTTAAGTCACTCATGGTAGGAACACCTTAGGAATTTGTCATTAGGAAGTTAACTTATACAATGCATGTGGGTATGAATGTCTACTCTCTCACCAAATGCCATAGAATCTTCTTGGAGGGGTTGATAGGGATTATATCCATTTTGGTTGGGATCATATTGTACCCCCATGGTGAGACATGACATGTTATAAACAAGGAGTCGTCGTGACCTTATAGAACATAAAGTATGTTTCAAGTGATGTTAGCAGTTGATCCTTCATTGGTATTTATGTTGTAGTATGTGTAATATTGTGAAGGTCTTGTAACAACCATGATGGTTAAATATTATAATGCATGAAATCACTTTCTTTTTGTTTAGTTCTTAGCTAATCCCTTGTTATCGTTCTTGTATTAATATTAAAAAAATGCAAAAAAATTGGATCTTATTGGGGTTGTTATCATACTGTCCCTAGTTGTGTAAACATTCAAACTCAAAATCTAAATTTAATAAGAATCGTTTTAACTTCTTGTAATGGTTGGTATTCTTCTAGGCTTGAGAGAATCCTATTGTCAATTGTGCATAGTAAATTATAAATGTGTGATTATATTGGTAGTTTAAGGGGGCATTGAGAGAACAATTGTATGTTGTAACTACCCAAATTGAGGGGATATAAACATGTATTACATATTATTATTTCATAATGTAGTAACAATTATGTGTTGTATTTTTGACATGAAATGTAAAAGGAAAGAAGTGTAGAAGCATAAAGAAAAAGAGGAAAATATGCAACTAGTGGAGCAAGAGGTAGATTGCATCTATAACTAAGGCTATGTATGAATGTAACAAGGGGTAGATAGTAACCATTTCAATTTATATTCATTTTACATGCCATTTATTACATAATAATGATAGTAGGTATTTTCCACAATCGATTAGTTTGTTTTTTCTCTCTTTAGAGGATTTGCATGATAAATATGGTGTTCAATTCTCCTCTTCCTCTATTATTAACTTCCATTTAACTTATGACTAATTAATACAATATGTATACTACTTATTTTATGTTTTTCATAATTTGTGTGGTTCATAGATTATGGATCATGGATGTTGAAATGTACAATGGTCCATAATATTTTCTTGAAGGGCTTCCTCATTGTAAAGTGCAATTGGTGGTTTAGGGGGATAAATGAAGAAGATGTATCATTAGATTCAATGTTTCCCACATAAGCATGACCATTTTGTATATAATCAAGTTCATTGTTATTATCATGTGGCTCTACATTGTTTAGGTAATATGGGAATGGACTTGTGTAAATTTTTAAAAATGACTATTTAAGGGTTTGATTGATGGATTTTCATTATCATTAACCCCTCCAACTTTGATTACCTTTTTGTCAATGAGGTCTTGTACCTTATGTTTAAGACCTATAAACATTTGAATATAATGATCTTTAATGTGATGATAGTTGCAAAATATTTGATCATTATATGCTTTAGGAAGTGATTTGTTTGGACTAAGTGAATAAACTTAAGGGAGTGTAAGTATATTAACACTCAAAGTTTGAAGTTGATTATCAATAGATTCTTGAAATTGAGTAAACTTTATAAAAGAAAATCTAGTTTAAATAAAGTAATATGAAGTGTTAGCAACTTGATAAACACTTTTTTGTTACATTGTTATGCCTAGAAAATAACTATTGATATTTAGAAGGGTGGGAAGTAGTTTTGCTTGAAGACCCATATTTGAAGGCCCATATTTGAATACATTTTGTGCTAACAATTTGGAATCTACAATTCACATACGCTCTTAAATCTATAACAAATAGTCAAATATTATATTGAATTGACTTAAATTGACCCTTTCTAAAAATGCTCCCAAATCAAAATCATGTAAAAAGATTATCATTTTTTAATATACAAATTGAAATTGAATGACATAAAAATTGATGCACTTATTTAATCCTTAAACACATTCAAATAAATCAACAAAGATCCATATTAAATTTAGATTTATAGATATTAAAAATAAAAAAAAAAAAAAATCACAAACATCTTATAAATATTGTTAAAAAATCACTCACCTCCAAATGAAAACATTAAATCAAATTAAATTCATTCTATACTGCGGAAGAACACTAAATCAAATTAAATTCATTCTATACTCACCTCCAAATGAAAACATTAAATCAAATTAAATTCATTCTATACTGCGGAAGAACACTAAATCAAATTAAATTCATTCTATACTCACCTCCAAATGAAAACATTAAATCAAAATAAGGCAGGAATCAAATGCAAGCGAATAGGCCGCTTCCTTCAAAACCATGAAAGGACAAAACTGTAACTGATTTTTGAAAAAACTCATACAAATCCAACCTAACGGTTATTTTGAGCGCACATATTTTTAAAATCATGCCTTCCACCACGTTTGCTTTTAGTTTTTCATTTGTCTTTCTGAACAGTGATCATTTCGTGGAAGAAACGTGGGCCATGCCTGCATTCGGGTACGATTTTACCTTTCATTTAGAGGGTTTCTTGTTTAAAGATTTGGGGTTTCGATTATAAAGTGATACAGGATTGTGTAACTTTGAAACAGGGTATATGAAGGTCAGAGAAAACACATACCTGCAATCAAGAATCTTATATGCTCATTGCGCCTCTGCATTGTATGGTGAGTCTCACACATCTTTCTCGACCTTTTTGTTTGTGTGTGTTTTTTGGTTTTGTTTGGTGTCCCTCTGTTTTGTTGATTGTTAGCTAGTTGTCTGTAAAATTGTACAGTAGACATAAAAGTCTCTGTCCATAAAATTGCTATAAGAAGATCCAAATATTACAGCATACGTGAGAAGTGTCTTTATCTATAAAATTTCAAGAAGCTCCAAAAATTACAGTAAAAAAGAAAAACATCCATATGCGGTGTGAGAAAGGGTTGTTTCTGAGCCTGCCTAATTTCACTATTTCTTATTGGAAAAGAAAGGTACCATGCCCATCAGATCCTCAGCCCTGCAAAACATCCACACGTTACTTCAATTTTTTTCTTATAAACAATAAGATGTATCACACCAATCTCTGGCTTACCATCCTCTGCTGCACTGGTGGTCCTACTTCTGTTATCATTTTTTGCCCTGTGCCCTTCTATATTTAATAAGTAATATTGCAAAGCATAAATCTCGTTCCCTTATGATAAAAAATTTGCAGAGTAAAATCCAAAAACAGAGTGCATAGCATATTAAACGAAAAACCAGAAAAACAGAGTGCGTAGCATATTAAACAAGTGAATCGTGCTTGAATTTGACCAGCGTTCTGGAATTGAGATTCAGGAGGGCACTTGCATCTACCATCCTGTGTTCTCTGCACCAATTAAAAATCTAAAATATCAAATTCACATTATAATATACAGTAATGAACTTAGATTCAAGAAGAGGAGGGTCCTCACCAGACAAGTAGAGAATGTTGTCCATCCTAGGTAATGTGCAAGGAACCACCATGCCGAAATTCATAGAGGCAAAACCCAACAGAAGTTATCCAAGGAAACTGCCACTCGAGCTCACAGCCACAGGAGGAGGCACAACAAAGAATGGGAGGTGCAAACCTTCTTCAATATGTTTGAATAGGAAATGCAGAGCATTGAAGACATTAGTAGCATCTACGATGAGCTCATCATTCAAACTAGGCCTTAGACAATTGATGCATAGAAGATATTCAGAAAGAGAGTCACAAGCAACATTATCTTTCAGAAGGAAAAGTAGGGAAGCCACTGAAGCATTAGAAACCATATCATTTTTATCCAAGAAGCCACCAATTGTAAAGGAGCCAGATCAAGGAAAAACACTAAGAAGATAAATGGCTACACATATGGGTTTGCTAGATTTCTTACCATATCACAATCCATCATAATGTCCATGGAGTTCAAGAGGAACATGTGGACGCTATTTCAACCAATCCTGCCCAATAATAGTTCTAATCATCTTTTCCACATTCACACAGGGGATGACAAAGGCTTGCCACAATTTTTCAATGTTGTAGCCAAAGGAATCACTCTTCTCCCACAAGTAAACGGGTGGAGAATTGTGCCACAAAGAAGCCATAGTTTCCAAGATCACCACCACCATAAAACACACCCTCAACATATGAATAGTAGTTTCAAGGGAGTTTAAATAAATTCGGTCAAACACCAAAATAGGAGGAAATGAAAGCTGAAAATCCATCAGTATAGAGGCACAAAAAAATGGATGCACCAAAATATGGAGTACCATAAACATACGATCAGAGAAAAGGAGAGAAACAGGTGTATCCTATTGTACCCAAATCCTACGTAACAATCAAAACAAAGTTGGAGAAAAATAAAGTTGGGAACAACTGTGATCCACATCACAAGGTTGCACATATCCAACATGGCTGAGGAAGGATAGATTAGACACGGGAGTGACAGGTGTCAAGCAAGCAAGAGGAATACAGAACAATAGATATTGAATCAATTACAACAAGTGCTGGTGCTGCCTTTTCCAGACCTGACAATGTCATATAAGGCAACAGTCCTGAGAAAACAATTAGTCAAATTTTTCCATTCAACTGTAACTTGATTTATAAAAAATTGAGTGGGCATTAAAAGGTAAAATATTACAAAAATGTGGGTGGAAGATTGAGAAGGTAGGAAAAAATCAAGGTTAAGAAAAGAAACAATATTGGAATCTTTGGTCTGTGAAGTGTGCTTTTCTTCCAGATTAAAAAAGTGAATTCATGGTATACAGAATCACAATTACATAACCATAGTAGCAGGAATGTTCAATGGGCATGCAACTGCTTGTTCATTTGTACGATTCAAAGATACATTCCCCAAACTGGAGCATTCAAAATTGCCCCACCAAATAGGAGTTGTTCTTCCATTATTTATTATCAGAATTGCCTAGGATCCATCGTTGATGAGAAGTCATCAAAGTTACATTTGCATGATAGATAGGACATCCTCACAGAATACCACAAACTTATACTCTGAAGAAGATGAACATTAAAACAGATTTAAAATACTATACCCTAAGAACCCCAAAAATTAATAACCTGGAACTTTAAAAGAAAAAGTAACAACCAGAGTTCTTATGCAATGGGCAGCCCAAACCTCCTGATATGATAAACATAGAAGATATCATGTGAACCTGTGCTATTTAAGAATGTATAGACTATATCCTATATAATTTTCCACAATCTTCAATTCCAATAATTCTATCTAAAGAGGTTCAATCTTGTACTATTTGAGGATGCTGCCCAAGTTCTCTTTCAGAAAAACAATTCTGACAACAAAATGAAGAATAAGTTTGTACAGAAAACCATGATAATTATTGGTGCATTTCACTAGCTACAGACAATTGCATAACCAACACAAAGGTGCAGAAACCACCAAAGTCTGTGTGTGGCAAAGAGGCCTAGTAGACCCACTAAAAGTATCAGTATTCATTATAGGCCTAGTTCAGATGCTTTGATACTCAATACATTAACAGCAACTTTCTGTGATGCTATTAATCTTAAATATTGGCTCAGAATGCTCAAAGCAGATCTGGCCCTAACCAGGATCCATACTTATCAGATTACTTTTGTCAAATTATTCCATTGATGGTGAGTTTTCCTTCTGTGTTGAACTATTACAAATTAGAAAATAGTTTGCTCAGACATTGAAACCAAAAGTAAAAATATCAGATTAGAATCATGTACCAGTGGTTGGTTGAAACTTGACTGTAGAGAATCTGTAGTCACAATGAGTGTGAACTGTGAACAGAACACGCTTAGATCTGCTGTGATTGCTACACAATCTGAAATCAATATTTTAAATTTTAATTGCTTTCTTGTTGACATTTTACTTCTTTGAAAGCAATGATAAGAACTTCAATCTATTGACTAGAGAAAGCTGATTATCAATTGTCATCAATGCTAAAGAATTTGTTGTAATTCTTATTGTTGGGTCATTCTCCTGTATTTATTAATTATTACTGTTGTACTTTCTCAGAAAATATTATTAGTTAAGGGTTCAATGAAGTCATCCAAACAAGGCACCATGTCCTCAAGCATGAATATATGAAAAATCATCTGTGCGTGTAGCCTCAACTAGAGAAGATTCTCGAGGCATTAGTTGATGAAGTCTACAATCCCCACTAGATTGACTGTCAGATGTCCTCAAACCCCCAAAAACATTTATTAGTCTTCAATATTTATGAAGCTCTCTTACCCCACAAGGCATTGATAAGTGAGTTTGAGATCATAAAGTCCTAAAAGTACATAAGGCATTCCTCAACAAGAAGATCTAGACCTCCAAGGCAATGATTTTGTCAGATTCCTTGAATGACTTTGAAACATTATTTAATGAATCCTTTGAGTCTCTCACGGCACTGTGATTTTTGTATTATGTGATATTATTAGGTTTTTGATCTGTGAAGGATCAACAATTAGTCATAAGTGATGGGATTTGACAAAGGTTGTTGGTAGATTGAGGTAACTTGGTGTTCGAAGATTTATAAGCATCAGGACATTTATCCTTTCACATTGATAAGTAGGGAGGTGGAGATGCAGATAACACAAAGGTGGGTTGCAGTTATTTGCGGGTGCTTCGATATTGACAGGATCTAAGTGTGATGCAGTACCCTTGCACTCGTGTGAGAAGGTAACAGATAATGGAAATGGACAATAGATTGAATCTATCACTGAACATAAGATTTCAGCTATCCTGAACATAGTTAGAGCCAATTTGTAATGAACAAAAAAGGATTACCAACATATTTTTCCACATTTTTGTGATATTTGGCAACAAAAACTGTACCTTATACTACAGAATCACAATAACACAGAGGAAATCTGATTCAAAGTGATTTTCTCACCATACTGACCATACCAGTATGCCAATTGTATGGAGAGTTTTGAAAGATGTTAAAAACTGGCAAAAGCTCCATCACTTTGAGGATTAAATATCTTCCAAGGTGAAATTTAGGATTTATGCCATGGAGAAATAATAATTGCTTGATAAAAACCGAGATTCTACATGATACATACAACATTCTAACTAGTTCTTATAGAATTTTCTGCAATAGCCATCAAATTATTATCATATGTAAAGAGTATTTTGGATATATATATATATATGCCCTAGGCAAAGTTTTATTGCTTTGATCCAGTGAGGCTAAAGGCTCAAATTCTAACCAATGCTTAATAGTTCAAATGCAAAGGTTAGTTGAACAGAAAATCCCCAGCACACAACCGAGAAAACTCTAGCCCCTAATGAATGAATTTAGAAAAGGGGCAGACCAACTTACTGTTTAATGGAATCTTGCAAATATGATGTGGCTTCAAGCACTTCTTGTTGAGTCGGCACTAACCCAAAGATGAGACAATCATGAACATAGTGATGGTCATCCAGGAGGGCATGTGAGTGGGCCTAAAATCCTTCCTCTTATGTAAATTCCTAGTCATGAACCATTGTATACAAAGAAAAAATCCTCATTTTCGGTGCAGGGGAGCTAACGGCCGCCCCAACTCCAACACGCCCACTTGCAGTGCCTCCCACACTGATTACTCTGCAGATACTATGCAGAACAACTCCTCCTAGGGTTTTCGATTGCACTATGCAACAAACACCGCTGTGAGAATTGATTATACGCAGATGAGGACAATATAGAACACAAAGAAAACAAAGGAAAACATAAGTGAGAAAACAAGGGCATTCTAAAACAAATGTAACTTAGACTTTTCATTGGGACGTGGCTTTGCAAGCCCGGTGACACCTCTTGAACATGTGTTACATTTTTTCTCTGCCTTGTAGAGTATCTACAACAACCCTGTTTTGATGACCCCACACCTCAATAATAGTCATACGAGCTTGCAACAGTCTTGAAATTTATGCACTCTGTTAAATATAGACTAAATTGATCAGATTATATACTGAATATTAAACTTGATATTAGAAAGTTGATGTCAGATTTTATTCTTTGAAGTATCGATCATAAATCTCCAAGTCTGAGTTTTCTCTTCTGGTATTCGATTCTCAAGAGCAGAACATTAATTATTTCAATGTCTCAATTGAGGATCGGATCCATCATTAAGTATCTAGTGGGAGACACGTCCCATGACTTGTGCTAATTCATCTAACCATCCAATTACCAATCGGGGTTAGTTACTTAGTAAGCGTACATGCTTGCTAAGTTCGATCTTGCACAAATAAATAATGATAACAAATTTGGAAGTGATCGTCGATAATGATGCTTGATCGGGTTTTATTGAAGGACATGTAAAGTCAATAATCTACAAGTAATAACTCTTGATTGCAGATAATATACTTGGGATGTAGATTTCGATTATATATAAATGATGATGTTGAATAAATTCAATCATCATTTATATCTGACCAAAGCTACCTTAATTCAACACTCCCTCTTAGCTAGGGAAGATAACTCCAACCAAGTATATAGTGATATCACCTCACTCGTGATATCAAAAGATATGGTATGCTTCTAAAACTGTCAAGTCACATGACATTCTTCATAACACATCTTCATTATGGTATGTGCACAAACATCAAGTCTCATGATGTCTACCATAATAAATCATGGCATATCCACGGATAGATTTATCCACCATGATTATCTCATAAGGATCATAATGATCTTCAATTAATATCAAGTCTCATGATATCTATCAAAATGTCCAAAAGATACTACCATGACATATCCACAGATATCAAGTCACATGATATCTATCATGATAGTGCAACTAATCATTGTAGAGTCGTCACTTTACAATGTCAAATACAAGTGTTCATTATTAGAAAGATCGTCACCTTTCAATAATGTACATAGGGGAGAGGGCCCATAAAGTCATGGAGTCACACACATGACACAAGAGTTTACACATTAAACATCTTTTAAATACATTAGTGCAAAATGAACAATTTGAATCTCAATCTTAATAACAATTTACATTTCAACCATACCAAGTTTCTTCCTGAAGTGTTCAACTTTAACTCTGGAGAGAGGCTTGGTGAGAATGTCTGCTGTTTGATCATTTGTACTAATATACTCCAACTGGATCACATTCCTTTCTACCATGTCTCTCACATAGTGGTAAGGGATCTCTATATGCTTAGATCTATCATGGAATATTGGGTTCACTGAAAGTTTAATGCAACTTTGATTGTCATAGTGGATAATAGTAGGATTCAAGGACTCACCGAATAATCCCACAAGCAATTTTCGAAGCCATACTGCTTCTCTTGCCCCCATAGAGGCTGCAATATATTTAGCTTTTGTTGAGCTTTGTGCCATTGAGGACTGTTTCCTGCTGATCCAAGAGATCATAGCCGATCCTAAACTGAAGCAACATCCTGATGTGCTTTTTCGATTGGTTACACTTCTAGCCCAATCTGAATCAGAGTATCCATGTAAGTCTAGGTTGTCATTCTTGTATTTAAGACCATATCCAATAGTACCTTGAAGGTATCTCAATATATGCTTCACAACAACAAGGTGAATTTCCTTTGGCTCACACATAAACTGGCTTAAGGCATTCACTGCATAGAAAATATCCGGTATGGTGTTAACCAAGTACATTAATGATCCAATTATTTGTCTATAGAGAGTAGGATCTACAAATTTTGATTCTGCTATTGCTTCTTTCAATTTGTGTAAGTTGGTTTCCATAGGTGTAGACATGGGTCTACAGTCTAACATCCCAAATCTCTTCAGAATATCAATAGTGTACTTCCCTTGATTTAGGATGATACCATCTGATTTCTACCAGACTTCTAACCCCAGGAAGTAATGTAAAATGCCCAAGTCTTTCATGTCAAATTATGAAGCCAGGTCCTTTTTACATTGAGTGATAAGGTGGTCTTCCCCTGTTATTAGCAGGTCATCAACATATAAAATTAGAATTAGAATATCACCTTTAATTATCTTAAAATAGAGATTTGGATCAGCATCATTCTTGAAAAATCCTAGTCCCAAAAGATAGCTATCAATTCTTTCATACCAGGCTCTGAGAGCCTGTTTAAGTCCATATAGAGCTTTCTTCAATCTGCATACATGTGCGTTTGCTTTATGTATCGCAAAACCTTCAGGTTACTCTAAATAGACTTCTTCTTCAATGGTCCCATTCAGGAAGGCAGTTTTTACATCCATTTGATGGATCTTCCAACCTTTAGTTGCTGCAATAGCTATTATTGTTTTCACAGAGGTGTACCGGGCAACAAGTGCAAATGTCTCTTCATAATCAATACCTTCCTTTTGTGAGAAAACTCTTGCCACAAAACGTGCCTTGTGTTTCTCTATACTGCCATCAACATGTTTGATTTTGAAGAGCCATTTGGAAGAGACATTAGATTTCTCTTTTGGTCTAGGTACTATATCCCATACATCATTTTTCAAAATGGACTGATACTCTTCTGTCATTGCATCTTTCCACACTTGATGTTTGAGAGCATCCGTAACACTAGTTGGTTTTGAACTAATGATATCATTCATTAAGGCAACATAGCTTGAGAAACTTTTGGGTCTCTTACTTTCTCTAAAAGTTCCTTTGGGTGCTGTATAATTCTTAGCTTCCTTAATCATCTTTCTAGCCCAAAGTGGTCTCCTCTTGCTATTGTTATTAGGATTTTCTTCTGGAGCAGTTTGGTTTTCATTTATGATTTCTTCAGGATACTCCGTCTGAATCTCAGGAGCAGGATCCTCCTCCAGGACTTCAGGAGAATCTTGAATTTCTATCTCATTTGAACTCTTTGCCCTTTTGAGAGCAATGTCTTCCTCAAATATGACATCTCTACTTAGTTCAATTTGTTTCTAACTGGATATGTATATTCTGTAGGCTTTTGAGGTTTCACTATTGCCCACAAATATCCCTTTCTTTCCAAAAGGTTCTAATTTAGATATCTTTTCTTGAGGAACATGAATGTAGACATGGCAACCAAAGATCCTTAAGTGACTTATGTTAGGTTTTATACCAGTAAATGCTTCTTCAGGATTCTTGTTATCTAGATGTGAGTGGGGACATCTATTTTGGATGTAGACAATTGTCCTAGAGGCTTCTGCCCGAAATGAGGTTTCTACGTTTTGGTCAAACAACATTGCTCTAGCAACTTCTACAATAGTTCTATTTTTTCTCTCAGCAACACCATTTTGTTGAGGGTTGTAGGCTACAGTAAACTCCCTCTTAATCCCAACATTTACACAAAATTCCTTAAAGATTTATGAGGTGTATTTCTTCCCATTATCTATTCTTAGTATTTTGATTTTCTTCTCGGAGAAGTTTCCCGTAAGTGCTTTGAACTCCTTAAACCTTTTAAGAATTTCTATTGACTCTTTACACTTAATAAAATATATCCAGGTCTTTCTAGAGAAGTCATCTACAAATATTACATAATATAAGAATCCCACCATGGAGGGTACAAACATAGGTCCACATAAGTCAGAGTGAACTAGTTCTAATACATTTTTGGTTTTACTCAAACTATTTTGGAAGGTTCCCTTTGTATTCTTCCCTAGGGCACACCCTTTGCATGCTCCTTCATGAATTTGTTTTAGTTTGGGCAATCTTGTTACTAATTTTTCTACAGAAAGTAGGGCATGAAAATGAATATGTCCTAATCTTCGATGCCAAATTTCATTTGAATCAGTGGTCTCATGAATAAGAGCTTGTTTAGATTCAGTGCATAGTTTGTAGAGATGTCCTTGTCTTATACCTATAGTTTGTGCTTTCTTTATAGTGGAGTTCTTTGGCCATGCCAGAACTTTTCCATTCATAAAGGTAACTCTATATCCGTTGTCTTCAAGAGCAGAAATGGATATTAGATTCCTCTTTATTCCTGATACAAACAATACTCCAGTGAGTTGTAGAGAGAGGCCAGATTTCAAATTTATGGTGCAAGTTCCAACCCCCCTTACTGGATGTGCAGAATCATCCCCAATAGTTACTTTTTCGTCAGTTTCTTCTATCATAGTATCAAGGTGTTCTATGAACCCTGTGATGTGCCTTGATGAACCACTATCAATTACCCAATTGTTGACTTTGTTTGATACTTGACTTGATAATGCTGAGTAGAAGACAAATTTCTTAGAGTCATATTCTGTATTTGTCTTTCCAACTTTAGTAAAGGATGCTTGTTGTTTTATTCTATCAGGGCACTTCATTGCATAGTGTCCATATTGATCACATCTGAAACATTGTATTTGAGAGACGTCTTTCTTTTTTTTGAATGGTCCCTTTCCATAAGAATTCTTCTTTCTTTTGAAGTTTTTCTTCTTACCTTTCTTATGAGAATTTGTGTTTAACACATGAATATCCTCATCTATGGTTTTCTGATTGTTTTCTTTTGTCGTTATTCTTGTTTCTTCTTGTAAGCAATCTGTTCTTAGCCTATCAAATTTAGGGAATTTTGATCTTGCACTTATTCCTTGAACAAATGACTCCCATGAGTTTGGTAGGCCACCTAGAGCTATTAGTGTTAACTCTTTGCTATCAATTTGATATTTGACTGTTGATAGTTGATTTCTTAGTTCGTTGATTCTCATGAAATATGCATTAATAGATTCTCCCTTGTTTATTTGAACATGATTAAGTTGTCTCTATAGAGCAAGGGTCCTACTGGTGTTGTTTATTTCAAAGGTGCTTTCAAGGGATTTAAACATTTGATATGCAGTCTCATGTTTAGATAGAATAGGTACTATATGGTCCCTAACTGCATCCACTATAATTTTCATGGTTTTCTCATCGTTCTCAATCCATTGAGTTTTCTCCTTATCATTCTGTGGTTCTTTCTTGTTTTCTTTCACAAATGAGTCTAACTTATTTTCTTTTAGAATCATCATGATTCTGAATTTCCATGAAGTAAAGTTGTTTGCACCTTCAAGACGATCTTCGAATCTGATTACACTTGACATTATGAAGAATTTTTATGTGTTTGTGATTTCAAGAGAAGGTACGATTTAAATAATCTGATATGTGGATTTGATCGAATGTCTTCTCAACATGGCTTTGATACCATGTTAAATATAGACTAAATCGATCAGATTATATACTGAATATTAAACATGATATTAGAAAGTTGATGTCAGATTTTATTCTTTGAAGTATCGATCATAAATCTCCAAGTCTGAGTTTTCTCTTCTGGTATTAGATTCTCAAGAGCAGAGCATTAATTATTTTGATGTCTCAATTGAGGATCGGATCCATCATTAAGTATCTAGTGGGAGACACGTCCCATGACTTGTGCTAATTCGTCTAACCATGCGATTACCAATCGGGGTTAGTTACTTAGTAAGTGTACATGCTTGCTAAGTTCGATTTTGCACAAATAAATAATGATAACAAATCTGGAAGTGATCGCCGATAATGATGCTTGATCGGGTTTTATTGAAGGACATGTAAAGTTGATAATCTGCAAGTAATAACTCTTGATTGTAGATAATATACTTGGGATGTAGATTTCGATTATATATAAATGACGATGAATAAATTCAATCATCATTTATATTTGACCGAAGCTACCTTAATTCAACACACTCTCTTTCCTTGTAATATCTGCAAAGCTTGTGACAATCTGTAGACTCAAATCCATTTCCAATCAGAAAGTACCAAAATGATTTCAACCAATATTTTCAGTAAAAATTGTGCAGCTTTATTGATGCAAGTAAGAAATATAAAATGAATGGTGAGAAAAGTTGAATGTTGATTGGTTGTTCGAACAAACATTAATCATTGTTTACCGATTGAAGGCTCCGTTATAGTTCTTGACAGGAACTAATAATCATGAATTAACACCAATGGTCATTTCACATCAGTAACATTACTGCCACATGAAAAATAATGTGCCAACCCCAAAATAAATCATAACCCAAGAAAACAAGACCACTTGGATTGCCATATCACCCTCAAGAATCCTTACAAGTGTAGAAGTAACATTGCTATATTGGTCTTGCACCGTCCATATCCAACAATTGACAATAAACATACAACCTTTTCATACAATGGGCAAGCAAAGGCATATACGATTGATTTTAATGAACTTCTTTCCTGCTGTCAAAGCAAGGAGGATTTATCTTTGGCCCCTACATTAACAGTTTGAAAACAACCATTCTCAGTACTCGTATACAATTTCTGTACATACTTCATTTTCATTATTACATACTTCATTTTCATTATTTTGGATTCTCTTTCATGATTTAGGTCTAAATAAATTCCCACCAAGAACTGAAAATACTAACCAATGATTGCCACAGTAGTAACAAAGACTTTACCCATGCCACAATATTTGCTATCTTACAAACAAGTTGTCATATATTTCAAAAATGTTAGATTTGTGAAAGTTATAGACCTTTCTAGTTCTAGAATGTGTGTTGCAATTGCATATTTAGATATTATTGGTGCAGCCTTGTTTATATTTCTACCAAGACAACATCATAAATAATTAAAATGAGAGCATGTCATTTTATATTAGAGGAAAATCCTTAGGAAATGAAGAAAAGCACTTTGCATTTTCATTGTATATGTTAATTTTGATTTAAAGACAGATAGAAAGCTATGTAAATCTCTAAGAAAAATACAATAGATCTTTTATTCAAAATAATATCTGAAAGTAAAATTCTCTTTAAACTCAAAGTATAATTCTCTTGAAATTCAAAACAGGCTTAACAAATCCCATGAAACTTAATTACTTGTAAAAATATGAATAGAAAATTAGTGAAAAGAACTCAAGAAGAACCTTTCCCACAACTACGGTAATATTGAGCTATGAGACAAAGCATAGCTACCTTGGTCAATTCCCAGTATAGAATGGTTGTCAGCAACAGATAATCACTCTCAATAAGGAAAAAGATTTCAGATCCAGAAACTTGGTGACTATATAGCTAAAACAAAGATTCATGTTAAAGAGAATTTGTTAGCCACTTAGAGAGAGCTTATGTGAATGCAAAGGTGGCATGAAATTTTCATGGTATAACACTACCATTAGCCTCATGATTTTAATGGTAGTGTGTTTCTACCATTAGCCTCCTAATTAACTAGACTATAAACGAGGAAACAAGAATGAAGAGAGATATAAGTAATGCAAAATACACAAGCATGCTTGTATACATGGTAAAAAATATTCCTCCAAAAAATAGTATTTCTTGTTACAATACTAAGACCATTCAAAATAAGATAGCTGCAAGATACTAGCAAGGAAGCTAAGTTCTCTGTTTAGACCTAAAATTAATGTCTTGATATAATTTGCAAATTCTTGATTGTAGGGTTTGTTTCACATCTATGTAATATTAGTAAAATCAAGTCCTAATTTAGGATAAATCAAATTCTATTCCGCACTTTATCCACATAATTACACTGGTCCAAAATATAGCAAAAAGTTTAAGAAGTTAATCAATCGAAGTTATACATAAACCCATAAATCAGAATAGCTCAATAGAGCACATTAGAAAGCGCATAACACAAGGCAATGAAAAAATAGACCTATGTAACATTCTCAATACATTTTTCTTCCTAGGTACTATCTTAAATAAGAATCAAACTACAGAAAGATAGAATTGAAGGGAAGCCTTGCGTGTTGTCATTTCATAAAATACACATAAGAAGAGTAACATGCAAATCAATTCTATTATTTCAAAATTACTTCTAAAAATACAATGCTCTTTAAATTCAAAATTGACTTAACAAATCCTGTAAAATTTAATTATTTGTAAAAATCTGAATAAAAATTTAATTAAAATAACTCAAAAAGAACCTTTGCTACAACTAATCTAATACTGAGATATGAGACAAAAGCATAGTTGCCTTAGTCAATTTCCAGTACATCATGGTTGTCAACATAAACAGTCATTTCACATCAATTTAAAAAGAAAATTCAACAGATAACCACTTTAGACCTATGCTCTTGTTGCTGCCATAAAAGGTGCTCTTGTTGCAATTCTTGCATCCTTCAAACTTTTTATCTAAAATTCCGAGTGAGTATGGGCATCTATCAAAGGAATATGTTGTCATTGCAATTGCCAGCACAGACAAGGCATGTGAATATGTTACAAAATGCCACATAGCCAGCTGCAGGACAAGCGCTCACGATACATTAGAAAGGAGTTCAATTTTAATTTAATAATATTAAATAATAAGATTTTAAATTAATATTTATCTTCAATTTTATATTAATATTTTACATATAATAATAAATAATAATTATTTTTCTTGTTATGCTATTTATATTAATGTTTTGCATGGAATTATATGTTAAAATGATTTCATTTATTTTGAAAAGAAAAGAAAAGTATACAATAAATTTTTAAAACAAAATAATGCAAAATCAATAATAATTTTCCTTTTAATAAATATAGGAGAGAAGCAAAGGATTTCTATGAAGATGAGAAGAATGTGATTGAGCACTTACAAACAAAATTAAAGTATTAATAGGTATGCAATTTATTTCTTCACCAATTTTATATCTTTATGTGGTAGGTGTCATTACATTACAGTTTTCCTCCACCATGTTTGAATGGTGGCCAAAATTAATGACCATATTTTGTGCATTTGTAATCAATTTTTGAGTGTGTTCTCACTTTATCCTTACTCTTATCTTTCCATTTCTTTGCATGGCTAAATGTCTTGATATTTGTTGATCTTTATATTTATCATTTACATCAATGTAATCAAATAATATCCATTCATAGAGTGATGTTTTATTGATTGAAAAAGAAAATTTATTGACTACAATTTTAGAAGACATATGTTGTGACACTTACTATTGTATATGAGATGGTATTCTAAAATAATCTCTTTTTCACCAAGCTTATGCACTAATTAATCTATTGCTAAGACTACACTTTAGAAATAAAAGAAGACATAGGTCTTAGGATTGACAAAATCAATACAAAATCTTCGATGTTATATAATATTTTTTTCTTTTATGTTTTGTCACTTAGGATTTCCATCAAACTTTGACATTGAAGATATCAACTCATTTGCTATTATAAAGTCCTACCTATTTCTATCAAGCACATAGAATCATTTGTTGGTGTGAAAACATGTGATTTCAGTGTTGTTGGAGTTCATCAATTTTTGATTGTTTGATTCCTAAGTAGCGGGTTCGGGTTCGGGTTCGGGGGTTCGGTTCGCCGGTTCGGCTAATTTTTTTGGGGGGTGGGTTCGGTTTGTTTTGGGTTCGTATGTACAAAAACTGAAAAACATGTAAAAATAAAAAAATATATATATATGCAGCCTAGAAGCATGAATTAGGATTATAACATCACATAACATCATATAAACAACAAAATCACCATAAACTTGAATATCATTTAAAAGTTAAAACATTTAATTTTTTAAACATGCATGATAAATATAAATATTCATCGTTCAAACAGTAAACTTCAAACTTCAATTTCAATATTACAACACTATTAAAGTTTTAATCATCAAATGGATCTTCTAAATCATCTATATCAAAGTCATTGTCAACATTGACATTAGATGAAGTAGGAAGACTAGATGAATCACAAGTAGTGCCAATGGCACTGTCACTAGCACTAGTATTGTGCCCATGCTCCTGTTGGATATCAAACTCCTCATATGCAACATGGTGGGAAGTGGAAGCATCCAAGTCAGTATCCTCTGGCCCTATATCCCACAACTTTGTCTCCCCTTCCTTGTAGTCATGTTTGTGTGAAAGGAGACGCAAGTTGGAATGCACATATACTAAGTTCTCCGCTCTTTTTGAGAGCAATTTATTGTGCTTTATTGAGTGGATGAAAGAATATGTGCTCCAATTCCTCTCAGATGCGGATGAACTAGCAACCTATGAAGACAAAGTAAACAATTAAAAAATTTAAAATTATAAATGAAATTATGAAACTTTTAAATTTTAAAAGTAAAACTAAAATATGAAAATTATTAAACTTACTTTTGATAAAACTTTGATTGCAAGGGGCTGCAAATTTTGGAAGTATTTTCCATGGAAGTACCACCAACTATGAGCATCCTTTAAGAACCTATCACGAGAAGCATCAACATCTAGATGATTTGAGTGCACAAAATCAGTGAACTCATTCGTGATTACAGATCGCAAATCTTGGTCAGGGAAGAGTCTCATAAATGTTGCCTTGTACCCTTCAGCCACTTCTAAATCTCTATATGGAGGAAGCCTTCCTGGTTGTGAAAGAAGCTGACTACTGTAGTATTTTGGAGTTAATGCAAAGGCAAGAAGGTGTAATGGAGTTGTCATTTTGTGCCATCTTTCTTCAACAATTGTTTGCACTTGTTTGAAGAAAGTCTCTTCAGGGTCTTGCTCTCTTGCATTTATGGTGCACTCGATCTTCTCAAGCATTGAGTCTATACCATCATATATTTCTCCAATGCATGGCTTGTCCATGTCAGTATAGCGAATCATACTCAAAATGGGCTCGGTGAAGCTAAGGAGATACTCCGCACGATCCCACCATGAGTCATCTAATATCATGCTCTTAATTTTTGTTGCTCTTTCAATGCCACTTTGCCTCCATATAGACCAATTGTTGCTAATCACCATGCTAGCAAGTGCCTCTTTAACTTTCACAAGTCATCTCAAGATGATTGTATTAGAGGCAAAGCGGGTCTTTGCAACCTATTGCAAATTAAAAAAAATAATTAGAATTTAAAAATAAACTTTAAAGAAGAATTTAAATTAGAATGCACAATCAAATTATGAAAATCAGAAAATGACAAATGTAAATATTACTTCACTTACAATTACCTTCAATAGCTCCAATTTTGAAAATGATCTAAAGATGCTTTGAGACAAGTGGTGGTTGGTGACGAACATCTGAATGTCCTTAGCCTCAACATACAATTCTTTGATCCATGCAATTTTATTCCCAATCTTTTGCATCATAAGATTGAGTGAATGGACCGCACAAGGTGTCCAAAAGATATGTGAATATCTTTCCTCAACCAACAACCATGCTGCTCTACAATTCTTAGCGTTGTTCGTTACAACTTGAACAACATTGCGGGGTCCCACTTGCTCAATGGCTGCAATGAGAATACTAGCAATAAATTCTCCATCTTTTACTTGGCCCTCACAATCCACGACTTTCAAAAACATTGCCCCTTTAGGGCATACTGCTATGACATTGATCAAAGGCCGATTTTTTGAGTCCTTCCAACCATCTGAAACAATGGACACACATGTCTCAACCCATGAATCTCTTATAGGCTTCAATGCATCTTTAACCAATTCAACCTCCTTTTCCAATAAAGTGCTACGCCTTCTCATAACGTGGGCCCTTGTACCCTTTTGGAGCTTCATTAACCGTTCTCAACATCTCTTTCCAATATGGAGAACGCACAACATTAAAAGCTAATCCATTAACATATAGGCATCTTGCTACACATTGGTCGGCAAGGGCTCTACTCTCATTTTGAAATGCAAGTTCCAAAGGCCCCTTTGATCTCTTGTTTGCAATAGGTTGTGCTTGAAGATCTGGAATGGCAATAAATGGGTGGTCTTCTACCACAATATTGGGATTGGATGGGGGCTGCATTCTCTTTGATTTTTTTTTAGACAAAGGGTGATTTCCTTTTTGGGCTTCCCGTTGATCTGCTGCATCTTGCTCCATAATGTATTTTGCAACTGTCTCAGGTAGAATAGGTTCATCTTTTTTGCCAAGGCAAGAAGTGATGCCTTTTCCACCCATGCCACACAAATGTGCTTTCACCCTATGGTATGAACTAGTATATGTAACGTCACACCCATTGCATTTCCAAACATAATCGCCACCACCTGGAATCTGTTTTATCATCTCAACATACTTCCATAGAGAAGAATTAGGATTTGTTTTGAACTTTGAGTTTGGTTTAGCTACGGAGCCGGAGGTAGAACCCATTGACATTGTGATTCCTATGGCAATTTGTTTTGCAAACAACACATTCAAAATTTGAATGAAAATAAAATATTGATTTATAAAACCTAGCTCTTTTGAATCTTGCATACATTTATAGAAGAATGGAAAGGAAAAACATATATAAATCATAAAATGAAACAAAACAAAGTTTCTGGTTTGTAAAATGTAAAACAAAAAAATGGATGAAAAAACTCAAAAAAAAGTGAGAAAAACTTACCTCTTTGCAAAAATATCCTCCAACAATATTTGTGGCAGCCAATAAACACTTGCAAATCTATAGGAATGGTAATGCAATCGTTTGTAGAAGCTTCAATGATCAATCTTCAACTCCTTTTATCAACCCAACAAGCAAAAATAAGAACTCAACCTCTTGGAATGAAAATGCTTGTTTGCAAAACAAATGAATAAAAATGATGTAGTTTAGGTGTTTAAAGTGTTTTAGAGGTCACTTTTAGGGTTCCCTTGGGCGTGGGTCAAAGTCATTGTAGAAATAAATTTAAAAATGCAAAAAAAAAATGCTTTTTAGGCGTTCAAACGCGTGGGTTCGACTTGGGTTCGCCTAGGTTCTTCTCGGGTTTGCTCGGGTTCTTCACCGGCGAACCAGGACTCCAAATATCGAACCTTGGTCAAACCCACAGAGGGACCAGACCAGGACCGATACCCGGAGCGAACCTGGACCAGGACCCTGAGCCAGGGAGCCGAACTCGATAACTTAGTTTGATTCCCTATTGGATTTCTCATTTGTCTATAAACCAATTTTTGGCCTAGCACTTCGCTCAAAATTTGAGTACTATTTCTTGGCTTGATAAATTCGCTTGGACCCTAATAATCAGAAAGAAAATTGAATGTTGATTTAAAAATTGACCACCAAGATTTTTGTATAAAATAAATAAATACCCAAAATTATGATATTAGAAGCTACTCAAGAGACATTAGAAATCAGTTCAATTTTTATGCCACCTAATTTTTCATTGGATGATAATTTCATTTATTTTTTACAAATAAAAAAATGGAATGTTCACGAGCAAAAATGGCCAATACAAAATAGATAGCAATTGTAATAACCACCCCTCGGTTGCTACTATTTTTTTTTTAACTCAACAAGTACTAACTCAATTCAGAATAAATTCCAACTTAATTGACCAAGCATCTTCCATGCAAACTAGAGGTGTTAACTTCAAGACTTAACCATTCATCATGGTGGCATCGACATGATTTCACTAGAATTATATACTTACACATAGGAGTAGTAAGCTACCGAGGTTAAAGCCATTACTAGGCCTAGAGCCAAGCCTTGAGGATTCATTCTTGATGACCCTGCCTATGTATCCCTTTGTAGGAATCAAAGGCTTTGTAGTTCACCCACCAAGGTCAAAGAGAGTTCATTCCCTCATATTATATGAGATTTTGATCTCACCTTTAAACCAAAGCTATTGATTAAGCGTAAGCTATCAACTTAGCCTATTATAATATAATGATATCAACTCACCATCAAGTGTTGGTTCCATACTAAAACTTATCAATCAATATTGTGTAGATATACATAAATGCACAAGGTTCATATCCTTTCATAATTTCCTAATTCCCATATGGAGTGACTCAAGCATACCTCACATATACCTAAGGTGACTAGCTCATACACATCACATATACATAGGGATTGGTTCCAACATACATCACATATACAAGTGAATGGCTCTAATATGCGTAACATATACACAATGACTAGCTCCAACATAAGTCACATATACACAGTGACTAGCTCTAATATACACCACCTATACATAGTGACTAGATCCAACATACATCACAAGTACACTAGGGACTAATTCATATGCACATCCCAAGTACAATAGTGTTTGATTACACACTTACCGCAAGTACATTAGTGATGAGCTCATAGGTACATCACATCACAATAGTGACTACCTCATGTGTACATCACAAGTACTTTAGTGATGAGCTCATATTATGTACATCACATCACAATGGTTGGAAAATACATCCACATTGGCTAGCACACACTTGCCCTTAGTGCATCCCAGATAGAAAAGGAATGTCAGTGCGTTGCACACTACATCATGGGTCCCATCCTTTTCTTTGGTCTTCTGCACCATCAAACAACTTGAAGGAGGATTCAGTGCATCACATACTTCAGCAAGGTCCACCCTCAACTCAATTGGATCAAGTATACCGTTTCCACATCAAGATATGCCAACATGAATGAGAAGGGTAGTTTCATATGCTCAAAGGTTTCTAAAGCCTTTTAACAAACAATTCTTATCTTACTTTGTCACTAGGGCTCTTCAAGAGAGCATAATTCTACCAAGATTTTTTCAAATAAATTCTCATTCCTTGTTTAAGCTTCCACAAATTGCATACAAGTTTGTCTTATATTCGAGATTCCCTTCTAAAAGTAATAGTGTAATCCTTTCCATGATGCCAACAGGTCATATAGATCACAAAAACTCTATTTTAGGGAACCTTGTATATGTTTCTTATGCCTTATAACAGGGTGAATAAATAAAGATGTATTGAGTTATAGTTTTAGCAATTATTGTTTAGTTCTAGGATAATTTGTTACCAAGCAGACATGAATGAGCATCAACAAGTAATCGATTCACACAAACATTCCAAACCTAGATAACTTGTGCAAATATAAGAACAAAGAAGGAACCTGCAATAGTGTCCAACTCGACTTGGTGCCTTGAAGACCTTCCATTCCATAGAAAAATGCACAACTTTGACTTCCACTGCATCTTCCTTAAAAAAACTTATCCCATATTCCCCATCACCCTATTCATGCCCTTCCTACAATTTTTGTTCTTTGGTTTCTCTGTCCAAAGCTCTGCTTGTCTCCAGCTGAAGAAGTTGTGGGGTTTTAAGACTCTCAGGCACCTCTTATACTCACACCAAACTCTCCCTCTTTCTCCTTGAAAGTTTTTAAAGCCTTCTCAACAATCAATTTTATGAGTATTATGAAATTCTTATAATCTATTTGAGCACATACCTTGGAGGGAATTCATTTATATTTTGTGCCCTCTCCATGCTTCCTTGTGCCTGATGATCTTCTTAGGCTTTGAAAGGCACCCATACCCAATTCTCAACACACATACATACCATGAAATATTTAAGGAGCCTTGAAAACCGCTTCTAATGTTCCTTCTCCCTCCAAAAAAAATCCCAAAGTGTTGATTTATGGAGGGTCCTGGGTCCTTTTCCCTACCTTGCATAACATATCTCATCCTTGCACTGCAATTCATGGATGACCAAAGAGGTGAATGCCATGCTTATTGATTGTGTGACCATTCCACAACATGCTCATGCCATTTCTTGCAAAAATTGTGCCCTCCTTAAATGGTGTTTGTCCCCTTATTCTTTCTTTGTTTATCTCTATTTTCTGCCCAAATTGCGTGGATGCCCTTCGCAAATTTTATTTACTCTTCATCACGTCATTCTTGCCATCACGTTGCGCCCCACTTAGCCACAATTCTGTCTTACCTATTTCATTTATCTCTTACCAGTCTTTTCTTTCACGTTTGACAAAATTCATTTGTCCTATGATGGAAGACCATGCCTCTTAATGACATTGTGAACCACCTTTCATTTGGTTCAATACATTGAATATGGGTATGTGACATCCTTCCCACGTTTGGACAAGTTGTCTCGACTTATTAGAAGGTTTTATTCATTAATTTCTCGATCTAATAGTTGGAATTCACTATTTGTTGTTCAATAGTTTCCATGCTTCAATGTTTTTGGGTCCAATTTAAGGGCTTGTATAAGTAAATTTCTTCAAAATCTTGGGTTACGAGCCATGTTACCCCTTATCCTCACATCTTAGGTGGTTTCATTTTCTATAATTTGACTAAATTGGGAATGATTTTCATAAGATTCAAGAGGGTGCATACTAATTTTTTTCCCTCGAGAAAGCATTTTCGCTCAATCAAACCCTATGTTTTGAACTTATGAGTTTTTTTTCCTTCTTAAGAGAGGTCGATGTTATACCATTGATTCATAAATTTACTAGTTAACCCTTATAAGTTATCAATCAACCATGCTTCAATGACAATTCTTTACGGTCAAGTAGCACATATAGGTTTTAATTAATTTCATCAGCTTCCACATAAGTTCCTATAATATAGTCATGTTACTCACTATGTGGGTTTACAACACCTATCATAGTGTCCCATAGGTTGACATTAGTGAAAAATTTCAAATTAAGAAAAAATATTTAATCATCAAAGGATACAAATATAGCTCTATGTGTTCTTTGCAAGTTGTTATTTACATCACTTCATACCATGCAATTACAATACAAGCTCATTCCCAAGCTTGTGACTATGTTATCAAGTTTTAAGGTAGTTAGAAATTGCCCATTAAGGGTATTATTGATCTCTCTTTATCACATACTAACCCATAAAAAAATGCACCCTTAGTTATTTGTGGTTTATATTCTCATCAATTCTTGTTCCTAACATGAGAAGGATTTTGAATAACTTCTACATAATAGGGGTTAAAATCAAATCCATCAAGTGGGTTAGGAGAATAGAAATCATCAAATGACATAGCCTTCTACTACGCACTCTGATTTTCATTTACAATATGTTTATTTAGATTTACCATTTCACCCATTTAGGTTATATTTAAGATATTCAAAACAATTATGTACATATCAAGTGACCAACTTTGTTATAGTTGGTAGTGCTAAGTAATATCCTTTATTCCAAATTTAAGTGAGCTTCATAGGTCCAGTGTTTGAACCTGTTTGCTCTGATACCCATGTAACAACCGCCCCTTGGTTGTTACTATTTTTCTTTTAAATCAACAAGTACCAACTCAATTCAAAACAAATCCCAACTTAATTGATCGAGCATCTTCCATGCAAAATAGAGGTGTTAAATTCAAGAATTAACCATTCATCATGGTGGCATCAACCTAAATTCATTGGACTTATATAATTACACATAGGAGTAGTAAGCTACCACGGTTAAAGCCATTACTAGGCCTGGACCTAAGCCTCGAGGGTTCATTCTTGATGACCCTACCTAGACATCCCTTCATAGGAATCAGAGGCTTCATAGTTCACCTACCAAGGTCAGAGAGAATTCATTCCCTCATCTTATATGGGATTTTGATCTCACCTTTAAATCAAGGCTATTCATTAAGCGTAAGCTATCAACTTAGCCTGTTATAATATAATGATATCAACTCACCATTAAGTGTTGGTTTCATACCAAACCTTATCAATCCATAGTGTGTAGATATACACAAATGTACAAGGTTCATATCCTTTCATAATTTCCCAATTCCCATATGGAGTGACTTGGGCATACTTCACATATACTTAAGGTGACTAGCTCATACACATCACATATACATAGGGATTGGTTCCAACATACGTCACATATAGAAGTGACTAGCTCTAATATGTGTAACATATGCAAAATGACTAGCTCCAATATAAGTCACATATACATAGTGACTAGCTCTAATATACACCACCTATACATAGTGACTAGATCCAACATACGTCATAAGTACACTAGGGACTAATTCATATGCACATCCCAAGTACAACAGTGATTGGATCACACACTTACCACAAGTACATTAGTGATGAGCTCATAGGTACATCACATCACAATAGTGACTACCTCATGTGTACATCACAAATACTTTAGTGATGAGCTCATATTATGTACATCACATCACGACAATGGCTGTCAAATACATCCACATTGGTTAACACACACTTGCCCTTGGTGCATCCCAGATTGGAAATGAATGTCAATGCATTGCACTCTACACTTTGGGTCCCATCCTTTTCTTTGATCTTTTGCACCATCAAACAACTTGAAGGAGGATTTAGTGCATCACATACTTCACTGAGGTCCACCCTCAACTCAATTGGATCAAGTATACCGTTTCCAAATCAAAATATGCCAACACTATACTTTGACGTTGGTCCAACTGTTACCTACCGATTCTTCATTAGAAACTCTCTTTCTTGTTGTCCATCAGACGACTAAGCAACCAAGGGTGGCCATCAATAGCATAGAATGCTCCTTGAATTTTGTCCATCTCGAGCAGAATACTACCCCCAAAAACCTATCAATCTCGAGCATATCAGCATTGCTACTTGACTACTTTCCATCTTGAGCAAAGTATTAACCCTAGACACATATCAATTTCAAGCATAATAGTACTGCTCCTTGACTACTATCCATCTCGAGCATAGTACTACCCCTAGACACCTGTCAATCTCGAGCATAGTAATACTACTCCTTGACTACTGTCCATCTCAAGCATAGTACTGCTCCTAGACACCTATCGATCTTAAGCATAGAAGTATCGATCCTTGACTACCGTCCATCTCGAGCATACTACTGCCCCTAAACATCTATCAATCTTGAGCATAGTAATACTCCTTGACTCATGCTTAGCACTATAACTGGAAGATAGGTTCTTAATGTAGAATAAGTAGATCACAATCAACTGAATTTGTAGCCTTTACATAATCATATAAGCCCAAGATTAATTTTTTTACAATACATAATAGAAAGCACTTATTACTAATGCAATTGGTGAGGTCAACTCAACTAGTAACCACTGCCAAGTAGTCCAATTCATTCCTTTCCTTCAACTTATTATTCAGACACACATTTTGTATTGAATACAAGTTATCAAGTTTCTTTTCATAATCAACCAATACCCATCGGCCTCATACGAAGCTTACTAAAGAGAGAAGGTCAAACCGATTAGGAACAACCCCAACATCTAAGAGTTATCCCCCTATACCCCCCCCCCGCCTACATAATTGAAGTCACAGGGGCATATTTTTCCCAAGGACCGCCTATGTACCCGCTTTTAAACATATCGAAGTCACACATAGTTCTCCTTACAAGGTGTCTCAAAGGATCTACACACAAGTTCCAATAACCAAGGTTTTGTTTCCCTTTGACTAATAATAGTTGATAGTAGTTAGGAATCATAAGTTAGTTCACCATTTGGAAAACCATACCATAACATTTCCCTGAAAGATATCAATGTCTTTAGTTAAACTCTACCCTACATTATTCATAAACAAACTTGAACATCCCAAGGTTTGTCTTAATAACATAGGGCTAAGATTGTTACTCAACATGAAATTACCTTGGTTTACAAACAAATAGGAAATCATTTCCCATTTGAAACTCATATAATAGGTTCAATATTGAGGTTCTTATACTCAAGGGGTCAATAGATACCTTCAAAGGACAAGCAATAGTATTTAGGAGCTTGTTTTAGGTTATAATCAATGTTTGAATCCTTTTTAAGAAACTTGGCAACACTATATCCATTAGACCAATAGATGAAAACATAACCCATTAATAATATTACTAATAATATTCTTGATCTTCTAGTTTTCCTTTACCTTATGAAGCACCTCATATTCTTATAATAGTCTAGTTCCTTGATTGGTTAATTCATTCATACTTACCCTTTATACTAAATATGACCTCCATGGTCAACAATAGGTATCATGAGATGTTGCATATATAGAGTTTATCTCTTAACTCAATCTCAACAATATTTGCCTTCCATTTAGTATGCAATCATGTTGCGGTTCATTATAACTCTATTATCCTTCCTTTGTTCATATAATAACTTCCATATTAAGCTTATTATATTTGAGAGGTTGTGATCATGTAAAACATTTACCATGGTACCAATGAATTATCAAAATCACTGAGTTTCAACATTAAAGATAGGTTAAATAAGGTGTGGTTTAGTGCCACTAAATGATACCATCATTCCTTATATTGTTATATAACTACCAAGCAAATGGACACAACACTATGCATGAAGGTCTTTCAAACTCAATGGTTTGTCCTCACCATTTAATATTAAAAAATGGTATGAAAATTTATTACTTCAAACATTTTAGAAGGATATAGATAAATAGCGAATTAAGCCCCAATTAAATCAATATAATATATACACAAAGTTTTAATTCATCAAATTATTCCCCACTAATGCAAACAGATTTAAACATCTAGTCCATAATTCTCACATAATCATGTTATTATTAAATATTTAAAATGGGCTATCACAAGTGACAAAATATCTTAAGTACACCCATTATATATCTTCCAAATTATCTAAGGGTTATCATTATATAGGCTTCCCATGCTTTTCTTATTAATATATATTCCATTATTTTAAACTATAAATACAAAAAATAAAATCTCAACCATCACAATTTGCATAGTGAATATTATCTTTACTCCCATGATGATTTTGTGACCCATTAAATATGACTCCTTAGTGGGAGCATAAATACATAGTAGTGTATATATATACACTTAGGCACATACATACAAGCATGCATGTGACTACCTACAATATATGATATTCAAGCACATGTGAATCTGATTAATTTAGTTAAGACACACTTTTGCCCTTCCATGAGATACTAGGAACTACAAGGGATTTCAAATCTTATTCACAGAATTCGGCTACGAAGGAAAATTTATCTTATAATGAATCCATTCAAGAGAGAGATGGTGCGTAATGTCTTTCCTATTGCTGCACATAGGTTTAATGAAGTTTATGATGCTAGGAATGACATTTTTACTTTAGCCACAGTGACATATATTCATTTTAGTATCACCATGATGGATGTTCAACCCTCTTCAAGAACTCCAATTTAAGCACATGAATGAGAAGGGTAGTTTCATATGCTCAAAGGTTTATAAAGCCTTTTAACAAACAATTCATATCTTACTTTGTCGCTAGGGCTCTTCAAGAGAGCACAATTCTGCTAAGAATTTGTCAAATAAATTCAGATTCCTTGTTTAAGCTTCCACAAATTGCATACAAGTTTGTCTTATATTCAAGATTCCCTTCTAAAAGCAATAGTGTAATCCTTTTCATGATGCCAATAGGTCATATATAAAACTCTATTTTAGGGAACCTTGTATATGTTTCTTATGCCTTATAGCAGGGTGAATAAATATAGATGTATTGAGTTATAGTTTTAGCAGTTATTGTTTAGTTCTCGGATACTTTGTTCCCAACAAGACATGAATGAACATTAACAAGTAATTGATTCACACAAACATTCCAAACCTAGATACCTCATGCAGATATAAGAACAAAGAAGGAACTTGCAATAGTGTCCAACTCGACCTGATGCCTTGACCTTCCATTTCATAGCCAAATATACGACTTTGACTTCTACTGCACCTTAAAAAAAGTTTGTCCCATGTTCCCCATCAACCTATTCACGCCCTTCCTGTGATTTGTGTTTGATGGTTTCCCTATCCAAAGTTGCGCTTGTCTCTAGCTGAAGAATTTGTGGGGTTTTAAGACTCTCAGGTGCCTCTTTTGCTCACACCAAACTCTTCCTCTTTCTCCTTAAAAGTTTTTAAAGCCTTCTCAACAATCCATTTTGTGAATATCCTGAAAGCCTTATAATCTATTTGAGCACATCTCTTGGAGGGAATTCATCTATATTTTGTGCGCTCTCCATGCTTCCTTGTGCCTGATGATCTTCTTAGGCTTCGAAGGGCATCCATACCCAGTGCTCAACACACATACACACCATGAAATATTTTAAGGAGCCCCCAAAATCGCCTCTAATGTTCCTTCTCCCTCCAAAACAAAGCCCAAAGTGTCGATTTATGGAGAGTCCTGGGTCCTTTTCCCTACCCTATGTAACATACCTCATCCTTGCACTGCAATTCGTGGATGAACAAAGAGGTGAACGCCATGCTTATTGATTGTGTGACCTTTGCACAACATGCTTGCTCCATTTCCTGCAAAAATTGTGCCCTCCTTAAATGGTGTTTGTCCCCTTATTCTTTCTCTGTTTATCTCTATTGTCTACCCAAACTTGTAGACGTCCTTCCTTTGCAAATTTTGTTTACTCTTCATCACGTCGCCCCACTCCCCCCTTCACGTTTTTGCTCCAAAAATCCCTCTTAGTGAGGTCGTGGGTCAAATATTATGATCTTTTATGTGGAAGAATAACCTTGACTTGCGATTTCCAGTTGTCTACGAATAGGGTGGCCATGCTTATTAATGGCATTGGCCCCCACTCAGCCACAGGTCTGTTGCACCTATTATTGCATTTATCTCTTATCATAGTCTTTTCTTTCATGTTTGACAAAATTCATTTGTCCTATGATGGAAGACCAGTCCTCTCAATGGAATTGTCAGCCACCCTTTATTTGGTTCGATACATTGATTGTGGGTATGTGACAACTATTTAGAAGGAAGGAAAATTAAAGTAATAGTTGAACATTAAAAAAATAAAGATTTTATTTAAGTGTACAGTTTTCAAGATACAAAAAAACATAATTATCTATTAAAGATGGGTTAATTATGTTGACATTATAGTTTTGGGCTACATACTTCTGCCTTGCTTGTTGAACAATAAATTTCATATAGTCTAATGACTATTTATTTATTGCATCTATTAAAGTGAAGAGGCATTTCACTTGGCATAATATTTATTAATTATTTGGGCCATCTTCTTTATGATGGCTGACCTATTTAAATATTGGAAATTCTTAAAGATGCCAACCTCATGAAGAGTCACATTGTTTTGTATAAATACAAGGTGTTGTTCATCTCATTTGATCATCAAGTTCATTCATCATATTCACATTCCTAGAAGAAGATCACACTTGAGCAACAGATCATCATCTTGATACAACAATTTGATTTCAAGGAGAAACTTATTCAAATTGTATCTTCGCATCTAGGAGAGGTGCTATTATTCATTGTATCAAATTCGACATTGTGTTGTGCTTGAGTTGTAAGCAGATTTATGCTCTTATTACTTCAATATATAAGCGATATATTTGCTGGGCTTTTCTCCCTTGAGGAGAGTTTTCCCAGGGTATCTTGTTGTATTCATTGTCTTATGTCCTGCATTTCTGCTTATTGAATTTCTCATCCTAAAACTAACATGCTATCAGAGCGGGTTTAAAGAAGATCGTGATCAAATTTATATAAGCAACGCTCCCATCCACTCTTGTTCTCATCTTCTTGCATCTATCTCACCTTCAAAATGGTGAACGGGCTCAAGATCGAAGATAGGCTTGAAGGTGCTTCCAACTTCACCTCTTGGAAGTTTAGAGTGATGCTTGCATTGGAAGAAAGTGAGCTTGCTGAGTTCGTGGAGGGCGAAGTTCTCGAACCTTTCGATGAAAATGAGAAGCCATAATGGAAGAAGAATGGCACTAAGGTGAAAAAGATTTTGGTTGATTCCGTGAAGGACCACGTTGTGCCAATTATCTTCAAGTTGAAGATAACAAGAGAAATGTTCAAAACCTTGGAGGAAATGTATGAGTTCAATAACACAAGCAGAGCTCTTGCCTTGAAGCAACAACTTCATCATGTCAAGATGGCGAAAGGAGATTTTGTCATGTCCTTCTTCATGAAGATCATTGAATTGAGAGATCAACTCTCTACCATTGGGCATATGGTTGATGATAAGGATTTGGCCATGTTGGCTCTTAATGGTCTTCCTAAATCTTGGGAACCATATATTCAAAACATTAGTGCCAGATCAAAGCTACCTAAGTTTGATCGCTTGAGCACAGATTGCATTCAAGAGGAATCAAGATTAACAACAAGAGGCAATGGGCAAAGTTCTACCAATGAGGAGATTCATGTACTTGTCGCTCAATCTTCGAAGAAGAGAGGAAGAAAAGGAAAGAAAGGCTACTTCAAGAGGAATAAAGATAAAAGATCTGATGGTGCTCCTGCATCTAAGAAGAAGAAGTATCTTTCCCACATACAGTGCTTCAGATGTGACAAGTTTGGTCACTATGCAAAGGATTTCCCAACTAGACCAATCAACATGCTTCAATTGCGGATGTGGGTGAGATCTTTCCTCTAAAGGATTCAAATGAATTTCTATTCTATTTTGCCTTATCAAGCAATTTTCCAGCAGATAGCAACACTTGGTTGATTGATAGTGGCGCCTCTCGTCACATTACTGGATTTAGAGAACATCTTTCAGATTTGGTGATGAGAGATACAACTGTTCAAGTCATAATTGGAGATGATGCATGTTATTCAATAAAAGGTGTTGGGACCTTGACTCTTCACTTAGATTTTGACATCTCCTTGTAGTTGAGTGATGTACTATTTGTACCAGGGATCAAGCAAAACCTTATCTCTATTTCAGCCTTGGAGGACAAGGGATATCAAGTTGCATTCTCAGAAGGTAAAGTTCTTGCATGGCCGAAGAACTCTAGCATCAAGTTAGCCCGAGTGATTGGTTATCAACAAGAATGTCTCTACAAAATTTCCACTTGTCCACTACAGGCTTTGTTGCATGATACATCAATTTCGTGTGAGATTTGGCATAGAAGACTTGCTCACATTCACTTCCGAGTGCTTCCAACCATAGAGAAGATGGTCACTGACATTCCTAAACTCAGCCAGGAGCATGAAGGTACTTGCCGAGGATGCGCATTAGGTAAGAATACTAAAGGACCCTTTCATAGTAGTGAAAGTAGATACAAATGCATTCTAGATCTTGCTCATTCTGATTTGTGTGGTCCAATGTCTGTTGCTTCTTTGAGTGGTTTCTTGTATTATGTAATTTTCATTGATGATTACTCTTGAAAGAATTGGATTTATTTCTTAAAGAATAAAGAATCTGAGGAAGTACTTGAGAAATTCAAGGAATTTAAAGCTCGAGTAGAGAACTTGTTTGGGAAGAGGATGAAAGTTATGAGATCTGACAACAGAGGAGAATACATCTCTAGAAGCTTTCATGACTTTTGTGTTGAAGTAGGAATTAAGAGGGAGTTTTGTGTTCCCTACAATCCACAACAAAATGGTGTAGTAGAAAGGAAGAATAGATCTATTGTAGAAGCAATTAAGGCCATGATTCATGATCAAGATCTGCAAATTTTCCTTTGGGCCGAAGCTTCTAGGACAACTATGTATGTTCTAAATCAGAGCCCTCATCGAATCTTGGAGAACATGACTCCTGAAGAAGTTTTTACAGGTGTGAAACTTGAAGTCAACCATTTGAGAATATTTGGTTGTCCTGTGTATGTTCATGTCCCTAAAGATAAAAGGACAACATTGGAACCATCTAGCAAGAAGGGAATATTTGTAGGCTACAGCGAGTCTTTAAAAGCCTACTGGATTTACATTCCAGGTCAGAAAATGATAGAGATCAACATGGATGTTACATTTGAAGAAGATGTTGCATTCAAGTGATCTAAAGGCTCTCACATGGAGATAGATAATGAAGACCAGGAGTCTCCTCAAGGCATGGAAGTTGACCATACTCCTGAGATTCAGAGGGAGGCTACTGATCCTAAAGAAGATGATGACCCAATTAAGCCTCTGGAACCTACTGATGGGCCTACAAATATTGTTATTGATCGAAAGAGACCTCTATGGGCTAGGCAAACAATGCAGGAGGCAAAAAAGTTTGCAGCCCCTAGAGGAGCATTTAGAGAAAGCAAAAGACCTCAGAAGTTTTCAAGGTATGTTGCATTGATGAGTCAAATCATTGAGTCTAAACCTTCCAGTGTTGAGGAAGCTACAATTCAACAAGTATGGAGAGATGCTATGGCTAAAGAATATCAATCTATCCTCAAGAACGATGTTTGGGACATTGTACCTAGACCAAAAGGCAAATCTATTGTATCTTATAAGTGGATTTTCAAGATCAAGCATGCAACTGATGGAAACATTGAGAAGTACAAGGCTAGATTTGTGGCTAGGGGATTCTCTCAGAAAGAGGGAATAGATTATGAGGAAAAATTTGCTCCAGTTGCTCGTTATACCTCCATTAGGACTATCCTTGCTATTACAGTGGCTAAAGGATGGAAGTTACACCAGATGGACGTGAAGACAACATTTCTAAATGGTGTAATTGAAGAAGAGGTATACATTGAGCAACTTGATGGATTTGAGGTTCATGGGAAGGATTCTCATGTTTGCAGATTGAAGAAGGCTTTGTATGGCCTTAAGCAGGCTCCTTGTGGTTGGTATGAGAGGATTGATCGATACCTATTGAGCTTGGGCTTCTTCAAGAATGATGTTGATTCAAACTTGTACTTCAAGGTAATTGATGGCGAAGCATCGATCTTGGTTCTCTATGTTGATGATCTATTTCTTATTGGAGAACACCTCATTATCAAATGCAAGAAGGAGTTGGATTTTGAATTTGAAATGAAGGATCTTAAGTACATGCATTACTTCCTTGGTTTAGAAGTATGGCAGAGGCCTAATGAGATCATTCTAAGTCAAAGGAAGTATACAATAGAAATCTTGAAGAGATTTGGTATGATAGACTGCAAATCCATGTCTACACCTATGGAAAACAATATTTAGAAGTTAAAAGAGGCTGCAACTAGTTCAGATATGGTGGATCTTACTATGTACGAACAATTGATTGGATCATTGATGTATCTAGTCAATACTAGACCAAATATTTTCTATGCGGTGAGTGCACTTAGTCAGTTCATGTGTGAACCAAGGCAAATACACCTAGTTGCAACAAAGCATATCCTGAGATACTTGCGTGGCACAACTGGGTATTGCTTGAGATATTCTTATGCTGTGGACTTGAAGCTGCATGGTTATACTGATTCTGACTGGGTAGGGTGTGTTGTTGATCGGAAGCGCACTTCTGGATGTTGTTTCAGTTTGGGGTCTATGATGATCTCCTGGTGTACGAGGAAGCAGTCTATAGTGGCACCAAGCACCGCAGAGGTCGAGTACATTGCAGCGTGTGTGGCAGCTCGAGCAGTGTGGCTTCAGAAGCTCCTTGTAGGATTGTTTGGACAATCATTGGAACCGACTGTCATTCATTGTGATAATCAAAGCTGTGTGAAGCTTTCTGTCAATCCAGTGTTTCATGACATAACCAAACATGTTGAGATCATATACCACTATATCAGAGATATGGTATTGAGGAGAGCAATCTAGTTGAGATACATTAGCACTGATGAGCAGACGACCGACATTCTCACCAAGCCCCTCTCCAGAGTAAAGTTTGTGTACTTCCGAGACAAGCTTGGTATTGTGGTGAATGAAGCCCTAGCTGAAAGGGAGACTCAGCTTCAGTGATCTTCAGTGATTTTCTTTAATGCATCTTCTTTGTTAGAGAAATTTGAGGTGTAAGCCCTTGTTTTCCACCCTCTGGGAGTAGCCATGGTGGATGTCATATTGAGTGACTCCATGACAACATCACGTGAGAGAGTTCGTGATGATTTTTGTGTACTTGTGTTAATTCACCCTTTGGGAGTATCCATGGTGAACGCCATGTTGAGATGACGACATCACGTTGAGTGATTCCATGATGGGCACTTGTGCACATATGCTTTACCATACATGGGAGTAGCCATGATGGTTGATATCACAATTGAGTGAATCTGTGATGAGCCCCTTCCACATATGGGTGTAGGCATTGTGGGTGTCATGTTGAGAGATTCCATGACAGTGTGTATCAAAAGTATTCCTCCCTAACTAAGAGGGAGTGTTGATGTTATAGCTTCGGCTACATACTTTCGCCTTGCTTGTTGAATAATAAATTTCATATAGCCTAATGACTATTTACTTATTGCATCTATTAAAGTGAAGAGGCGCTTCACTTGGCATAATATTTATTAATTGTTTGGGCCGACTTCTTTATGATGGCTGACCTATTTAATTATTGGAAATTCTTAATGAGGCCGACCTCATGAAGAGTCCCATTGTTTTGTATAAATACAAGGTGTTGTTCATCTCATTTGATCATCAAGTTCATTCATCATATTCACATTGCTAGAAGAAGTTCGCACTTGAGCAGTAGATCACCATCTTGATACAATAGTTTGATTTCAAGGAGAAACATATTCAAATTGTATCTTTGCATCTAGGAGAGGTGCTATTATTCATTGTATCAAATTTGGCATTGTGTTGTGCCTGAGTTGTAAGCAGATTTCTGCTCTTATTACTTCAATATATAAGTGATCTATTTGCTGGGTTTCTCTCCCTTGAGAAGGAGGGTTTTCCCAGGGTATCTTGTTGTGTTCATTGTCTTATGTGCTACATTTCCGCTTATTGAATTTTTGATCCTAAAACTAACAAATTACATAGTTCAAGCATTTTGTTTTCTTTTTTAAATGGTACAAGAAAATTATATAAAAAAGTTATCGATATGTTTATGATAATTACATGGTCCACTATCACATCATCGCATTCAATATTATGCTATCAGTGTTATGTTGCTTGATGCTATCCTTCATGATAAGAAATTAAAATTAGTATAACTTCAATATTTTAAGAGTAAATGACACCTTGATATTTCTCCTTCTAAGTCTATATAACTTTCAATAGTGCAAATAACTAGTTTATTTTGAATATGGTATTAATTTGAGATTCCATTGATTTGGTGTTGTGATTAAACAAATTGCGCATCTCACTTTGTACTTTCTTTCTTTGTATTGTTTTTTCCTCTTTCTTTTTGTTTTTATGTCTTTCTCCGTCTAACCATCTTTCTATTTTTTCATCTCTTTTTTCTTTGATTTCTCTAGTGTTTTTTAAATTTTCTCTCATTTATTTTTTTCCCTTGGTTCAATTGTCTCTTTCTTTCCTTTTCCTTTTTTATTCTTTCACTCTCAATACCTTTTTAATCTCTTTGTATTTTATTTCATAATCGTTCATTTTTTCTCTTATTTGTTGTTGAGCTTACTTTATGTTTATTATATATATATATATTTTATATCTATTTATCTCATCCATTATTTATGTACTTTTTTTTTTCTATGAATCTTTTAATATTACCTCTCTTTGTTCTCTATTTATCTTTGCATTTTTTTATTACTTTTTTCATTCTTTTTTATGTTAAATTATTTTCTTCTCTTATTTATTTATTTTTCTCTCTCAAATTCTTTATTTATTTTCTCTCTTTTTCTCTCTATCTATTTGCTATTTTCTCTAGTTTACTTTCCTTCTTTGTATTGTTTTTTTTGTTTTATTTTTAGCTTACCTCTCTTCCATCTTTCTTTCCCTCTTTTCTCTGCTCTGTCTTTTTTTTTTTTTCTATTAAATACTCTCTCTCTCTCTCTCTCTCTGTTGGTGTTTTGTCTTTGTCATTTTCTCTAGTTTACTTTCCTTTTTTATATTGTTTTTAGCTTACCTCTCTTCCATCTTCCTCTCCCTCTTTTTTTTCGCTCTCATCTTTTTTTTTTTCTATTAAATCTTTTGTTTCCTTCTATATCTCTCTTTCTCTTTCTTGCTTTGTTGGTGTTTTGTCTTTTTTTTTGTTCTCTCTGTTTTTTGCTTTTTTTGTTTCTTGGTGTTTATCCCATTCTTTGTTTTACTACATTTTTTTTTGTCTTCAACTATTTTAATATTACCTCTCATTTTACCTTTTCACTTTGTTTACTTTTTTCATTAATTCATCTTTATATGATTTTTTTTCATTTTATTCCCTTGCCTCCATCTATATTTTTCTTTCTATCTCTCTCTCTCTCTTATTTTTGTTAGTGTTCCGTGTCTTTTTTGATTTGCTTTTTTCTTTTCATTTAGATCAATCTCTCATATTTCTTCTTTCTTTTTTTCTCTTTCTTCCCCTTTTTATCTTTTTTTTTTATCCTCTCACTTTTTACTTTCTATTTATTATTTCTCCCTCTTTATGTCTCTCTTTCTCCATCTATCTTTCTTTGTGTTTTTTTTTCTCACTTCTTTCTTTTTACCTCTCGCCTCTGTCTTTTCTCTTTCTCTATTCTTTTATATAATTTTTGGTTATTCTATCATTTTTTTATTGACTTTTCTATTTATTTCTTTTTTTAATTCTCTTCTTTGTAACTTCCATTTTATCTTTTTTTCCTTATTTTTTATTTCTTTTTACTTTTTTTCTTGCTTTATCTATTTAATCTTTCAATATAATTTCATTTCTTTGTTTTTTAGCTATCATTATTTAATCCATGTTTTTTGCCACTTCTTTGTTTCTTCTCTTGATTTTCAATTACTTTTGGTATTGCATTCTTTTTTTTTTTATTCTATTACTTTATTTTTCTCTCTTGATTTTTAATATTACTTCTCTTTTCCCTATGTTACTTTTTTTCATTCATATATTTTATATCTCATTTGTTTCTCTTTTAATTATTTTTTGCTATTTTTTATTCGTTTCTTCTTTTGTGTCTTTCTCTTACTTTGCCCATGCACATCTCACTTTATTTCTTATTACTTTTATTTATGTTTTATTTCAATCTATATTTTTGTCGATGTACTTATATTTTTGTCTCTCTTTTTTTCTTTTTACCACCTTTTTATTTCTCTTCAACTCCTTTTTTAATTACCTTCACGAGGTAATTTTTCCTCTTTACATGATTGTTTCTCTCTCTCTCTCTCTCATTTGACATTCAATGCTTCTTTTATTCTCTTCCTCTCTTTCTTTATTTTTATTTTTTTCTCTTTATGATTGTTCCTATTTTTACTCCACTTTTGTTTTCTATTTATTTTTATCTTCAATTCCATTTTTAATTACCTTCATTTTTTAAACTAAAAGAGGGGTAAAAATTTCTTCAATCCAAAAAGAACAAAACAAAGCAAGGGCATTACACTACCCTATCAGTCTCTAATAGTTGGTCCAACTTTTGTAACAAATTCGGGTGTAACTGACCCCTTTTCGCAATATTCCAATCTTGCAAATGATCAAAAGCTCACTTAGCCAAACAATCCACAACCCCATTCCATTCATGCAGAATATGACAGAAAGAAACAAAATCAAAAGAAGCACATAGATTAAGAATTTATTCTATAATAACAACCAACTGCCAATTCACATCCTCAAACTGCTACCTCTTCAGCAAAGTCACTACCACCTAAGAATCAGATTCACAAATGATCTGTCTCCAACCGAGAGCACAACCACGCTCTACAACACATAAAATTGCAAGAACCTCCATCACATTGTTAGTATACCAACCCTTGTAAACATAAAAGATTAATTCAATAGTCCCATAACTAGTTCGCCCAACACCTCCAATACTAGCATGGTCAAAATTTCCATGAGAAGAACCATCTGTGTTGATTTTCAACACACCTTGAGGAGGAGGACACCAAATCCCTTCCCTATTTATCTTCCAAAGAGGATGAAAACATCTATTTCTCATAATTTGACCAGTACCCTGAGCAGCCCCCCTCTTAAGAGGAAGATTGAGACGAGTACAAAAAGAAACCTCTCCAAGATCCACACCCTCAACCAAGTTACACCTGGCTGCAGTAATTTCTCCCAAAGAAGAAAGAACCCTCCACCAAAAATGTTGGATAACCATCTTCACATCTTGAAAAATCTTGTGATTCTTCTCCAAATAGATATGCTAGATAATAAAAGGGTCCCAAAACCCAAGCAACTTGAAGAAAAGAGGTCTTAATAGGGGATTTCCCCCACCGGGCAAAGAACTCTGCCAAAGAAGAGACATGCCAACAAGCCTGATTCCACACAACCCACTAAAGGTGCCAAAGCCTCCTTGAAAAGGAACATTGGAAGAAGAGATGAGAAACACTCTCTTCACTATTACAACACAAAACGCACATTGAGGGACCCTGGAACCCTCTCTTGCACAAGTTATCCCAAGTAAGACATCGACTCTGGACCACTAGCCACAAAAAAAATTGCACTTGGGCCAAGAAAATTTATTCTACACTTGCTTCCACCAAGGAACCTCAATGTCCCCCATCACCTACCTAACTAACTCACCATAACATGTTGAAATAGAGTACTTACTAAAAGAATCATTGTTACTCCAGGCCAAAACATCCTACCCTGCCATAGAATTGCATTCCCGTGAAGCAAGAATCCGAGCCAACTCTTGTCTATCCTCCTTTGACCCTCTTGGCGGCCAATCCGAGGAGTGCTTCCATCTAAGGCTAGCAGCCAACTCAATATTCCAAACAGACTTATAATGCTCAACCGTAGTCCAACCAGCAGGAGTAAAATGATCACAGAGAGACTGGAGATGAGGGTAAGCAGGAAGAATGGGAGGGTGACCATCCCAAGAATCCCACCAAAAAAGGGCTTAAGAACCCGAATGACATATCCAAAAAAGCCCCTTCTTAACTAGCAGAGCCCTCAATTTGAGGGTATTCCAAATCATAGATCCCCTTCCTTCTAAAGGGAAACGAGGAATGTCAAAAGGATTAACATCCTTAAGATACTTGTGGGTAAGAATACGAGCCCAAAGTTGATTCTAACAAGAACACCAACGCCAATATAACTTGGCTGCAAGAGCTTTCCCATTCAAACCACTAGAGCGCAATCCAAGGCCCCCCTCTTTAACAAGACTCCACTTAACAAGACTCCACTTGGTCGATTGCAAGTTACCACTCCAAAAAAATTATCGTGAGAGAGCATCAAATTCCCTCAGGAAATACAAAGGAGCCGCCTGAACAAAACTCCTGTAAATAGGAAGAGCTTGGATAACAGACTTTAGAAGAGTCACTCTTGTAGTAGTAGAAAGCCAACGATGAGTCCAATGATTGAATTTACTACACAATTTATCTAGTAAATTTTTTCAAGAAGACTTGGGCTACCTACCAACAACAAGAGGTATTCCCAGATAGACAAAGGGAAGAGGTCCAATTTGAAACCACAAAATATTAGCAATCTGTCATTGAATAGCTTGAGGAGTATTAAAAAGGAAGATAGAAGACTTGAGCTCATTAATTTTTTGGCCTGAAGCAACAAGGTAAATATCCAAAGCCTGCCTAAAAGAAGCAAACTCCTAAAGGCGTGCCCTCCCCATAAGAGAAGTGTCATCCACAAAATAAAGATGAGAGAGATGCAGAAGCCCATTGCCCCAACCCCAGCCTTGAATCCTGCCTAGAGAAACCCACAACTTAAGAAATCTGCCCAAACCCTCAACCATAATAATAAAAAGATAAGGGGAGATAGGATCTCCTTGATGAAGGCCCCTGGAAGCCGCAAAAAGCTCAAAAGGTTCCCCATTCATAAGAACATAAAAAGAGGAAGAGGTAACACAACTCATAGTCTAAATGGCCCAATCTTGACTAAAACCAAAGCCTAAAAGAATTCTCTACAAAAAACTCCACTTAACTCTATCATAAGCCTTGGCCATATCCAACTTGATGAACATAGATTTCTCCTTGGACGTCACCATAGAATGGATGACCTCAGAGGCAACCACCACCCCATCCAGGATCTGTCTATCGACAAAAAAACGTCCTTGCTCCTCAGAGATAACAAAAGGAAGGAAAACTTTGAGCCTCTTAGCCATCAATCTAGTAATAATTTTATACACCACATTATAGAGAGCAATAGGTCGAAAGAAATCTAGCTGATTAGCACCCTCCTTTTTAGGAATAAGAACCATAAAAGTAGAGTTCAAGGCACGAAGCATCTACTTACTGCGAAAAGATTCCCAAGCAACCTCCAGCAAGTCCAAACTTATAATATTCCAAAATTCTTGAAAAATTTCAACATGAAAACCATCCGGTCCAGAGGCCTTACCTTTATTCATCCCAAAAATGACCTCTTCCAATTCTAACAAGGAAATCAGGCAAATGAGGAAATCATTCATCTCCTTGGAGTTCAGGGAGGGGATACAAGCAAGGATCAAATTCTCCTCATCATTTGCAGGGGGTGAATCCTTATAAAAAAAAGCAAAGTAAAACTATCTAGCCTCATGAGATAAAGCTTGCAAAGAGGAAATGCGAATCCCATCTGCATTAACCAAAGAAGAAATACAACTTCTATTGCGATGAGCCTGCATAGACTGATGGAAGAAAGTAGTATTCTTGTCCCCTTCTTGAAGCCAATCAATCTTTGCCTTTTGCTTCCAGAAAATCTCCTCCCGAATCTCCCACTCCACAACTCTCGCAGCTTGGGCTTTCGCTTGACCCAAAACATCCGAGAACCCAAAATCTTGAATTTGGCGAGTGATCCTATCAAGGCTTGCCTGGGAATTCCTTTTCATAACCTTAAAGTTGCCAAAATATATCCTATTCCATCTCTTAAGGTGAAATTTAACATATTGGAGTTTCTTAACAAAGGTGTACATAGTTGTACCATAAGCCGGGCTACCCTCCCATCACCACTGGGCCATAATATCATGCAATGAAGACTCCCGAAGCCACATAAGCTAAAACTTAAAGGGATGATTCTTAGGAGTAGTAAAATGGGATACTAGAAGTTTAATTGGCCAATGGTTAGAACCCCTCCAATCAAGAATCTCAGAACCAGTAACCAATCTACCTCCCACCCAAAAACAAGAAACCAAAAATCTATCTAACCTTTTTGAGATGGCATCCTCTCCACTCCTATTATTCCAGGTGAATACCCCATTAGAAGGCTTAACATCACTTAAAGCTAACAAATCCACATTCTCCTAGAAAAGATCCAAAATAGGCTCAAGCCGAGACAACCCACCTCTTTTCTCCTCCAAGCTCAACACAAAATTAAAATCACTAGCTACGATCCAAGGAAGATTAGGAGCACATGATCTAGCATACCTTAAGTGAGCCCAACGATGGATTTTTCCACGAATATCAATTGGGGCATAAACATTAGTAACCAAAATGGTCTCACCTGTTTCCAAAGAAGAGGCAACCATGGAAATAGTAAAATGACTAGAAATCCACCAAAGAGGAGCAATTTTTATTGTATCCCATAAAAGAGCCGAACCCCCATAACTCTCTTGAGAACCAATGCACTGACATTGATCAAAATACCAGTTATGAGAAGCGCATTGAAGCATGAGATCAACATAAAGTTAGTCTCTTGAACACAAAAAATGTCTGGAGAATGAACAAAAATTAGATAATGAATAGCCTTTTGACGGGGGGTGCTATTCAACCCCCTAACATTCCATGAGAGAATAATCATGGAAGATGCTGAAAAGTGAGCATCAATGGGTTTAACAACCCTTGATTCCACCAACAAATCACCAGTATGCTTAATCTTCTCTAGATCCTTCTTGTGACCACTTTTAGAAGAGTGCTTCGACGATCTGTTCATAAGCGTGTGTTGTTGCACCCCCAAAGCTAGAGAAGACCCCTTGCTCTTGCCAGAAACTAGCCCCTCAATTTTTATTTTTATGTCATTTTTTCAATTTCTTTTTTGTTTTTCTGTCTTGTTTTTTTTTTAAATTTAAAATATATATATATATATATTTTTTTTTTTCTGTATATTTTTATTTCACTCTCCCACTCTCTTCTTTTTATTTTTTTTATGATTTATTGTTTCTCTCACTTAGTACTTTCATTTATCCTATTGCTTTTCTCTTTCACTAACTATTCTTTATCTATTAATTTTTTATTTGTTCTTCACTTTCATTTACTAATTCTTTCGGTTTTTCTTCTCTTTATCATGCTTGCTTTTTTCTTTCTCCCTTCTTTCCTTTTATGTCTACTTTTTATTGTTATTTTTTGCATATCTATTTTAAAGATTGTGTTTCTTCACCAATATTTTCCTCCTCTTTGTATTTGTCATTTTCTTAGAACTTTTTGTAATCTTTATTTCTATGCTTGAAATTTTCACTCTCTCCATTTTATTTATTTATATTTTTTAAGTCTTTCTAAATTTGTTTATTATTTATTCAAATCACTTAAATGAATATATATTTTCTCTCTCTCTATCTTTTTTCCTTTAGTTATGTTTTTTGGTCATTCATTATTTATTTATTTATTCATTTCCATGTTTTTTTTTTTTATAACTTTAATTATTCTTTTTTGATATTATCATTTTTGTCTACTTTTTATCTTTTGACTTCTCTCACAACCTTTCTTTTGTTGTTTCACCATGTCTCTACCTCTTTCTCTCTATTTATTTATTTTTATTTTACTTTTTACTTTTTTATCTTTCACTTATTTTATTTATTTTATATTTAGATCTATTTTCCTATTATTTTTTCTTGTATCTAATTTATCAAGCCCATTCCTTCCTTTCATTTTTTTTTATCTTTCTCTTTCTCCTTCAAACAAACCATAGAAATGTGGCTTCAATTTTTCTGCACCACTCTTTTTGAGGGAAGACTGTCTGTAGGGTTGAAGTCTCAGATAGACCATGTCTCCCACCTCAAAAGAACGTTCAACATGTTGCTGATCAACGTACAACTTCTGTTGATTTTGGACTTGCTGCAGATTTTCTTTTAGTGACTTTAA
This sequence comes from Sequoiadendron giganteum, assembly GCA_007115665.2. Taxonomy (NCBI): domain Eukaryota; kingdom Viridiplantae; phylum Streptophyta; class Pinopsida; order Cupressales; family Cupressaceae; genus Sequoiadendron; species Sequoiadendron giganteum. Next base: position 868,751,121 of record CM021100.1, on the reverse strand, counting down.
GATGTCTTGATTGTGCTGAAGCATATCTTTTGCCCGGGGAGCTCTACTATCATCAAACACCAAGTCTACAAATTTAGGAGCATCATACCCATAGAGATCTATAAAAGGAGACATCTTAGTTGACATGTGATAAGAAGAGTTGTAACAAAACTCTCCCAAGTGAAGCCACTTAACCCAAGCCCTTTGTTGCTTTGAAACATTGAGGTAGCCTTCTAACCATTTGTTGACAATCTCGGATTGCCCATTCGTTTGCGGGTGATAACTAGTGCTTGGAGTGAGCACTGTACCACTCAACTTGAATATCTCTTGCCAAAACACACTTAGGAACTTGCTGTCCCTATCACTGACAATGGTCTTAGGAAAATCATGCAAACGAAAAACTTCTCTAAAGAACAACTCAACTACTTGAGCTGATGTAAATGAAGTAGTGATAGCATAGAAATGAGAATATTTAGTTAATCTATCCACCACAACATAAATACAATCATGGCCTTGCACCTTGGGTAAATCGGTGATGAAGTCCGTAGCAATACTTTCCCACTTTTGATTTGGAATTGGCAAGGGTTGCAATAAACTAGCTGGAAAAGAATGTTCATTTTTATTCCTTTGATAGGTAGAACATTCCCTTATGTAGTTCATGACTTCTTCCTTCATTCCCTTCCAAGGAAACCTTTCTCTTATCTGCTTGTAAGTCTTGAACATGCCTTGATGACCAGCAAGAGGAACATCATGAAATGACTGAAAAATCTTTCTCTTAAGCTTGGATTCAGGTACCAAAAAGATTCTACCCTTATACATAATCAAACCATCAACCAAATTATACCTTTCATCAACCAAATGGCCTTCTATAATGCTGGTTGTGAACTGATTTTTTGCATAATTAGTAGCAATCAACTCTTTCCAATTTGTTGAAAGCTCACAAAGTGACTGCAAATGAGGTCTTCTGGACAAGGCATCCGCAACTACATTGTTCTTCCCCTTAACATACTCGATATCGAAGTCATAGGCCTGAAGTTTGCTTACCCATTTTTGTTGCCTTTCATTCAAATCTTTTTGGCGCATGAAATGTTTAAGACTATTATGATCAGTCTTAACCATAAATTTACTTCCCACCAAGTATTGGCGGAATTTGGACAAAGCATGCATAATGACAAGCATCTCTTTGTCATAAATCGAATATAACTTTTCTGCTCCTCTCAATGTTTTGCTCTCGAAGACAATAGGGTGTTTGTCTTGCATGAGAACAACTCCAACTCCTTCACCTGAAGCGTCACATTGCAATTCAAAAGGCTTTTTGAAATTAGGCAAAGCCAATACTAGACATGAACTCATAATTTTTTTGGATTTATCAAACACTCCTTGTGCTTTATCTGTCCATAGGAAGGCTCCCTTTTTGGTGAGATTTGTGAGAGGGGCTGCCATATGAGAATACACCTTGACAAACCTTCTGTAGAACCCACACAAGCCCAAAAATCCCTTCAAGTGAGTCATATTTTTTGGAGGTGGCCAATCAACAATGGCTCTAATCTTCTCAGGATCAACTTTGACCTCCTTAGAATTGATAATGTGGTTGAGATAGAGAAGCTCAGTCATCCCAAACCCACATTTGGATTCTTTAGCAAACATGCATTCAACCTCCAAAATGCTAAGCACTTCCTCCAAATGCTGAAGGTGCTCCTCCCAAGACTTACTGAAAATGAGAATATCGTCAAAGAAAGATAAGCACAAACTTCCTCAACTGTTGTCTGAAAGTCTTGTTCATACAAGATTGAAAATTTGCTGGAGCGTTAGTCAAACCGAAAGGAATGACAAGGAATTCAAAGTGCCCATAGTGGCATCTAAAAGTTGTTTTCTCAATATCCCCTTCTCTCATTCTGATTTGATGGTAACCGGATCAAAGATCAATCTTCGAGAAGAACATAGCTCCATGAAGCTCATCAATAAACTCATCTATCCTAGGAATAGGATATCTATTCTTGATGGTCTTTTGATTCAATGCGCGATAATCAACACACATACGCATTGTACCATCTTTCTTTTTGACCAATACTACTGTTGAAGCAAATGGGCTTTTGCTTGGTCTAATGAACCCTACCTCCAAAAGTTCTTTGATAGTATTTTCTAACTCATCTTTCCGCTTCTTTGGATAATGGTAAGGAGTAGTGATGACCGGCTTGCACCCTCTTCTAGTTCAATCACATGCTCACACCCTCTTTCAGGTGGTCTTCCTGAAGTTAAGTCACCAAAAACCTTGCTCTTTTTAGAAAGAAGAGCTTGTATATCCGGCGGATATTGTCTTTTCTCTATAACTTGATCAGCTGGTAAGATCATACACTCTGCTACCCATTCAACTTGATCATGATGGATCAGCCTCTCCATTCTTTTCAAGGACACAATTCGAGGACCTCCATTGGACATCCCTCTCAAAACAACCTTCTTCCCATCAGCTTGGAATTTCAATTCCATGGTTTTCAAATTCAAGGTGATCTCTCCAAGAGATTGCAACCATTGTATTCCCAAAATAGCATCGGTATCACCAATGCCGACAACATAGAAGTCATCCTTCACCTCATAATTTTCCAATTGCATGGAAAGATTAAGAATTTTCTTTGTGTAAGATATGGTAAAGCCATCTGCTACCATTACCTTGAATTCTTCAAAATCTTTGGTCTTCAATCCTCTTTTGGTAACCAGGCCTTCATCAATGAAATTATGAGTTGCTCTTGTATCAATTAGAGCAACAATCTTTTGAGAACTAACCACTCCACGAACTTGAAATGATTCATTCTTTTGGAAACTAGACAGTTGGGCAAAAACACTACCATCTCCAACTTCTGGTTCCTCTTTTGGAGCTTCTTCTCCTTCACTACTTGGTGTTTCATACTGCTGATCATACAGATCAAATTCTGATCCATAATTGAAATAGCCCTCCATTTGTTGTACTTTACCTTTCCCATAACAACGGTGACCTCTTGTCCAAGGTTCACGAAAAGTATAGCAAACTCCTTTTCTAAGCTGATCATGGAGTTCATTAGATATCCTTTGTGGATACTTGTTGGGCTGACTAGGAGGGAACTTCTTCTTATCCTTTTTGAATGGTTTGGACTGAAAATTTGGCCTTGGAGCAGCCAACTCCATGCTCCTTGCTTTCTTGATTGCTTCATCCAATGAATGTAAGAATGAGGTAAAACAGGTTGGGCATTGAGTTGGGTCATAGGGATACCCTTGAGTCAATTAAAGAAAGAAGAAAGAGAAGTTCATACATCGTTATCATCTTTGAAAGGGTTTTAGATTAGAACATTTTGATTAATTAGAAGCCAATTTATGGAAAATCATAATGTGATTTTAGTGTACCTATTGAATGATACACCAACAAACCAGTCATATTAAGTAACATAATATCCTTCTGCTCTTCCTTTTTGATTAAAGGTGCCTTATAAGAATTTATATCCTTGTGACCCAACTCATCTCTTTTTGACCCCAACTTGGCAGAATGTAAGACCAAGGTAAGGCGGGTCAAGCGTTGGGTTGCATCACGAGGGTACCCTTGAGTAAACAAACAAAAATCTAGAAACCATAGCTTCACCAATTAAAATTATTTCTTTATTTTATCTCCCCATATGTCTTTTTATCTTTTATTTATTGATTGACACACCATCAATCTATTCGTATTAAGTAACATAACATCATTTTCCTCTACCCTTTGGATCAAAGATGTTTCAGAAGAATTTATATCTCTGTGACCTAGTTCCCTCCTTTCTGACTCTAACCTGGCAGAATGTAAGATCAAGGTAAGGTGGGTTAAGCATTGGGCTGCGTCGCAGGGATACCCTTGAGTTAACCAAAAAAATAAAATATTTAAAAACCATGGCTTCAACAATCAAAATTATTATTTTTTATTTTCTCTCCTTATATGTCTTTCTATCTTTTATTTGTTGATTGATACACCAACAATCCATTTGTATTAAGTAACATAACATCCTTCTTCTCCACCCTTTGGATCATAAGTGCCTTAGAATAATTCATATCTCTGTGACCCAGCTCACCCCATTTTGACCCCAACTTGGCAAAATGTAAGACCAATGTAAGGCGGGTTAAGTGTTGGGTTGCGTCGTGGGGATACCTTTGAGTCAACAAAAAAAAAAGATGTAGAAACTATGGTTTCACCAATCAAAATTATTATTTTTATTTTCTCTCATACATTTTTCTATCTTTTATTTGGTGTATCTGATTGATACACCAACAATCCATTCGTATTAACATAATATTTTTCTCTTTTGCCCTTTGGATCAAAGATGTTTTAAAAGAATTTATATCCATGTGACCTACCTCACCACTTTCTGACTCCAACTTGGCAGAATGTAAGACTAAGGTAAGGCGGGTTAAGCATTGGGTTGCGTGATGGTGATACTCTTGAGTCAACAAAAAAAAATCTAGAAACCATGGCTTCACCAATCAAAATTATTTCTTTATTTTCTCTCTCCATATGTCTTTTTATTTTTTATTTATTGATTGATACACCAACAATCCATTCATTTTAAGTAAGGTAACATTTTTCTCCTCTACCCTTTGGATCAAAGATGTCTTAAAATTATTTATATCCCTGTGACTCAACTCACCCCTTTCCGACCCCAATTTGGCAAAATGTAGGACTGGGGTAAAGTAGGTTGGGCATTGAGCTGGGTCGTAGGGGCACCCTTGAGTCAATTAAAGAAAGAAGAAAAAGAAGTTCATACATTGTTATCATCTTTGAAAGGGTTCTAGATTAGAATATTTTGATTAATTGGAAGCCAATTTATAGAAAAAATCATAATGTGATTTTAGTGTACCTGTTGATTGATATACCAACAAACCGTTCGTATTAAGTAACATAACGTCCTTCTCCTCATCCTTTAGGATCAAAGGTGCCTTAGAAGAATTTATATCCCTATGACCCAACTCATCTCTTTCCGACCCCAACTTGGCAGAATGTAAGACCAAGGTAAGGCGGGTTAAGCGTTGGGTTGTATCGTGGGGATACCCTTGAGTAAACCAAAAGAATCTAGAAACCATAGCTTCACCAATTAAAATTGTTTTTTTTTTAAATTTTCTCTTCCCATATGTTTTTTATCTTTTATTTATTTATTTATTGATACACCAACAATCTATTCGTATTAAGTAACATAACATCATTTTCTTCTACCCTTTGGATCAAAGATGCTTTAGAAGAATTTATATCTCTGTGACCCAGTTCATTCTTTTTTGACTCCAACTTGGAAAAATGTAAGACCAAGATAAAGTGGGTTAAACATTGGGTTGCATTGTGGGGATGCCCCTGAATTAACCAAAAAAATAAAATATCTAAAAACCATGGCTTCACTAATCAAAATTATTTTTTTATTTTCTCTTCTCATATGTCTTTCTATCTTTTATTTGTTGATTGATACACCAACAATCCATTTGTATTAAGTAACACAACATCCTTCTTCTCTACCCTTTGGATCATAGGTGCCTTAGAAAAATTAATATCTCTATGACCTAGCTCACTCCTTTTCGACCCCAACTTGGCAGAATGTAAGACCAAGGTAAGGCGGGTTAAGTGTTGGTTGCGTCGTGGGGATACCCTTGGGTAAATTTTTTTTGTACAAACCATGGTTTCACTAATGAAAATTATTTTTTTATTTTCTTTTCTCATACGTCTTTCTATCTTTTATTTAAACAATCCATTCGTATTAACATAATATTTTTCTCTTTAGCCGTTTGGATTAAAGGTGTGTTTTCGAAAAAATTATATCCATGTGACTCAACTCACCCTTTTCCGACCCCAACTTGACAGAATGTAAGACTAAGGTAAGGCAGGTTAAACATTGAGTTGCGTCATGGTGATACCCTTGACTCAACCAAAAAAATTCTAAAAACCATGTCTTTCTATTTTTTATTTATTGATTGATACATAGGTTGTTTCACCAATCAAAATTATTTCTTTATTTTATCTCTCCACATGTCTTTCTATTTTTTATTTATTGATTGATACACCAACAATCCATTCATTTTAAATAACATAACATTATTTTCTTCTACCCTTTGGATCAAAGATGTCTTAGAAGAATTTATATCCCTATGACCCAGCTCACCCCTTTCCGACCCCAACTTGGCTAAATATAAGACCAAGGTAAGGCGGGTTAAGCATTGAGTTGCATCACGGGGATACCCTTAAGTCAACAAATAAACAAACCATCTAAAAATCATGGCTTCACCAATCAAAATTATTTCTTTATTTTCTTTCCCCATATGTCTTTCTATCTTTTATTTGTTGATTGATACATCGACAATCCATTTGTATTAAATAACATAACATATTTCTCCTTTGCCTTTGGATCAAAGGTGCTTTAGAAGAATTTATATGTTTGTGACCCAATTCACCTCTTTCCAACCCCAACTTGGTAGATTGTAAGACTAAGGTAAGATGGGTTAAGCGTTGGGTTGCGTCGCAAAGATACCCTGAATCAACAAAAAAAGATCTAGAAACCATGGTTTCACCAATGAAAATTATTTTTTTATTTTCTCTCATATGTCTTTTGATTTTTTGATTTTTTGATTTTTTGATTTTTTGATTAATACATCAACAATCAATTCATATTAAATAACATTACATCTTTTTCCTCTGCTCTTTGGATCAAAGGTGATCCATTTGTATTAAATAACATAACATCTTTCTCCTTTGCCTTTTGGATCAGAGGTGCTTTAAAAGAATTTATATCTTTGTGACCCAACTCACCCCTTTCCAACCCTAATTTGACAAAATGTAAGACCAAGGTAAGGTGGGTTTGTTGGAGTGAAAAAAACATTGAGGGGGGGGGTGGGGGGAATTAGTGTCATTAACTATTTTGACAAATTTTACTAAAACTGAAATAAAACAAATTTATGTTCTCATTTATCAATGATAAACTCATTCATGTATTTGAATGCAATCACATATAACTGAAATGAGAAGTATGATAGTGAAACATAGCATATTCAAGTACTCACACAAAGAATTAGATGAACCATATGTAAGCAAAATGACACAAGATATGCCGAGTGGAAAACCCTCCTGGGGTAGAAAAACCACTTCTAAACTGCTACCTTTCTAAGCTTATATTTTAAAAACCACTTTTGCCAATGCCTTATAGGCTGATTTTTGAGCACCAACTCAAGGAGCACCAACCCTTCATTTTGAAATACCAATTTCAAGGAGCACCTACCCCTTTTCTGTTTTCAGTAAGACATCCAATGATACAAATGATCTCTCTATTTCTCTCTTTTCTCTCAAGTGCCTCTTGACAAACAATATCTAAAATCCTCAAAGTTCAAGACTGAACCTTCAGAATTCCAGCCATTGTCAAGCCTTAAGACAACTTGATATTGAAGTCATATTTCAGATTTTTTCAATCTCAAAACTCAACATTTCTTCAATACAATAGCTGTGATGTACTCATGCTAGTTTTCACTATATTTCATAGTCATTTCTCATAGTTCAAAAAAAAAAATAGTTACTCTTTCTCTTTGTTTTTCAAGAATCTAAAAACTGATCTCTCTTTGTTTTTACTTCTTACATATATTTTTTCATTACATCTCAAGAAATTACGACACAGTAACTTATTTTCTCACTTTTCAAAACAACAGATGTAAATTTTTAAAGTACCCATTTTCTGTCGAACTGTAATGCCCCACCAAGTAACCCTAATGGAAGTTGTAATTAACGACTTAAGTGAACCAATTTTTTTTTTTTTATAAAGTGTAATAACATACACATTCACTTACTAATTAACAACCTCTAAGGCTACACAGTTAGGATTACTTAAACCCACACATACATCTTACATAAACCATAACAATAAATACTTTATGAAATAAACATCATACATCATAAGAATACCACATAACATAACAAGATGAACATCCAAGATACAATCTCATAAACATTAACTTAATCCAATAGTTACATCCCTCATTCCCAGAATGAGACAATAGTACAAAAATATAACAATTACATAATCTCACCTCATAAACATAAGAGGGATAAAATAACTTATACAAATAGAAATATTACAATGCAAGAAAATACAATAGAACCGCGAGTTGTCCATCTGGATGTCTCACCTCCATGAAATGAAGATCAAGGGGGACCCAACGGTTTTGGTGCATGTTTCACCCAACCATGTGGTACTCGAAGACCCACCCCCCATGTTAGGAGATAGTAACAATGTAACAAGGACAAAGATTCACAACCTCTAACCAAAGGAAGACTCAAATTAACTCATACTGAAATAACCAAAACAAATGCAATAAACAAGAACAACTCTCGCATCATTGACATTGCTTCTAGACATAAAATAGACCAAGTATGTTTAGAGAACCATACACGTATACAAATACCAATCAACAAGGGAATCTCAAGTGCACACAAATTAGAAAACATAACCAATCCAACTCTACGAGGATACAAATAATATAACACACTCCAAACATCTTGAAGGCAACAACACATAGTCCACTCCTTTCACAAGAGGTACAAAACATCCCCGTTCATGAAAATCGGGTAAAACTGAAAGGATGCCATGCACTACCCAAGGGAAAACAACTGGATGACATAAATATTCAACAACCCTTATCCTCTAAGTTCTTCTAGAAGACTTATAATTTAGGATTAACACTAGATACCAAAACCCACAATGCAACTTGACTTCATAGCAACAAAAACATTCAAGTCATAAATCAAATCTAATATTTGGATTTCCTAAATCCATATTCATTCAATAGGTAACGTTAACAAGGTCAATGACACACTTATAGGGTTAACTCAAATAATCATATACCCATATTTCTATTTCCATTACTGGAAGTCTTAAACAATTTAAACTTACATCCCTTTACGAAATACAGAGAAACTAGAACATTTAATGCAATCACGAGAAAATTACTGTTTTTGGATATACTAAATCCATATCTCTTTCATATTCCATTCACAATAAATTAATTGCTCTAATTGAAATATAATAAACTAAAATAACTATTTGCTTCATCAATATAATCAACTTCTTAATTTACTTTTAAATTGATACGAATCCATGTCAGTAACCTCTTTCCATTTCCTAACCAAATCTTACATCTCTTTCAATTTTCTATTTAAAACATTCAATCCCTTTAATATCATAAAATATTGTTTCTCTATCCATTTTTCCCATATACACTAATCAAACCATTTTAAAATCTCTATTCAATAATATATTGCATGTTTCTTATTAAAATAAAATACGATAAAGAATTTACATTTAATATATGTATATTTATGTTCCATATTATGTATACACCAAATATATATATTAATAACTTAATTATATATATTCTTTAATATTCCAATCACAACGATTAAAATTGCTCTATGGAAATAAATGAAACAAAACAAATATTCGTCTTTTCTAATATAATTAGTTCCTAAATTTACGTCTAATACAACATAAATTATTGCAAATACTATATTCAAATTTTCTATCCAAAATCTATACCACGCATTCTAATTTTATTCTTTAAAATCCCTATCCCCAATAATATAAAACTTTTGCTCTTTCAACTTAATTGAAATAATTAAACAAGTATCTTCAATCTACAAATACAAGAAATACTAATTTAAACAATTTAAATCAATTTCAATGTTTACTTCTAAAACTAACATCAGTTCTGTATTAACTGGATTCCTTTCATTTTCCAACTAACTCAAATGATTTAATTATTTAATATAAAATACCTTTTTCCTATTAAATTAAATTATGCATACTAATCAGTTCCAATAAAAATATCTTTTTCAGATGCACAACTAACTCTTCTAATTTCTACAATTCATTACGTAATTCATTATATCGATAAAACTGAATTAAGAATTCATCTTTTCAGATAGGGGAGAAATTACACTAATATTTAATTCTCTAATTGCTCTTAACAAAATAAGTATTTTCAACTATAACTCAAAACATTTCACTTTAAATTAAATAACCAATTGCCCTTGCAAATTAAATCATTATAAAATTAATCAAATTAACATTTGGTCTCTTCCATAACTTATTGTGTTTAAATAAGATCAATATTTGGACTATAACCCAATATCATATATATATTTTTCTAATTAAATCAAATTAATAATTGGACCTTTTACACATGAATTTCAATTTCACAATTAAATATTAAATTATACATTCTTTAAATCAGATATTTAACTCCTTCAATTAAACTTTAACATGCCATTTTAGAATAAACAATAATTCCTCCATACGTTTATAATTTTATTTCCACTAATCTAATATACAAATTTTATTTAAAATAATATAAATAAATATAATACTTTAATTTTACAATAACAATACATAAAATATTAATATTTATAAATATCAATTTATTATTATTTTATTATCAGAGCAGCCATGAGAAAATAACTTAACAACAGTCTCGTGTTTCAAGCATAACTCATAAACTACGATCTGGGTATTTGCGATTTTTTACAAGGGTAAGAAAATTCTAAGGTGCAAAAACTCTTTAAATTTCCTGACAACCCAGTTTGTGTAAGTGGAGTTATACGCGACGCAACCAGACCATTTTACCATGAAAAATGTAACTATCCTGCAGATTTTAAAATCCGATTTTTAATAATAAACAAAGGGTTTCATTTTCTAAATTTTTTTTAAAAACATTGCTCAATCTTTATGTTTGAATCCAAAACAAAATAATCGATTTCCTCAAACAAATTAAATTCAACTGAGGTTTTCACAATTTTCACTCAAAAATTTTCACAAAACAAAAGCTGCAAATTTATTTGATTCTTTTCTTCTAACAACAAATTTATTTTCTAAAACAGATTTAACAAACAAATATTTAATCACTACTATTTTAAAAACAATCAAAAACAATAAAAACACAAAAGAAAACCTGGCTCAAGAAGGTATAAGAAAGATGAATTTCTGATGCAAGCCTCCTCCAAAGATTTCCTGTATTTCCTTCAATCCTCCAACGAATTCAATCCAAAACCTAACCAATGCAAACAATCTTTCCTCCAATCAATTCTACAATCAAAACTCTCTTCAAACCCTTCTTGGTGCAAACCTTCCAAAATTTTTTTTCTGCTATAAAAATGCATTTTTTTTCTAAAAACTTTTCTGCCTTAAAATTAAAATATGTATTATTTATAAATCAAAAATACCTAATACAACCCTAATTCACATTACATGCAAATTAGATATTAATTTCAATTTCAATTCCAATTTCAATTTTTACAATTCTAATTCACATTGCATGCAAATTAGATATTAATTTCAATTTCAATTTTTGAAAGCCCACTTTCAAATTAAAATGCAATTTCAAATAATAAATTAATTTCCAAGGTTGAAACTCATTTCCTAAATAAATATTTAATTACAATTTTTAATTTAATTCCCACACGTTGAAATTAAATTCCAAAATTAATTCTAATTAATTTAATTATTTAATCACTAAATTCAACCCTTTGGATTGAATTTAATTAATTAAATACATTAAATATAATTAATTAATTTAAATATAAACTTTTATCCACATTACATTATTTAAATTAAATAACCATCAACGTGATTTAAATGCAATTATTCTAAATATTTATTTCCAAATCAAGAATCCCTCAGAATTAAATAAGATTAAAACAAAGTAATGAACGACTCGACACACACAACTGACGACACACTATGGCTAGGGTGTAGACTTGACACAATTTACCTAGCTACTATCTCCCGTTCAACTTAACCGTTGGATCGACACGCTCAAACCTGTGAAACCAGGTGGAGTCGATGTCATGTACCTGCAATCCTACAACCAAGTAAACAACATCATACAATATATTCAACATATAATACACACCATGAAGAAGGAATTACGAATTCGTAGGGCGCTCGCAAACGAGTGATGCAAACCCATCTTTTTCACCAATACACTCATCAAAACTGACACTTCCATCATAATTCCAATAGTCTTATAATAACATCTCATGCTAACTCTACAACATCATTAATCCATAATGCATGTGAAACAATAATTAGATCAACACATGACACAATAATAGTTGTCGCTCAATAGTAGCGATCAAAACATCATAAGAAAATGTATCCAGTATCAAAGTAACTGCAACCAAACATAACATAAAACAAATCGAATAAGGAGCAAAACGGAGGGGTATTACACGAACCATATTGCCAGGTATTGCAGTGATTTTGATAAAATGTTCAGCATGGAGGATTCTTTTTGACAAAATGGTCAAGGAATATGCAATTTTAGAAAGAAGACTAAACCCTGTCCACACAAGGAGCCTACACAGGCAATGCTAACTGAAAAAACATTAAAACAAAAATATTCCATGTACAAAATACCCTCGAATACTGTAGCAACAACAATGTAACCAAAACCTCATTTTTGTGCACACAAAAATAACTATCACCGAATCCAAGAGAAAGACTGAAACATTTTGCATAAATCATGATTACCCACCAACGAAAACACAATCTCCTAAAGCAGGACCAAAAGATGATATGATAGAATATCTGGGTATCACTATTAGATAATGAGAAAATTGAAATGCAACATTTCTAACCACAAAAATCAAACCCATTTGATATTTGATCATTTTTCAGAAAAAAGCAAACACTTGTCTTCAATTTTTGTGCCAAGAGAAGTAATGGTTCCTTAAAAATCAAATGATAAGGTGAATACTTGAGCAGTACAAGAGAGACTGTCATGGAGAAGTTTACCAACCCAACTGTAAGACAAAAAAAGTGAAGCTTCTTCCAATTTCGAACCTTTACCCAAAGACAAGAGGCTGACACAACCATCGACCAAGGCAAGGATCTTTCAGATACCCTCATTCGCTGTCAAAGAGTTGCAATAACCCAACAAACACCGTGTAATAGCTGTGAGAAGATCTCTATGGTGGCAGCCAAGATAGGGTTCCAAACCCTCGAGCTTGTGAAACATGACATGATTGCCCTAAACTTTCCTTTGCAAAGCAACCGATGAATTTTTCAAGTCGTGATATTATTTCAAGTCCGTGACATCAAATTATTTGACTAAATCAACTCATCCATGCAATAAACCGACACCACAATTGAAAATATTACCATGATTTCCTTGTCTCATCAACATGCTGAATACCTTAGACATCTAGGCATTATTGAAAAAGTCGATGTCAGTCACTTTCCAAGTGACTTGACAATTAAATTTCACAAACCTGCTATCGGCCTTAAGGCCTAATGGATTATGAAACATAAGACCCGATTCTATGCAAATGTAAGGTTCAATTTATTGACCTTTATTCAAAGCCATTTTCCATGACATAAAGCCCGATATATCCAATGCCTTTAGAAATATAATAAAGTCTAATACCCATGATAACCATATTAATACCGTAAACATATGACTCCCTTTAAAGTCATTTGCCCATGCAAATATCAATTGTACCATATACCCATGCCAATATCAATATACCATATGCCCATGCCAATATCAAATGTTTAAGGAAACCTGATAGGGTTTTCTTAAAACTAAAAACCAACTGCATTTGATGAATCCAAAAACCAAGTTAATTGAGAGCATTACCTGAAAGAGTGTGAATAGAGAAACACAACTCCGATGTTGTTAAAAAAACATTATCAATGCCATGATGTAAGAAATATAAACAAGCTAATAACATATAAACCTGTAGATCACTGTAGCATAAAATGTCAAACCAGAATTATACCACCTGAACATAGAGACATTATGCTGTAAACAAGATTCTTTATAATTTGCACATGGAGTCAAGAGATCAGTGCCATCAAAACCAACATCATAATGCCAAAGTAAGTATGCCAAGACAAAATAGAGACAATGCAACTGAATAATCAACCACAAGGATGTCAATCTGAAACACAATATTGTCATCAAGGACAAATAAAAAAATAGAAGCTCAACAAACTCCTCCTTTGTCCTCGATGGCAAAAATTGAGCCAACAAATCGAAATACTGAACCAGAACCAAGAGCTCAAAATTCTCCCCCTTTTTGTCACAAGGATAAAGGGAAGACAACAGTGAAATGCCATGAAGCTGCAAATATAGCAATGGAGCAGCAAAGTATGATCTGCAAAGAGAGCTGACCAGCTCCCCCTATCACCAAGATAGAGTATTAAGATAGCAAAGATTGAGAGACAACTCTCAATCTAGACTGAAGTCTTTCAAATACCTCTTTAGCCAAAGTCTTAGTAAAGATGTCAACAACCCATGCTTGTGTAGGAACATATTGCACATAAACCTCATTAGCCAACACCATTTCACGAAGAAAGTGAAATTTAATAGCAATGTGTTTAGTGCGAGAGTGCATAACAAGATTTTTGGAGATATTAATAATACTAGTATTATCACACAAAATAGAATCAGGTTTAGGAATTTCAATACCCATGTCAGATAGAGTTTGTGACATCTAGATTATTTGAGTACAATAAGAGGTGGCATCAATATATTCTGCTTCAACAGTAGAGAGTGAAACAAATTCTTGTTTTTTGTTGTGCCATGCCACTAGTCGATCACCAAGAAAGAAAGCAACACCACTGGTGTTTTTCCTATCATCCAGACAACCAGCCCAGTCAACATCAGTATTTGCAACTAATGAAAAATCATTACTTTTGGGATACCAGAGTCCATAATCAAGAGTGCCCTGAACATATTTAAGAATCCTTTTAACAACATTAATATGAGATTCCTTAGGGGATGATTGAAATCTTGCAACCATGTAGTCTGCCTACATTATGTCAGGTCTAGAGGCTGTTAGATATAACATGTTGCCTATCATTGATTTATACTCAGTTGGATTTACAACATGAGAATCATCAACCTTGTTGAGTTTGCAGCCGGTAACCATTGGAGTGCTAACTGGATGACATTCATCCATTTGAAATTTATTTAGCATCTCTCTTGCATACTTTGTTTGAGAGAGAAAAATACCTGTTTCAAGTTGAGAGATTTGAAGACCTAAGAAGAAGGTTAACTCTCCCAACATTGACATTTCAAAATCAGATTCCATAATCTGAGAGAATTTTTTACTCAAAGCAATATTGTTGCAGCCAAAGATAGTATCATCAACATAGATTTCAACAACCAGAATATCAGAACCTTCAATCTTAACATAAAGATTGCTATCTACACCTCCTCTAATAAAACCTTTTGATATCAAATGATTATCTAGTCTAGAGTACCAAGCTCTAGGAGCTTGTTTTAGGCCATATAGAGCCTTTTTCAACCTGTAAACATGATTAGGCTTGTTTTTGCAAATAAACCCTTCAGGCTGTTTTATATAAATTTTTTTATCCAAATAACCATTCAGAAAGACAGTTTTGACATCCATTTGATATACAATAAATTTCTTGAAAACATAATAAGCCAAGAATATTCTAATAGATTCAAGTCTAGCTACAGGTGCAAAGGTTTCACCAAAGTCAATACCTTCTTGCTGAGCATATCCTTTGTAAACATACCTAGCCTTGTTGCAAACAACATGGCCATTTTCATCATGTTTGTTTTTGAATATCCATTTTCCTCCTATGAAATTTTTGTCATTTGGTTTTGGGACCAACTCCCAAGTATGATTTTTCTCAATTTGATCAATTTCTTCCTGCATTGCATCAAGCCAACATTCATCAGTTAGAGCTTCATCAATTTTTTTTGGCTCAAACTGTGTAATCAAACAGAAAGCAGTAAGCTCAGCTATGTGAGCTTTTTCATCAGAGTTAACAGTTCTTCTCCTTGTTTGAACTCCTATAGATTTATCTCCTATAATCAAAATTTTAGGATGGTTTCTAGCAAGAGATTTTGAAGGTGTTTTTGTTACACATTTTTCAGGACTAGTTTTAACATCTTTAGAATTTTGTTCAGCAAGTTTAGGACTTTCTGATTCTACTTCAAGCTTTTCTATTTCAAAGCCTTCTGAATTTATTTCAAGTTCAAATTCTTCTTCCTCATCATCCTGCATAGGTTCAACATCTAAAAGCAGATTTTCATCAAATTTGACATTGACAGATTCAATAATCTTATTCAGCCTATTATTAAAGCATTTATAGGCTTTGTTATGAGTAGAGTATCCTAAAAGGATACCTTCATCAGACTTAGATTGAAAGCTTCCTAAGTTATCATCATCTCTCTTGATAAAACATTTACTACCAAATATTCTAAAGTATTTAATTGAGGTAGATTTACCATACCACAGTTCATATGGGGTGAAATTGGATTTTAGTCTAATTTGTACTCTATTCAGAATATAGATAGCTGTATGGATAACTTCTTTCCAGTACAAGTTTGGCAGTTTTGCTTCATCCAACATTGTCCTTGCCATCTCTTTTACTGTTCTGTTCTTTCTCTCAACAACCCCATTATGTTAAGCTGTTCTGGCAACAACATATTGTCTTTTTATGCCATGTATTTCACAGTAGTCAATGAATTATTGTGAGGTGAATTCACCATCTTTGTCAGATCTTAAACATTTCAATTTTAAATCTGACTCTCTTTCAACCATTTTTCTAAAGACTTTAAAGCGTTCAAAAGCTTCAGATTTATGCTTGAGAAAAGTAACCCATACCATACGAGAGTAGTCATCAACAAATAGCATAAAATATTTCTCACCATTGATAGATCTAGGTCTTGTAGGACCACATAAGTCTGTATGAACAAGTTGCAGAGGCCTAGTAGAAGAATGTTCTTTAGATTTAAAGCTTACCTTTATTTGCTTTCCTTTGAGACATTCTTTACAAATTGCATTTTTAGGTTTTCTTAAAATAGGCAGGCCTCTTACATTCTGGTTTTTGCTGATCCTAACCAAATTGTCAAAGTTAATGTGACCTAGTCTCTTATGCCACAACCAAATTTATTCAACTTGAATCATTAGACACACCTTGATTATTTTCATTACTAGACATGTCAAGAAGATTGTAGACATTTCCCTTAGTTCTTCTTCCAGTAGCAATAGCTTTTCCAAGCTTATTTTTAATCTCACATCCCTGTGAAGTGAACAAAACATGATAGCCACTGTCACAAATTTTAATGAAACTTAGAAGATTGTGCTTTAAACCTTCTACATAATACACATTGTAGATCAGAGTGTCCTCATTCAGAAGAAGTGACCCTCTACCTTTGATTTGTATACCTAAATTATCTCCAAACTTCACATATCTACCTACATAATCTTCAAGATTAGTGAATTTTTCTTTGTCACCAGTTATGTGGTTTGAACAACCACTGTCCATGACCCATAAGTCCTTTTTCTTGGAATGTAAAGTTGTTTGAATTAACATAGTTTGTTTTATGTTGTTGACAGTTTTAGGTTTCCAAACCTTTTTGGTTTTTTGCTGTTTATTTTCCAGATCAGCTTTGCATTGCTTAGCAGAATGGCCCATGGAATTGCATTTGAAGTATCTAATCTGTCTAGCAAAGCCAAGATTTTTCTTATGACCAAATCTAGATGTTCTAGGATTCATAAACCCGCAAGAGCTCACTTTGTGGCCAAATGTGTTGCAGAAATAACAATACCCATAAAAGAAAGGGTGAGAATTATATGATATTCTGTTATTCCTAAAAGGATGAACATGATCCTTATCAGAATCAAGATGATTAGATTCAGAATATTTGTTTCCAGCAACAATATTATCCTTTGCACTATCATTTGAACATTCACCCTTCATGAATCCAATACTTGTTTTGTCCTTGTTCAATTTTTTCTTACTGAGCATGTCATTCAGTTTTAGAGTACTCTCATACTTCTCAATGGTCTTCCTAAGATCAACAATTTCATGTTCATGTTTTTGAATTTCTTGATCTTTATGATTTAATCCAATACGAAGACAATCCTCAACTCTCTTGACTTCTTCAAGTTGAGTCTTCAAGGAGACTATCTCTTGATTTGTGAGTTGCTCTTGTGCAAGATCTTGAGCAGAATTTTGTTCTTGAGCACACATTTATTTTTTGAGTTCTCTAGCTCTTTTAATTCACATTTCAGTTCACCTTCAAGGTCCACTTCACCAACTTCAAAATCATTGTTGTTAGTATCTTCTTGCTGAATGATTTCAACCATGAATAGGTTTTCATCTTCTTCATCTAAGGAATCTTTAGAATAAGTGTTTGTTTCATTTTTGCTAAACAAACTCTTCTTCTTTTTGAAGTTGAATTTGTGTTTAGGTCTATTGGCCTTTTTCTTAGGCAATTTTTTCAGATTTCTCATTGTCACTATTCAGATCACCATAGGGGCACTTTGCAACAAAGTGGCCTATTTTACCACAGTTAAAAAATTTGAAGGGAAGTTTTCCCTTATATTTTCCAGACCCTTTTTTGAGCTTCCTAACAAAGTGGGATTCTTTGGAATCAGAAAATTCTGATTCAGTAGCCTCATCTTTTTGTTTCCTTTCAGTATTAAAGACATTTTCTTTTGCAGAGGAATTATTTTTACTGATTCTCATTTCATAGGTAGTCAGAGTGCCTTGTAGGCTGTTTAGGGTAAGCTGGTCAAAGTGTTTCTTCTCTTCTAGAGTAGAGACCTTAGCTTCAAATTTACTCGGTAAGGTCTTGATGATCTTAGTTACAACATCGAATTCTTTAACTTCTTCTCCCAGACCCTTCATAGCATTGAAAATTTCATCAACTCTCAAGAAGTAATCAACAACTTTTTCACCATCTCTCATTTTTATTTCTTCAAACTGGTGTTTTAGAGTGAGGACTTTTGATTGTTTTACTTTTTCATTTCCTTGATAGATAGTTTCAAGTTTAACCAAGATATACCTAGCAGAGGTGCAATGCATGACTTTGATAAAGACATCTTTAGTCAGAGCACACAAGAAAGAATGTTTTTCTCTTGCATTAGTTTCATATCTTTTCTTTTCATTAGAAGTTGTGGGCAATGTAGTTGGTACAGTGTACCTAGTTAACACTATGGTCCACACATAAAGGTCAATAGAAGCTAGATAAGTCTCCCTTATGATTTTCTAGAATACATAATCAGTTCCATCAAATAATGGAGCTCTAGTCATGGATGTGCCTTCATGAGCTTGAGACATATTGAATAGACTCCAAGGCTAGAATCAATCCTAGGTTGGAAAGACCTATCAGAGGACCCTACACTCTGATACCAATTGTTGGAGTGAAAAAGACACTGGGAGGGGGGGGGCTGGGTGAATCAGTGTCATTAACCGTTTTGAAATTTTTTGCTAAAACTGAAATAAAACAGATTTATGTTCTCATTTATCAATGATAAACTCATTTATGTATTTGAATGCAATCACATATAATTGAAATGAGAAGTATGATAGTGAAACATAACATATTAAAGCATTCACACAAAGAATCAGATGAACCATAGGTAAGAAAAATGACACAAGATATGTCGAGTGGAAAACCCTCATGGGGTAGAAAAACCACTCCCAAACTGTTGCCTTTTTAGGCTTATATTTTAAAAGCCACTTTTGACAATGCCTTATAGGCCGATTTCTGAGCACCAACTCAAGGAGCACCAACCACTCATTTTGAAACACCAAATTCAAGGAGAACCAACCCCTTTTCTGTTTTCAGTAAGACATACAATGATACATAGGATCTCTCTATTTCTCTCTTTTCTCTCATGTGCCTCTTGACAAACAATATCTAAAATCCCGAAAGTTCAAGAATGAACCTTCAGAATTCTAGCCATTGTCAAGCCTTAAGACAACTTGATATTGAACTCATATTTCAAATTTTTTCAATCTCAAAACTCAACATTTCTTCAATACAATAGCTGTGATGTACTCATACTGGTTTTCACTATATTTCATAGTCATTTCTCATAGTTCAAAAAAAAAACAGTTAACTCTTTCTCTCTGTTTTTCAAGAATCTAAAAACTAATCTCTCTCTGTTTTTACTTCTTACATATATGTCTTCATTACATCTCAAGAAATTACAAATAGTAACTTATTTTCTCATTTTTCAAAACAACAGAGGTATATTTTTAAAGTACCCACTTTCTGTCGAAACCATATTGCCAGGTATTGTAGTGATTTTGAGAAAATGTTCAACATGGAGGATTCCTTCTGATAGAATGGTCAAGGAATATGCAATTTTAGAAAGAAGACTGAACCCTGTCCACACAAGGAGCCTGCATAGGCAATGCTAACTGAAACAACATTAAAACAAAAATATTCCATGTACAAAATACCCTCAAATACTGTAGCAACAACAATGTAACTGAAACCTCATTTTTGTGCACACAAAAACAACTATCACCAAATCGACTGATTTTTTTTTGTAGAAATCATGATTACCCACCAACGAAAACACAATTCCCTAAAGTAAGACCAAAAGATGATATGATAGAATATCTGGGTATCACTATCAAATAATGAGAAAATTGAAATGCAACATTTCTGACCAAAAAATTTAAACCCATTTGATCATTTTTCAGAAAGAAGCAAACACTTGTCTTCAATTTTTGTGCCAAGAGAAGTAACAGTTCCTCAAAAATCAGATGATAAGGTGAATACCTAAGCAGTGCGAGAGAGATTGTCATGGAGAAGTTTACCAACCCAAATGTAAGACAAAAACAATGAAGCATCTTCCAATTTCGAGCCTTCACCCAAAGACAAGAGGCTGACACAACCATCGACCAAGGCAAGGATCTTTCAAATACCCCCATTCGCTGTCAAAGAGCTACAGTAACCCAACAAACACTGTGTAACAGTTGTGAGAAGATCTCTATGGTGGCGGCCAAGATAGGGTTCCAAATCCTCGAGCTTGTGAAACATAACATGATTGCCCTAAACTTTCCTTTGCAAAGCAACCGATGACTTTTTCAAGTCATGATATTATTTCAAGTCTGTGACATCAAATAATTTGACTAAATCAACTTCATCCATCCAATAAACCAACACCATAATTGAAAATATTACCATGATTTCCTTGTCTCATCAACATGTCAAATACCTTAGACATCTAGGCATTATTGCAAGAGTCGATGTCAGTCACTTTCCAAGTGACTTGATAAGTAAATTTCACAAACCTGCTGTTGGCTTAAGGCCTAATGAATTATGAAACATAAGACCCGATTCTATGCAAATGTAAGGTTCAATTTATTGACCTTTATTCAAAGCCATTTTCCATGACATAAAGCCCGATATATCCAATGCCTTTAGAAATATAATAAAGTCTAATACCCATGATAACCATATTAATACCATAAACATATGACTCCCTTTAAAGTCATTTTCCCATGCAAATATCAATTGTACCATATAACTATGCCAATATCAATATACCATATGCCCATGCCAATATCAAATGTTTAAGGAAACCTGATAGGGTTTTCTTAAAACTAAAAACCAACTGCATTTGATGAATCCAAAAACCAAGTTAACTGAGAGCATTACTTGAAAGAGTGTGAATAGAGAAACACAACTCCGATGTTGTTAAAAAAACATTATCAATGCCATGATATAAGAAATCTGAACAAGCCAATAACATATAAACCTGTAGATCACTGTAGCATAAAATGTCAAACCAAAATTATACCACCTGAACATAGAGACATTATGCTGTAAACAAGATTCCTTGTAATCTGCACATGGAGTCAAGAGATCAGTGCCATCAAAACCAACATCATAATGCCAAAGTAAGTATGCCAAGATAGAATAGAGATAGTGCAACTGAATAATCAACCACAATGATGCCAGTCTGAAACACAATATTGTCATCAACAAAAAAAGATTTCAGCAATCAAAATTATTTTTTTATTTTCTCTCCTCATATGTCTTTCTATTTTTTATTTTTTGATTGATACACCAACAATCAATTCGTATTAAGTAACATTACATCTTTCTCCTCTGCTTTTTGGATCAAAGGTGTCTTAAAAGAATTTATATTGGTGTGACCCAACTTACTCCTTTTTGATTCCAACTTGATAGAATGTAAGACCAAGATTAAGCGGGTTAAGCGTTGGGTTGCGTTGCGGGGATACCCCAAGTCAACCAAAAAAAGATCTAAAAACTATTGCTTCACCAACCAAAATTATTTCTTTATTTTCTCTCCCTATATGTCTTTCTATATTTTACTTGTTATCTATTTTTCTCACCCTCTCAATTATCTCTCTTTGTCTATCTATCTTCCTTGCCCATTTTTATATTTTTTCTCAATTTCTTTCTGTTTATTCTCTCTTGCTTGCTCACTCTCTATTTGTTTCATTCTTTCCATCTATTTTTTATCATTCTCTTATTTCATTTCTTTGTCATTTTTTTTTTCTCATCTTTATATGTAGATTTGTCATTCTCTCCATCTATTTATCACATTTTTCTCTTTTTGTCACTCTTTTTTCTATAACCTTTTGCTTGTTGGATATGGTTTATTGAGCATCATTTATAGGTCACGTAATTTTAAATTACTTTTGGTAAAAAACTATTGCTTCACCAATCAAAATTATTTCTTTATTTTCTCTCCCTATATGTCTTTCTATCTTTTATTTGTTATTTATTTTGTTCTCTCAATTATCTCTCTTTGTCTATCTATCTTCCTTGCCCATTTTTATATTTTCACATTTTTATATTTTTTCTCAGTTTCTTTCTATTTATTCTCTCTCTTGTTTTCCCACTCTTTATTTGTTTCATTCTTTCCATCCATCTTTTATCATTCTTTTATTTCATTTCTTTATCATTTTTTTTTCCTTCTTATCTTTATATGTAGATTTGTCATTCTCTCCATCTATTTATCACATTGTTCTCTTTTTGTCACTCTTTTTTCTATAACCTTTTGTTTGTTGGATATGATTTATTGAGCATCATTTATAAGTCACATAATTTTCAATTACTTTCGGTATTGTATTTATTTTATTTCATTCAACTATATTTTTTTTGTCTTGATTTTTAATATTATCTCTCTTTTTCCCTTTGTTACTTTTTCATTTATATATTTTATATTTAATTTGTTTCTCTTTTAATTATTTTCCCTATTTTCTATTTATCTCTTCTTTTGTGTGTGTTTCTCTCTTATCTTTTTCACGCACATCTCACTTTATTTCTTATTACTTTTGTTTTTAAGCAAAAGGCATAGCACCTATATATATTTATATTGATAATAAAAATATTTACAATACATGTAATATGACCTTCCATGGATAGTATTTTTTATACTGCATATACAACCAAATACCTTCTTTCTTGTTTGTTACAAGATCATGCCAAAATTCTAGGTCTAGAAACCTACTTGGAACATTAAGAGCACATTGCAATACAAACCCTACCTCAAAACAATAAGCATTATTATCGAGTCATTTACTTAAAAAAATTAGAACCCTATATCCATTTTCTTATTCTATTTCCATGTGCATTGGATGATCATTTTCATCTTGTGCTTCTACCAAGTTGCCATCAATAATAAGAACATACAACCATGTGTTGCTAGCAAATCCACCCTTTGGCTGACCATAAACACTTTGATCTTCAACTGCAAAGCACCCACCATACTGCTTCAGAGGCAAATCATTAAGGTTGAATCCCATGACATTACGCCCATCCTAAGGCTGGATATTAACACCCGCTGGTCGAACACTTTCCTCTGCAAATTCTTGAGCATTTTGCCCAACCAACTGCTAATATTCCTCTGCTACTTTCTTGCCATTTCGAACTGCCAACTGTTGCCCATTTAACTCTGTAATTTCATGGACATGTTGATCCCCCAACTGCTAGGGTTGATTGCATTCAACTAAAAGTGTTTAATTTTTTTGATTATTGGGCCTTGGAGGATTGTGCTGATGCATGAGCAAGGCCATAATGGCTTGAACCTTTTCCCTTTGTTTATCTGCAAACCCTGCATCAAACTCCCTTGCATACCTTCTGAGAATAGTTAACATGAAACTTGAGATTTGTTGCGACAATGATTTGATAATTGCAACAAACAGTTTTTGGTATGTTGACCGATGTAGTAAAAAGTGCCTAGGAAATAGGCCTCCTACATAGCCATGACTTTTCCACAAATCATAACTTTGGCATGCTTTATTGAGGACTCCACTTTTTAGAATTTCTCCATTTACTACTTTTTTTTATAATTGTTTTCACTAACTGACATCTTGAAGCAAGTCCATAATGTTAGAAATGAGAATTGACAAAAAATATGATGGATAGATCAACCTCTTAGCTTCTGGTTCCAAGATTTTGACACCAAAAACTCTTTTAATACGTTTTTTGTAAGTTTCACAGTGATCTTTAAACACCAAGTGAAGCTTCGCTTCTCCAAGTTCTTCAGAAATGGGAAATTCCCATTCATTAACTAGCAAGAAGATTCTATAGTTCCTTGGACAGAACTTCATTGCTTTCCTCCTACATTGAGCACAAAGATTGGATGGCACATAAAGATCCCCACTGCTTGAAGTTTCCTATTCAAACATGCACACGACTGAATGCTTTCCACACACACCACAAACAATTTTTTATTTTATGAAAATGAATACATTGAAGGAGCATATAAATTTCTCATGAGGAGTAATAGCCATTTAATCACTACCATTACATGATTTTTACTTAGCCAATATTCCCATACGAAAACATGATGCCATCGTACAGTTTGATTGAACGGGTAATAATTTTTTTGTTTGAAGTTATCCCCAACACCATATTTAGCAATTCTATGTTTAATACAACTGTTGCCAATTTGAGATCTATCTTTGTCACTAAAGCATAAAAAAGAGTAACTACATGTAGATATACCGTCACCATTTTAATATACACAGACCTTTGCATGAATCACACATACCAAAAGATTATGGCGAATTCTGACTTGAGATCTTACTTTATACCTATATCATGCACATTATGCACACTTAATTAGATAAGAATTGAAATCATGATCTTACATCATGCTTTCATGCTTTGATCCTGTACCAAGATTTTGTTTTCCTTCAAATGTGGATGAGGTGCGTTCATGTACTACTCCATTTACTCCGATTTGTACCATACACATGTCACTACACAACTCACACACCTTGCATTGAATACAAATCAAAGCACCTTGAATCACTATACATATTGCCTCCATTCCACACACTTATGTCATTCCACACACTTCTGCCATTCCACACACTTCTGATTACATTGATACCCAAAAAGGTACCTTCCTGTACTAAAACCATCTGACGAAGAATGTACCTGACCAATTTTTCTCTATACAAGAGAAGTGCCTTCATAATGACATGTGCATAGAAGTGTCATCAAAAATGCAGATAGGACAAAGAGTAAGATTGCCAACTAAGCTACCCACATACATTAGATTTCTTACCCTCTGAACGCATCCATGACATCAACACTTACTCCTCCAAGTATACAATAATCCGATTAAATTACTTTTCACATAATTGTCAACAATAGGACATACTTTCCCTTTGAATTTTGAAGGATTGACATAATTGTATTGCAGAAAAGGAAACAAAAGAGGCCATAATAAACTGAAAGGAGAATTATCTTTCCTCTTTTGATAGTAAAAGTGTTAGTTTTAGGATCATAAATTCAATAAGCAGAAATGCAACACATAAGACAATGAACACAACAAGATGCCTTGGGAAAACCCTCCTTCTCGAGGGAGAAAAACCCAACAAATATATCGCTTATATATTGAAGTAATAAGAGCAGAAATCTGCTTACAACTTAGGCACAACACAATGCCGAATTTGATACAATGAATAATAACACCTCTCCTAGATGCGAAGATACAATATGAATACGTTTCTCCTTGAAATCAAACTGCTGTATCAAGATGATAATCTGCTGCTCAAATGTGAACTTCTTCTAGGAATGCGAATATGATGAATGAACTTGATGATCAAATGAGATGAACAACACCTTGTATTTATACAAAACAATGTGACTCTTGATGAGGTCGGCCTCATTAAGAATTTCCAATAATTAAATAGGTCGGCCATCATAAAGAAGTCGACCCAAATAATTAATAAATATTATGCCAAGTCAAGCGCCTCTTCACGTTAATAGATGTAATAAATAAATAGCCATTAGGCTATATGAAATTTATTGTTCAATAAGCAAGGTGGAAGTATGTAGCCCGAAGCTATAACATCAACACTCCCTCTTAGCTAGGGAGGAATACTTCCGATACACATTGTCATGGAATCTCTCAACATGACACCCACAATGGCTACACCCATATGTGGAAGGGACGCATCACAGATTCACTCAATCGTGATATCAACCATCATGGCTACTCCCACATATGGTAAAGCATATGTGCACAAGTGCCCATCATGGAATCACTCAATGTGATGTCATCTCAACATGACATTCACCATGGATACTCCCAGAGGGTGAATAAATACAAGTACATGAAAATCATCACAGAATCTCTCACGTGATGTTGTCATGGAGTCACTCAACATGACATCCACCATGGCTACTCTCAGAGGGTGGAAAACAAGGGCTTACACCTCAAATTTCTCTAACAGAGAAAGATGCATTAAAGCAAATCATAGAATATCACTGAAGTCGAGTCTCCCTTTCAGCTAGGGCTTCATTCTCCACAATACCAAGCTTGTCTCGGAAGTACAAAAAATTTACTCTGAAGAGGGGCTTGGTGAGAACGTCAACCGTCTGCTCATCGGTGCTAATGTATCTCAACTGGATTTCTTTCTTCAATATCATATCTCTGATATAGTGGTATTTGATCTCAACATGTTTGGCTCTATCATGAAACACTGGATTGACATAAAGCTTCACACAACTTTTATTATCACAATGAATGACAATTAGATCCAATGATTGTCCAAACAATCCTGCAAGGAGCTTTCAAAGCCACACTGCTTCTCGAGATTCCACACACGTTGCAATGTACTCGGCCTTTGCGGTGCTCAGTGCCACTGAAGACTACTTCCTACTACAGCAGGAGATCATTGTAGACCCCAAACTAAAACAACATCCAGAGGTGCTCTTCCGATTAGCAACACACCTTGCCCAATCATAATCAATATAACCATGCAGCTTCAAGTCGACACCAGAAGAATATCTCAAGCCATACCCAACTATTCCACACAAGTATCTTAGGATATGCTTTGCTGCGACTAGGCGTATTTGCCTTGGTTCACACATGAACTGACTAAGTGCACTCACTGCATAGAAATATCTGGTCTAGTATTGACTAGATACATCAATGATCCAATCAACTGCTTGTACATAGTAGGATCCACTAGATTTGAACTAGCCGCAACCTCTTTTAACTTCTAAAAATTGGTTTCCATAGGTGTAGACATGGATTTGCAGTCCATCATACCAAATCTCTTCAAGATGTCTATTGTATACTTCTCTTGACTTAGAATATCTCATTAGGCCTCTGCCATACTAAACCAAGGAAGTAATGCATGTACTTAAGATCCTTCATTTCAAATTTAGAAGCGAACTCCTTCTTGCATTTGATAATGAGGTGTTTTTCTCCAGTAAGAAATAGATCATCAAAATAGAGAAACGTGATCAATGCTTTGCCATCAATTACCTTGAAGTAATGGTTTGAATCAACATCATTCTTGGAGAAGCCCAAGCTCAGGAGGTATCGATCAATCCTCTCATACCAAGCACGAGGAACCTACTTAAGGCCATACACAACCTTCTTCAATCCGCAAACATGAGACTCCTTCCCATGAACCTCAAATCCACCAGGTTGCTCAATGTATACCTCTTCTTCAATTACACCATTTAGAAATGTTGTCTTCATTTCCATCTGGTGTAACTTCCATCCTTTAGCTGCTGCAATAGCAATGATAGTATTGATGTTGGTATAATGAGCAACTAAAGCAAATATTTCCTCATAATCTATTCCCTCTTCCTAAGAGAACCCCCTAGCCACAAATCTAGCCTTGTACTTCTCAATGCTTCCATCAACCGCATGCTTGATCTTGAAAAGCCACTTAGAAGATACAACATATTTTCCTTCTAGTCTAGGTACAATGTCCCAAACATCATTCTTGAGGATAGATTGATATTCTTCAGCCATAGCATCTCTCCATACTTTTTGACTTGTAGCTTTCTCAACAATGGAAGGTTTAGACTCAATGATTTGACTCATCAATGCAACATAGCTTGAAAACTTCTGAGGTCTTTTGCTTTCTCTAAATGTTCCTCTAGGGGTTGCAAACTTTTCTACCTCCTGCGTTGTTTGCCTAGCCCATAGAGGTCTCTTTCGACAAATAACAATGTATGTAGGCCCATCAGTAGGTACCAGAGGCCCAACTGGATCATCATCTTCTTTAGGATCAGTAGCCTCCCTCTGAATCTTAGGAGTATGGTCAACTTCCATGTCCTAAGGAGACTCTTGGTCTTCATTGTCTATTTCCATGTGAGAGCCTTTAGATCTCTTGAATGCAACATCTTCTTCAAATGTAACATCCCTGCTGACCTCTATCAATTTTTGACCTGTAATGTAAATCCTGTAGGATTTTGAAGACTCACTATAGCCTACAAATATTTCCTTCTTGCCAGATGGTTCCAACTTTGTCCTTATATCTTTAGGGACATGAACATACATAGGACAACCAAATATTCTGAAATGGCTGACTTCAAGTTTCAAACTTTTGAAATCTTCTTCAGGAGTCATGTTCTCCAAGATACGATGAGGGCTCTAATTTAAAACATACACAACTATCCTAGAAGGTTCGGCCCAAAGGTAGATTTGCAAATCTTGATCATGAATCATGGCCTTAGCTACTTCTATAATAGATATGTTCTTCCTTTCTGCTACACCGTTTTGTTGTGGATTGTAGGGAACGCAAAACTCCCTCTTAATTCTTGCTTCAACACAAAAGTTACGAAAGCTTCTAGAGATGTATTCTCCTTCGTTGTGAGATCTCAGAACTTTGATCCTCTTCCTAGACAAGTTCTCTACTTGAGCTTTAAATTCCTTGAATTTCTCAAGTACTTCCTCAGATTATTTAGTCTTTAAGAAATAAATCCAAGTCTTTCTAGAGTAGTCATCAATCAAAATTACATAATACAAGAAACCACTCAAAGAAGCAACAAACATTGAACCACACAAATCAAAATGAACAAGATCTAGAATGCATTTGGATCTACTTTCACTATTATGAAAGGGTCCTTTAGTATTCTTACCTAATGCACATCCTCAACAACTACCTTCATTCTCCTGGCTGAGTTTATGAATGCCGGTGACCATCTTCTCCATGGTTGGAAGTGCTCAGAAGTGAATGTGAGCAAGTCTTCTATTCCAAAACTCACACAAACTTGATGTATCATGCAACAAAGCCTGTAGTGGACGAGTGGAAAGTCTGTAGAGACATTCTTTGCAAACACCAATCACTCGGGCTAACTTGATGCTAGAGTTCTTCGACCATGCAAGAACTTTACCTTCTGAGAATGCAACTTGATATCCCTTGTCCTCCAAGGCTGAAATAGAGATAAGGTTCTGCTTGATCCCTGGTACAAATAGTACATCACTCAACTGCAAGGAGATGCCAGAATCTAAGAGAAGAGTGGAGGTCCTAATACCTTTCATTGAATAACATGCATCATCTCCAATTATGTCTTGAACACTTGTATCTCTCATCACCAAATCTGGAAGATGTTCTCTAAATCCAGTAATGTGATGAGAGGCGCCACTATCAATCAACCAAGTGTTTCTATCTACTGGAACATTTCTTGATAAGGAAAAATAGAATAGAAACTCACTTGAATCCTTTAGAGGAGAGATCTCACCCACATCTGCAATTGAAGCATGCTGATTTGGTTTAGTTGGGAAATCCTTTGCATAGTGACCAAACTTGTCACATCTAAAGCAATGTATGTGGAAAAGATCCTTCTTCTTCTTAGATACAAGAGCACCATTAGATCTTTTATCTTTATTCCTCTTGAAGTATCATTTCTTTCCTTCTCTTCCTCTCTTTTTTGAAGATTGAGTGACAAGTACATGAATCTCCTCATTGGTAGAACTTTTCCCATTGCCTCTTGCTGCTAATCTCGATTCCTCTTGAATGCAATCTTCCCACAAGCGATCAAACTTAGGTAGCTTTGATCTCGGACTAATGCCTTGGATATATGGTTCCCAAGATTTAGGAAGACCAGAGACAACATGGCCAAATCCTTATCATCAACCATATGTCCAATGGTAGAGAGCTGATCTCTCAATTTAGTGATCTTCATGAAGAAGGACATGACAAAATCTCCTTTCGCCATCTTGACATGATGAAGCTCTTGCTTCAAGGCAAGAGCTCTACTTGTGTTATTGAACTCATACATTTCCTCCAAGGTTTTGAACATTTCTCTTACTGTCTTCAACTTGGAGATAATTGGCACAACGTGGTCCTTCACGGAATCAACCAAAATCTTTTTCACCTTAGTGCCATTCTTCTTCCATTGTGGCTTCTCATTTTCATTGGAAGGTTCGAGAACTTTGCCCCCCACGAACTCAACAAGTTCACTTTCTTCCAATGCAAGCATCACTCTAAACTTCCAAGAGGTGAAGTTGGAAGCACCTTCAAGCCTATCTTCGATCTTGAGCCCGTTCACCATTTTGAAGGTGAGATAGATGCAAGAAGATGAGAACAAGAGTGGATGGGAGCACTGCTTATATAAATATGATCATGATATTCTTTAAACCCACTCTGATACCATGTTAGTTTTAGGATAAAAAATTCAATAAGCAGAAATGCAACACATAAGACAATGAACACAACAAGATACCCTGAGAAAACCCTCCTTGAGGGAGAAAAACCCAACAAATATATCGCTTATATATCGAAGTAATAAGAGCAGAAATCTGCTTACAACTCAGGCACAACACAATGCCGAATTTGATACAATGAATAATAGCACCTCTCCTAGATGCAAAGATACAATTTGAATATGTTTCTCCTGGAAATCGTACTGCTGTATCAAGTTGATGATTTGTTGCTCAAGTGCAAAATTATTCTAGGAATGCGAATATGATGAATGAGCTTGATGATCGAATGAGATGAACAACATCTTGTATTTATACAAAACAATGTGACTCTTGATGAGGTCGGCCTCATTAAGAATTTCCAATAATTAAATAGGTCGGCCATCATAAAGAAGTCGACCCAAATAATTAATAAATATTATGCCAAGTGAAGCACCTCTTCACTTTAATAGATGCAATAAATAAATATCTGTTAGGCTATATTAAATTTATTGTTCAACAAGCAAGGTGGAAGTATGTAGCCCGAAGCTATAACATCAACACAAAGTTCTAAATTGGGATGCATCTTACCCATCTCAACCACATGTGTAACTTCATCATCTACTTGATCACAACCATAATTTTCCAAAAAGTCTGCCACCACATTACCTTCTCTATAAGTGTGAAGAATTTGATAAATTCCTAACTTATGAGGCAAAGCCCAAATTTGTTTAACAATATAACCCAGCCTCAAATTTTGAATCCTATGTTTTCGACAATTATTCATTAAAATCATTGAATCTCCCTCTACTATGATCATGGGGAGTTTGAGACTGTGAACTAACTTGAATCCTTGCAATAAAGCTTGAGCCTCAGCTACATTATTAGACCCAAATAAGAACTTAAAATATTTAGCACATAGCACTATCCCTTTATGATCCTTAATAATCACTCCTGCACCTGATAAAATTGGGTTTCCCCTTGAAGCTCCAGCTATATTGAACTTAAAGATGCCAATAAGTGGGGGAATCCAAGCTATGGAAGCTCTGTTCACTTTTTGTATTGGTTGATGAAGACTCCCTTTGAAAGGAAAAGATAACAAAGGCCATGAAGACAATAATTTTGAATCGCAATTAGTAAAAATAGAACCAACATGTTTAGTTTTTTGCACATATGCATTTACTATTTCAGATATAGGCTACTCTAATAAAATTAAAACATGTTTAGTATTCAACTTCTCTTTTCTGAAGTTGCATCTATTTCTTGCCCACCAAATAGCCCAAACAACTAAGGATGGGATAATACACCATATGTTTGCAAAAAATGAAGATTTGTATAACTGAGGCCAACTAGAAAATAATTGCCAAAGAGTGTTTGGGAGTGAGGACTACCAATTCATTTTGGAGACTACAAACATCCAACATACCTGAGCTAGAGGATATAAAAGGAATAGGTGATCGATATCCTCCAGCTCTTGTTCATAGAGCACACATTTAAAAGGTTCTGCTATTCATAGTTTTGCCAACTTATCACTAGTAAGGATTTTATGTTTGATTGCTAACCATGGGAAACATCCAGCTTTAGGAAATACTTTTGAATTTCAATAGAATTTATATGCTCTTTGTTGAACTATTTGTGAGGCAACTTAAGTAACCGACTTGTAGCCCTCTTTCATTGAATAGCAACCTATTTTTGCTTTAGACCATATTAACCTATCAAGATTAGATGAAAATAAAACCGTTCTTTCTTGAAGAATAGATAGAATATGACTTTTATGGGCGTTGTCTATGAACTCATTTGAAAAATCCTTCCATTTAACTTTTCCTGACAAAGAATCCACTTGTTGAACATAATATTTGACCTTTGAACCCCACCTATGAGTTAATAGATTTGTAGTAGTCTCAAAATTTTATAAACTATTTAAACTTGGATACCCATTCCATGAATCCTTCTAGAATTAGGCATCATTACCATCATTTACCTCCCAAGTTAGGTGAGGTAAGATGATTTCTCTAAATGAGACTAAAAAATTCCACATTGCTGACCCATAAGGTGGACTTGACACAGTTAATATTCTCGATGGACACAAATTATCCAAATACTTATGTTGCATGAGGTGACACCACTTTAAGAATGGCTTTGTGTACATGCGCCAAACCATTTTAGCACCTAATGCCAAGTTACTTTCAATCAAATTGTGAAGATTGACTCCTCCTTTTAACTTTTCCAAACACATGGTTTCTAGAGAAATTAAAGGAATTTTCTTTCTAGTATCTAAATTACTAGACCATAGAAATTTTCTTAACATCTTTTGAATTTGAAGAATGATGGACTTTGGAGCTTTTAAAATTGCCATATAATAGTTTGGAATTGTAGATAAAATAGTCTTTACCAACAAAATTATCCTTGATAAAGAAAGCCATCTCCCTTTCCATGATAAAATTTTAGCTTGAATGCTTTGAATGATCTTTTTCCAATAAGAAATCTTATTCTAGCCTACAAAGAATGGAATCCCCAAATATTTGCAAGAAAGCTATGCTTGTTGAAAACCTAATAGCTTCACTATGCTTTTGTCAACAATGGGATTATTGAACACATACTTTTGAATTTCCTTCATTTACCCTTTGACTCGAAGCACTAGAATATTTATCCAATACTACCTTTATGTTCAAAGCTTTTGATATGACGACTTTGCCAAAAAGCAATGTATCATCAACAAAAAGAGAATGCATTACTGATATATTTGTATTTGGGATACAAACTCCCTAAATGCTACCATGTTCATGAGCTTTATGAAATGACCTACTCAAGGCTTCTGCTAGTATGATAAACAATAATGGTGAGAGTGGATCACCTTGTCGAACCCCTTGAGTTGATCCAAAGAAACATACTACAAAACCATTTAACGCTGAAAACTTGGCACTCGATAAGCATGGCATAATCCATTTACACCACTTAGAAGAGAAGCCAAACTTCAATAACACCTAATTAAAAAAGGACCAATCCACCCTATCATAAGCTTTCTGCATATCAAGCTTTATTATTATGGAAGACATTTTATTTACAACTATGGAGTGCATAATTCCATGAGCAACAATTGCACCTTCTTTTGTTTCTTTGCCAGGAACTAAGCCACCCCGTTCCTCATAAATAATTGCAGACACAATAGGATGTAACCAAAGATAAATGGCCTTTGTAAAAATCTTATATATTGTGTTGCATAGAGAGATAGGCCAAAAATATGAAAAAGTGTTTGAGGTTGGTATTTTGGGAATGATAGCAATGTTTATTACATTGAACTTCTTCAACATACCTCCTGATTTTCTTGACTCTTCCAATGCATTAAGAATATAAAACCTAATGAACTCCCAACATTTTTGATAAAAGATAGCAGTAAAACCATTAGGACTTTGAGCTTTGTTAGGAGACATGGAAAATACCACTTCTTTTACTTTATTTAAAGAAGAAGGAGTTAGCAATCTAGCATTCTCTTAATGAGATATCAGATTTGGGATATCTTGGAGAAGCTCTTCTCTTTACCTTACTAATTGAACATTGTCATTCTTTTTGTCAGTTAGCAAAGAAGAAAAGAATTTGATTCCTTCATTTTGTATATCTTCCTCTTTTGTAAGCAAATCACTTGACACACTATCATGAATTGAGAAAACTGAATTTTTTGCTTTTTTGATTTGTGTTGAAATGTGAGATTTTTTTGTATTCTTATCACCATCCTTCAGCCACAATTCTCTTGATTTTTGTCTCCAATAGACCTCCTCTCTCAATAATAGTTCTTTTCATTCCTTTCACAAATTACTTTGTTCTTTAAATAAAACACTATCAAGGCCATTAGCAATAATGTTCTCATTTACCTCAGCAAGTCTTTGATAAACTAGTTCTTTCTGCACAAATAGATTTTTAAATAATTGCTGATTCCAAACTTTTAAATTCTGCTTAATATCGTCCAACTTCTTACTCAAATGAAACATTATAGAACCATGGAAAAAGGTGCATTCAACCACCGATGCCTTAATAGATTGATAAGCTCTGGATGCCTAAACCACATAGCCTCAAACTTAAAAGAAGATTGAAACTTAGGATTTATTTTTTTAGCATCAAACCAAGTGAAGCAAAATGATCAGAGGCTGCAAAGGGAAATTTTTTTGAAGTTAAATCAAATTCACTTAAAATCCAGTTTGGGGAGGTTAAGAACCTATCTAACCTTTTCACAATTTGAAGGAATTTTTTCCTCTTGTTTGTCTAGGTAAACCCCCCATTTGGTGGTATTATATCAACAAGGGCATTGTCTAGTATAATCCTCATTGAATCTTGGGAGAGCAACATGCTCTCCTAGGTCTTTTTTGTTTCTCACCTACACCCATTTTGACATCTAAAGTCAACTAAATACCTGGAGCTATTTCCTCTGGCAACTTGGTACCCAATGATTTTCTCCCCCTCTTGGTAGGAGATTTTTTAGTTGAAGGAGACAACGGTGTTTGGGAAATTGATAAAGAACCTAAACCATCTAAAAATTCCCCTTCCCCAAACACCTTAGAGGTGATATCATCTATCATTTTTTCACCTACAAAAAATAAAGCTTCATCTACAAATTTCTCAAGCTCCATATTAGAGGGCATATTAGAAGAATGTGCATTAGAGCCTTCCAGAACTTGAAGAGACTGCAAATGCTTCATATCAGAGGGCAGTTTAGAAGAATGAACATTAGAGCCTTCCAGAACCGGAAGAGCATGAGAGATGAAATTTCCCTCATCATCTTGGTTGTCAAAAACCTTTAACATTTCATCACATTGATTTTCCAGACCTAGTGTTAACATTGAGGTGCATTGGTTCAGTTGTTAAAAACTAACACTCTTGAGCTCAGGGACCAGAAGTCAAAGTGAATGAAGAAAAATATTGATAGGAGACAACAAAAGATTCTCCCAACTAGGTACAAAGGAAACAAAAATAGACTTAAAATGAGAACCTGAGTACATACTAATGATCCTCTCATTGTTAAAGCCAACAAATGATGAATTGCTGGACTAAAGAAAATGAGATTTGACATGAACACGATCTATCTCATTAGAATGAAAAGGTTGCACATCTTCTCTTAATAGAAAATAACTATTACAATGAGGCCCAACTATTTCCTTGGAATGACCTTTCTACTTAAATTGTATGCTTAGAACATTGAAATTCTAAATCCACTTATAACAAATATCAAAAACCATATTTCAAGATTTCAAAATACATCCTTGGCAAGAGTTGTACAAACAACAATTGAGCTATGAGTCAGAGGATTAATAGAACCTTTAGGAGAATCCCCTGCCACTTCCATGTATTGATCCTCAATCACCACACACTTTTTTGAAGGATGAACCGATAAGTGAGAAAGTAACAAATTTTCTTAGGATCCCCAAAAATCACCTTCTATTTCTAGAAACCATAAATTGACTTGATGTTGAAAACTACTGGAATGATTTTTGTAACATCAATAAGGATACAAAACCTAACTGGTAACGATGGGTTGCAAAAAAATTCCAAGTCTTGATGCAGAAAGATGCCTAATTGATTTCCTAGAATTTCAATAATGTGGGACTCTCTGTACTCCAACGGTAACCCTTGCAACTAAACCCAAAAAGGAATGAATTTGACAATAGTCTAAGAAGGACAAAAATTTGGAGTCCATAGGGTTAGAGAATAAACCATGACCCTCACAAATCCAAGACTTTTTTCTATAAACAACATTCCTAGAATCATTATCAGAAAAAATCACTACAAAAAATCCTTCCCCCTTGTTTAGAAAGAATACTTGATTAGATCCTTCCCAAGATTGAAAAATCTAACATTTCAAAAAAGCAAGATCTGGAGTAAATTTCCAAAACTTACATATGAGGGCCACCTTCTTGAGATCCTTGATTTGTGGCTGTAACATGGCATCAGGAAGAGTAATGTTAACTTGATCCTTCAAGATACACTATTTTAGAACCCACGCCTTGCCACTGTGACCCAAAGCATTAACCTTCCCCTATGAGTGAGATTTAGAATGATATTGCCCATTGCGCTCAACCTCAACATCGCCATTGAAAATCAGATCCACAAGAACCCTCTTATTGATAAAAGTGTTGTTTGGAAAGGTCAGAGGGGATCACATAGGGTCAGAAGATTTAGGGAAAGAGACGGGTATGTTGTTTGGAAAAGAGGCAGGGCACGAAAAAGATTTTGGATTGAAGGAAGTTCCATAAATGGAAATGTTGTTAGGGAAAGAAGCCAGAGAGCGAGAATTAGAAAATACCTCTGCATAGCTTCTGTGAAGAGGAGAGGAATGGACACTTGACTCTGAATTAGGTTCACAAATGTCAAACAGAGGTTGAACATCGCGAACAATCGATTTCCCAAATCAGCAAGGCTGAAAATAAGAATCTGCTTGGAAACAGGATTGCCTAACACTATTAGCACCCCTTTGTGTGCTAGAGTTCACCCATTGAGCTCCATTGGGGAAGCTAAAATTTATAGAATAGGAAGAATTTTTTGAATAATTCCCATTGGCACTAAAATTGTGGACCATCCCACCTCCTCTCGCTCCCCAATGATTTTTATTATTACTTTTATTTATGTTTTCTTTCAATCTATATTTTTTTGATTTACTTTTATTTTTGTCTCTCTTTCTTTCTTTTTAAAATTGTATTTTTTATCACCTTTTTATTTTTCTTACCTTCACCATGTAATTGTTCGTCTTTACATGTTTGTTTTCTCTTTCTTATTTGACATTCAATTTTTCTCTTTCACCATGTAATTCTTTGTCTTTATATGTTTGTTTTCACTTTCTTATTTGACATTCAATGTTTCACCTTCACCATGTAATTCTTTGTCTTTACATGATCTTTTATCTCTCTGTTTCTTATTTGGCATTCAATGTTTCTTTTATTTTCTCTTTTTTCTTTATTTTTTTCTCTTTATAATTGTTCCTATTCCTACCTCATTTTTGTTTTCTATTTATTTTTATTTTCAATTCTTTTTTTTATTTTTCTAATTTATTTTTGTCCCTTCTCTCATTTTTTTTTGTTTTTGTTTATTTTTATTTCACTTCTCCACTCTCTCCTTTTATTCTTATTTTCTATGATTTATTGTTTCTCACTTAATAGTTTAATTCATCCTATTACTTTTCCTTTTCACTCACTATTCTTTATCTATTAATTTTTTTAATTTATTCTCTATCACTTTCATTTACTCATTCTTTCCTTTTTTCTTCTCTCTATCTCATGCTTGCTTTATTTTTTCTTTCTTTTTATTTTTCTTCATTTTTTCTTTCTTTTTACTTTTCTTCCTTTTTTCTTTCTTTTTATGTCTCTACTTTATGTTGTTAATTTTTTTATAAATTTATCTCATTCCTTATCTATATAACTTTTCTTTTTTTTGCCTAAAATTTAATATTACTTATCTTTTTTCTATGTTACATTTTTTCATTCATGTATTTTATATTAAATTAATTTCTTTTTTCCTAAATTCTTGATTATTTTCTCTTTTTTTTTTGTTTTTTTGTTTTTTATTCCATCATTTATTTTGTAGTTTTCTCATTATGTCATATTAACACTCTCTCAATATTTATCACTTTGATTTCTTACATTCCCTTTGTTTGTGTGTCTCTCTCTATTTTTATTTATTCTTTGCATATTTATTTTAAAGATTTTTTATTTTTTCACCAATATTTCTCCGTTTTTGTTTTCCTTTTTTTTGTGATTTGTCATCTCTATGGATACTTTTTATAATATTTATCTTTATGTTTGGAATTCTCTCTCTCTCTCTCTCCACTTTATTTATGTCTTTCTAAATTTATTTATTATTTATTCAAATTTCTTACGTGAGTATATCTTTGTTGTCTATCTATTTTCATTCTCTCTCTCTATGATTTTTGGTCATCCATTATTTATTTATTCATCTCCATGTTATTCTTTATTTATTTTTATTTCTTAAACTTTAATGATTCTTTTTTGATATTTTTATCATTTTTGTCTACTTTTTATCTTTTGACTTTCTCTCACAACCTTTCTTTGTTGTCTTTCCATGTCCCTACCTCTTTCTCTCTATTTATTTATTTTATTTCCCATTTTTACTTTTTATCTTTCACTCCTCATTCTATCTATTTTATATCTAGATTTAATTTTTTATTTTCCTTGTATCTAATTTATCAAGCCCATTCCTTCTCTTCATGTTTTCTCTCGTTCTCTTTCTCTTTCAAAATTTTAATACATAACATCTTTTCAATCATTTGATGATGCTAAAGACATAGATAGTAATTAGATTATCTATGTTAAGATTAAATTAAAAATAAATCTGCATACTCTCTTTCTCTCTCCTAAGAAGGAATATAAGTGAGGTTCACCTCAGAGCCCACACAAATAGCGAAGGAGGCTTAAGTTGTGGGTATGCTCTTTGTGGTCATGGATTTGACTTCGAGGTTCGGGTTTACTCAATGCAAGTGGCTTGTGGACTGTTGCATACATCCTTAGGGGACTAATCTTGCCCTAGCATGACACCCCTTCTTGACCCCAACTTTGCAAAATGTAAGGTGGGTTGGGTGTTGGGTTGGATCATAGGTGTAAGGCCACTCAGTCAAATCTCCATAATACATGTAAGGATTATTTAACATGTGGTAACAGTGCACCTCACAATATAAAATCCATATGGTTTATAGTAGATTCACTTGTTAATTATAAGTATTTTATTTGCATTGTGGTAATGTTCTAAAATATTTTAGTTTTTTTAAATGAATGATATTTGAACAAGTCGTGAATAAGCTTAATGGTACTTTTGGTGTTTGAAGTGTTATGGAATATGTGGATGTTAATTTTAAATCATGTTACAATCCTTATAGTGTGAAGCTTCCTTGCATATTGATGTACTCCTTACACATTGCTCATTTATATGATGCCAAAATAAGTGTGCTAATAGGATGTTAGGAATATTTAGTAATAGGTACTAGATAAATAATGGAGTGGGGAGACCTAATTACCTTATAGACTCAGTTGAGTCATAATACTATGTTTAAACATTAGTATTGCTAAAAATTAAAGGTGGTATGATAACTTCTTGTGGTTAATATATTTATCTATAATTTTAGTGAAATTGGCAAGGTAAGTGTAGATGAAGGAATCATAAGTTTATTTATATCACTACTAGTATTGATTGTCAAATGTGTGGAATGAATACATTTTCACTTACAATGTCAAATAATTAGGTTTATCTCTATTGGTAATTAGAGATTTATTTGATTAAGTATTGTACAAGCATTAACTTTAGTCTTAGGTGTGATTTTACATTAAAATGATGGGATACAAATAATAAGTAATAAAGTTAGTTTATAATTATTTCTTATGGATCCATATATTATAAAGATTAATATCATGAGATCAAGAGAGGGAGGATGTATGTTAAGACTAGTTAGTCTCATAAAATAGTTAAAGTGTTAAAAGGAGAAAGAAAGAGAAATGTTAGTTAAATGACCAAAATTATTATGATATTTAGTATCAAAAATTACCATTACTAATTAAGAATGTACCAATTGGATTTATATGGAGTATTGTTTATATTTTTATCACTAGTCATTTATTTCACAAAGGATAAATTTTTAATCATCAATATAATGCTTATTTGATTCATATAAGAACATTTGTTACAAGAGGTCCAAATTAACCAATAGTTTGTAAAGTATGGAAAGGTCGTTAATAATTATTATAATATTAAATTAATATTCCATCATATTATTGAAATATAAATCATAGGGAGTAATTGAGTTGGTTGTGCTCTATTTGAAATGGTTATCTCAATATCAAACTGTAACGCCCTCGCCAAGGAACCTTAGAGGATAACACTAAATTAGGTCAATTTAATAGAACATTTTTTTTTTTAACAAATAACTATAGAATGCATAACACAACATGATAAAATATTCCTAGGTCCTCTCAGGTTCCTTAACCGTGCTACTCACAAATTAAGATTACTAGAAAGATTTCATTAACGATAAAAGATAACATGAAGGTTCATTTTAAAGCAGTAAGTAAATAATCATATATTACTCACTGCCATAATGCGACAACTGATAATCAAACATTATTAATCATTTTCTATCATATGAAAGATGCATTACTTTACAATACTCAAGTTATAAGATGCAATCATTAATAATTGTTACATCATTACAATAATTACAACAATGCTTCCCCTAGTACATGTGAGAAGTTTACATTAGATTACATTAAGAGATACAACATAATTGCAATCTAATGTACAAATACATGAAAGGATGTCTTCTCAAATAGGAATAGGAACTTGAGTCCACAGTGTAATGATCAATCACCATGCTCACGAACAAGCAACAAGAATACCTAATGGAGGAAAAAACATCAACCTCCCGATAATGTGGAACCCTAAGGTCCACCCCCCGTGTTAGGAGATAACACAAGGTCCCACATCTAATAGATAGTTAGGAAAGCAACAGGCTAACATAAACAAAGGCTATACACGACTCCAACACAACATTGCTAACAACACCAACATCACTTACAACACTTACACCACTTCCAAAGGCACTCGCACAACAAAACGAGGAAATACAACTAGGGAATGCTAGACTACAATAGAGAGGAGTGTCATTACATAGCTTGATACAAGTTATCTTGGTAGATCTACCTAGGCCTCGACCTCCATTTTGGGTTATTCTGGCAACCTTTCCTGATCCTCGACCCCCATACAAATTCACGTGGAACCAACGTACCTTTCATGAGGACAAGGTAGTTGATTTTTCCATTCCAGGCCTTCCCATCTCATCTCAAACCTAAACGAGCACTTGAGCCATGAGTGAGGCATATCATTATTTTGTTTAATGTGAATTCTATCCATCCCCTTAATTCATTATTAATGTTATCACTAGATTAAGAAACCTTTCAATAGGTTAGCTTCGACACCACTTTAGGTTTCGACCCCTATTGAGAGCCATTCCCCCTACTTGCAACTAGTAGACCCTACATAGAGCAAGTCATTTTCCATCTTGCACACTTATCACAATCACATGAGCCATACATAGATAGGAGACAACACCCTTAGAGTTACATCTCACACAATACACATGCCCCACAACATAGCCAAAAATATTTCAAAGTTAAACAACCCTAAGGACCCTCACACATTATATACCCCCTCCTAGGCCTCTGAAAATCAACCTTAAAAAATGTTACATAAATGACACCCACTTTTTAACAATTACCAAAATCACCCAATCCCAATAATCAAAACACATTGTTCAATACCCATCAATCATAACATTATAACCTAGAAAATACTTTTTTAAATAAGGCATTATTCACTACAATTAATTATATTTAAAAGTAATTATAACATTAATAACACAACCATCTGCATTGAACTAGTTTCTATAAGAACCCTAAATTTAAATTGTAACTTTAACATAATATTTAAATAACAATATTCTAATTAGTTGGCTCACATGACAATTTGATTAATCGACTATTAAATTATAATAAAGATAAATAACCTTTATTTACTAATCAATTAACAAGGGGTAAACCAAATCATTTAACATTTACTTTGAGTCATTTAAATTAAAAGATCAATTCACTTAATTAATTACACAATTCTTTTACTTACAATAATTTAAATATTCATTTTAATATTAACTTATTCGATTAGAATCTTTTATTGAAATAACATTTTATTTCTTCATATAAGAAAGGTCATTCTTCATTATTTGACCAGAATATAATATATATATATATATACACACATATACATATATATATATATATATAGATATATATATTAATAAAATGAAATCATATTTTATTTAATTCCCATCGAGATACATATATATTATTGATAAAATAAATCATAATATATTTAATTCCAATCGATATATCATTCTATCGATAAAATAAAATCATAGAAATACATTTGTCATGCCCAAAAATTTAGCCAAAAAAAACCTAACATTTTTTTTTTATTACACTTGCTTGTAAATTTTCTATCGTTACATTGGCCATCCTCAACATGACGATGCACTACATGTAATAGATGGCATTGCCTATGCAATGATATCAACCCACAACATGACGATGCACTACATGTAATAGATGGCATTGCCTATGCAATGATATCGACGACGCATCGCCCGAGGGAGAGGGTTGAGTATTTAGATGAGCGGTTATGTGCGATGACATCACACATACCATCAAGTGATCATGAGAAGGGTTGTGGTTAGATATTTGAGTAAAAATAATTTCCAGATAAAAATAACAAGGAATATTTAATTAAACCTTATTTTAATTGTAAGCCTTACCCCTGAAGCCCTCTTGACGATAGTGATGAAAGCCACATAGAACATTTCCTCACAGAATTTTAAATATAAGAACAACTAAAATATTTAAAAACTACCTATTAATTATTAAACTTCCAAAATATATATATAAAATCTAAGAATACATTTAATAGTTCACAAATAACTACATTCTAAATTCCTTTACATTTACATATTACTAATTTTCCGAAAGGGAAGAAAGAAAGAATATGAAGAGAGATATTACCTTTTTTCCTTAATTCTTAATATTACGTGTTAAAAAAAAAATCCTTATTTTCTTATTTAAATTAATGGGATCTTTCCTAAAGGGGTGGGAATATATACCCCTCTTCTTATTTCTTATATAAATATATTGTTTTTGTAAATGTAATCAAATCTTTATCAAATAGGATCCTAAGAAATCTAAGGAATTACTAAGGTCTGAAATCCTGTGTTAGAATTCTAAGTCAAATACTAATTTCCAGATTTCTTCTCTTATGCTAAATACGTTGATTGTAGAACATTAATAAATTTCGATGTTTGCATATCAACGAGGGAACCGCCATATGTATGTTTGGAGACCTGCCTCTAAAAGACGCGTCTCATGAGAGGACGTGTCCCTTTGAGTGCGCGGGTTCCACACATGACCGACTAACATTCGGTTAGTGTCTTTAACACACACACATAACCTTATATGTGGTGGGTATACAATATGAGTTCCGATTTATATTTAAATGCAGAATTTTAACATCATTTATTTTATCGAATTTATGCATGCTTATAAATTTGATTTCACTTATTTTCCAGAAATATTTATTTTGAAGAATAGCCTTGATCACATATAAATGATGATGTTGCTTTTAGCAATCATCATTTA
Source organism: Sequoiadendron giganteum (assembly GCA_007115665.2). Lineage (NCBI taxonomy): Eukaryota > Viridiplantae > Streptophyta > Pinopsida > Cupressales > Cupressaceae > Sequoiadendron > Sequoiadendron giganteum. The sequence continues at coordinate 868,707,204 of CM021100.1, read as the reverse complement.
TATCTGACCGAAGCTACCATTCATCAACACTCCCTCTTAGCTAGGGAAGATATTTCAAATCAAATAAGTGGAGATATCACCTTCACACGTGATATCGAAGACATGGTATGTTTTCTCAATATTGTCAAGTCACATGACATTCTTCATAACACATCTTCATTATGGTATGTGCACTGACATCAAGTCACATGATGTCTACCATAATAATTCATGGCATGTCCACGGATATAATTATCCACCATGATTCATCTCTTAAGGATCACAATGATCTTCAAATGACATCAAGTCCCATGATATCCATCAAAGTGTCCAAGAGATACTATCATGACATGTCCACAAATATCAAGTCACATGATATCTATCATGATAGTTTAACTCATCATTGTAGAGTCATCACTTTAGAATGCCACATACAAGTGTTCATTATTAGAAAGATCGTCACCTTTCAATAATGTACACAGGGGGAGTAGACCCATAAGGTCATGGAGTCACACACATGACAAAAAAAAGAGTTTACACATTAAACATCTTTATATATTAGTACAATTTATAAACAATTTGTATTTCAAACATAAATATCAAATTACATTTCAACCATACCAAGTTTCTTCTTGAAGTGCTCTACTTTGATTCAAGAGAGAGGCTTGGTGAGAATTTCTGTAGTTTGATCATTTGTACTAACATACTCCAACTGGATCACTTTCCTTTCCACCATATCTCTTACATAATGATAGGGGATCTCAATGTGCTTAGATCTATCATGGAAGACAGGATTTACAGAGAGTTTGATGCAACTCTGATTATCACAATGAATAATTGTAGGATTCAAGGGCTCACCAAAGAGTCCCACAAGCAATTTACGAAGCCAAACTACTTTTCTTGCTCCCATAGAGGCTGTAATGTATTCAACTTCTGTTGAGCTCTGAAGACTGTTTTCTGCAAATCCAGGAGATCATAGCCGATCCTAAACTAAAGCAACATCCTGATGTGCTTTTCTGATCGGTTACACTTCCAACCCAATCTGAATCAGAGTACCCATGTAGATCTAGTTGGTCATTCTTGTAAAGAAGACCATATTCAATAGTGCCTTGAAGATATCTCAAAATATGTTTCACAATCATTAGGTGAATTTCCTTTGACTCACACATGAACTGGCTGAGAATCATTCACTGCATAGCAAATATCAGGTCTGATGTTAATCAAATACATCAAGGATCCAATCATCTATCTATAAAGGGTTGGATCTACACACTTGGATTTTGCTGCTGCTTCTTTCAGTTTGTGAAAGTTGGTTTCCATAGGTGTAGACATCGGTCTACAGTCCAACATTCCAAATCTCTTCAAAATATCAAGTATACTTCCCTTGGTTTAGTATGGTGCCATCTGATTTCTGCCATACTTCTAAACCTAGGAAGTAGTGTAGAATGCCCAAGTCTTTCATGTCAAATTTAGAAATTAGATCCTTCTTACCTTGAGCAATGAGGTGATCTTCTCCTATCATCAGCAGGTCATCAACATATAAAATAATTATTAGCATATCACCTTTGATTACCTTGAAGTAGAGATTGGAGTCAACATCATTCTTGGAAAATCCTAGTCCCAAGAGATAGCTGTCAATTCTTTCATACCAGACTCTGGGAGCCTATTTAAGTCCATAGAGGGCTTTCTTTAGTCTGCACACATGTGAGTTAGGTTTATGTATCACAAAACCTTCAGGATGTTCCAGATAGACTTCCTCTTCAATGGTTCCATTTAGGAAGGCAATTTTCACATCCATTTGATGGATCTTCCAACCTTTAGTTACAACAATGGCTAACACTACTCTCATCGATGTGTAACGGGCAACAGGTGCAAATGTTTCTTCATAATCAATGCCTTCCTTTTGAGAAAAACCTCTTGCCACAAAATGTGCTTTATGTTTTTCTATACTGCCATCAACAACATGCTTGATTTTGAAGAGTCATTTTATAAGAGACAACATATTTCTCTTTCGGTCTAGGCACTATATCCCATACATCATTCTTTAGAATGGGCTGATATTCTTCCGTCATTGCATCCTTCCATTCTTGATGTCTGAAGGCTTCTGTAATACTGACAGGTTCTGAGTTTATGATGTTGTTCATTAGAGCAACATAGCTAGAGAACCGTTTGGGTCTTTTACTTTCCCTAAACATTCCTTTGGGTGTTGCATGATCCTCTGCTTCTTTGATCATCTTTCTAGCCCAAAGTGGCCTCTTTCTACCGTTAGTCATTTGTATTCTCATCTGAAGTAGAAGGAAGTTCATGTGGCATTTCCTTAGGATGCTTCCTCTAAATCTCAGGAGCAGGTTCCATTTCAGGTACCCTAGGGGAATAGGTTTCTATCTCACTAGAACTTCTTGCCCTCTTGAATGCAATGTCTTCTTCAAAGATGACATCTCTACTCAATTCAATTTGTTTCTTCCTGGGTACGAATATCTTGTAGGCTTTGGAGGTTTCACTATAACCCACAAATACCCCCTTCTTTCCAGAAGGTTCTAGTTTGAATCTCTTCTCTTTGGGCACATGAATATAGAGAGGACAACCAAAAATCCTAAAATGACTAATGTCAGGTTTTATGCCAGTAAAGGATTCTTCAGGAGTTTTGTTATCAAGATGAGAATGAGGACATCTGTTTTGGATGTAGACAACAGTCCTAGAGGCTTCTGCCCAGAAAGAGGTTTCAATGTTTTGGTCAAGCAACATTGCTTTAGCAGCTTCTACAATGGTTCTATTTTTCCTTTCAGCAACCCCATTTTGTTGAGGGTTGTAGGCAACTGTGAACTCCCTCTTAATTCTAGCACTCATGTAGAATTCCTTAAAAATTTCAGAGGTGTATTCTTTCCCATTGTCTGTCCTTAAGGTTTTTATTTTCTTCCTAGAGAAGTTTTCAGTAAGGGCTTTGAACTCTTTGAACCTTTTGAGGATTTCTATTGACTCTTTACATTTAAGGAAATAGATCTAGGTTTTCCTAGAGAAGTCATCTATAAATATGACATAGTATAGAAATCCCGCTTTAGAGGGTACAGACATGGGTCCACATAAGTATGAGTGAACCAGTTCTAACACATTTAGGGTTTTGCTCAAGCTATTGTGAAAGGATCCCTTTGTATTCTTTCCTAGGGCACAACCTTTACAAGTTCCTTCATGAGATGGTTTTAACTTAGGTAAGCCTGTTACAAGTTTTTCCACAGAAGGTAGGGCACGGAAATGAAGGTGCCCTAATCTTCTATGCCAAATCTCATTTGAATCAAAGGTGTCAAGGGTAAGGGCTTGTTTAACTTCAGTGCATAGTTTGTAAAGATACCCTTGTCTTAAACCTATGGTTTGGGCTTTCTTGATAGTTGAGTTCTTAGGCCATGCTAGAACTTTCCCATCCATAAAGGTAACTCTATATCCATTGTCTTCAAGGGCAGAGATGGATATTAGATTCCTCTTTATTCTAGGTACAAATAAGACTCCAATGAGTTGAAGGACATACCATATTTCAGTTTGATGGAGCAAGTTCCAACCCCTTTATAGGGTGTGCAAAATCATCCCCAATGGTTACTTCTTCATCAGTCTTTTCAGTCATAGTGTTTAAGTGTTCTCTGAATCTTGTGATATGTCGAGAGGAACCACTATCAATTACCCAGTTGTGGGTGTTGTTAGATAATTGACTAGATAGGGCTATATAGAACACAAAGTTCTCAGATTCATGATCTGAATTTGTCTTTCCTACTTTGGCAAAAGATGCTTGTTGCTTTGATCTATCAGGGCACTTCATTGCATAGTGGCCATATTGATCACATCTAAAGCATTGAACTTGAGATATGTCTTTCTTCTTAGGAGATCCCCTTCCATTGGAATTTCTCTTTCTTTTAAAAGATCCTTTCTTGTAGGAGTTTTTCTTATTCCTTTTGTTAGACGTTGTGTTGAGTACATGAATGTATTCATCTATGTTCTATTTATTTTCTTATGTGGAGAGTCTTGTTTCCTCTTGAAGGCAGTCTGTTCTTAGCCTATCAAATTTGGGGAGTTTAGACCTCACACTTATTCCTTGAACAAATGACTCCCATGAGTTTGGTAGGCCTCCTAGTGCAATTAGAGTTAACTCTTTGCTATCAACCTGATATCCAATTGTGGATAATTGATCCCTTAGTTCAATGATTCTCATGAAGTATGGATTGATTGTTTCTCCTTTGTTTATTTGGATATTGTTGATTTGCCTCTTTAATGCAAGAGTCCTACTTGTATTGTTGATCTCATAGGTGCTCTCAAGAGATTTGAACATTTGATATGCAGTTTCATGTTTTGCTAGGATGGGCACTATATGATCCCTAACTGCATCTACTAGGATTTTCATGGCCTTTTCATTGTTTTCAATCCATTGAGTTTTCTCAAGATCAACCTCTGGTTTCCTTTTGTTTTCTCTCACAAGTGAGTCTAATTTGTTCTCCTTAAGAATCATCATTATTCTAAATTTTTATGACGTGAAGTTGTTTGCTCCTACAAGATGATCTTCAATTCTGATCACACTTGACATTATGAAGAATGTGATGTGAATTCAATTTTAGAAAATACGAATTTTCTAGAGCAATCTGATGTCTAGATTTGATTTGGATTCACACAACTTGGCTCTGATACCATGTAAATGTAATCAAATCTTTATCAAATAGAATCCTAAGAAATCTAAGGAATTACTAAGGTCTGAAATTCTATGTGATAATTCTAAGTCAAATACTAATTTCCAGATTTCTTCTCTTATGTTAAATGTGCTAATTGCAGATTAATAAATTTGGATGTTTGCATATTAATGAGGGAACCGCCATATGTATGTTTGGAGACCCGCCTCTAAGAGACGCGTCTCATGAGAGGACGTGTCCCTTTGAGCGCGCGGGTTCCACACATGATCGACTAACATTTGGTTAGTGTCTTTAACACACACACATAACCTTTTATGTGGCAAGTATACAATATGAGTTCCGATTTATATTTAAATGCAGAATTTTAACATTTATTTTATCGAATTTATGCATGCTTATAAATTCGATTTCACTTATTTTCTAGAAATATTTATTTTGAAGAATAGCCTTGATCACATATAAATGATGATGTTGCTTTTAGAAATCATCATTTATATATGACCGAAGCTACCATTCATCAATAGTTTAAAAAAAAAAATTCAGCTCACTTAAGAAACTCTATTAACTAGCAGCGTGGAAGCCTAGTTGTTTTTTTAGCATGTGAATTGCCTTGATTTTAGGAGGCCTAGAATTTTGTACAAGGTAAAGGTAAAGTGATATAGGGATATAAAGTAATGCATATAATGGGTTGAAATTGTCTCGAACGTGTGAGGAAGGGAGGAATGCTAGCACACAATGTTGAAGATAATTTTATTTTAAAGGATGAAGTCAAAAGAAAAAAATCAATTCCATTCATATCCCCTCCAAAGATATATGTCGATGAAGATATGAATTAAGTGGGAGATCTAGTCTCATTTTACAAGAGTAAAATGTTTTCTATTTAACGTTAAAACATATGAGTATGATCGTAACAATGATTTTCTGATAAATGGAAAAAACTCCCGCTAAATATTATGCTAATATTAATATCATCGTACTCCACTTTATTAATGTGCATTGCAATGGAATTGTTTCTTACATTATTATAGCGGAAAGAGCCTCGTCAACGATAAAATTATTAGCCATTCCTCATAAAATTGATACAAAACATGCTAACGAAACTAGCATTGGTACTGCCCATTTTTAATATAGTTCACAAGCCTCTTAGTTCTCTTAATGTCTGGAAAGATTGTTTTAACTCTTCTATTGACCTGGTTTTACTTGTATGCCTAAATCTGGACATTTATGTACCTTTCCTGTTGAAATAACAGGTTTCGAACTCCATTCTTGTTTGCATACCAAATCTACCCTATACTATGGTAGTGATTTTTTTTTTAATCCATATTAATGCCATATACGTGCTTTCTCTATTTTTTTTAACTATCATGATTCGTACCATCTAATAGTTGGTTTTAATGGCTTCCATCAACCCTCACCTGACTAGGAATTAATTTAGTCTAAATGGAGAATTCATAGCCTCACCCTAGACTGTTGTACCATAAATATGACACCAATCCTAGACTTTAGTGTGACTAGACGTAAGGTTTGTAGGTATTCTCTTTACATACCAAATATGACATTAATTCTCGCTCTCACATACGTTAACATTACTTAGTGAGTGTCATAGGGGAGTTACTCCAATGTTTAAAGCTCTATTTACATGATTGAATTTCATAGCGAATGACTTAGGTGGAAAATTAGTACTAGAAGATCCAGACGATAGTGCTCCTTTGCCTGATTCCATAATTACTAACAATGCCCATTTAATAACTTAATTGACGTCTAACTTTCATGGTCATTTCAACAATGTGAATTTAGAGCGGTAGGGAAAGGTGGTACATAACATAATTAATTCTGATTGTCATAGCATTGAGAGGGATAGGTGACTCCGCACTCAGCCGACAGCAATAATTACTTTATAGAGGGAGGCGTGTAAAATGTTGATACTCAAATCTCCTTCGAACCACTCTCCAGGAATTGTTGTTCACAAAATCACAAGGACTCAAACTAGAGGCAACGATCGACTAACTGCTAGACAAAATTCACTTATGTACATCAAAAAATGCATGAAAAACATACACATGAACATACATAACATGATGAGACATCGTAGTGCGGGGCCCGCCAGATGCCTGAAACCGGTAGAGGGGATGAAATGTCCGAGCTATGGCCAGGCAAGAGTTAATGGCGTTGTCAGGTGCATTTTCTCGTCCATTGCCGGGCGAAAAAGCGGGCGGGTTAGATTCGTCGACAAGTTTCTTTTGTGTGGCATGAGAAAAGTGGAAGGGAATGACGTGGGCCTTTTTTGTTTGGAGAAAGCAAGGTGAAAATACTATTTGTTTTGTTTCCTGTCTGCACGTTGAAAGGGAAAGCTGAAGGTTTGAGAGCACATGGACGAATTCAAAGAGAATACCAACCAAATTAGGTGAAGTGTGGAGTGCACGTGAAGGATTTGGAGGAGAATACACACGAAATCGAGGTGAGGGGTAATTTTGTTGCAAGCAGAGGGTTTTACAAGTTCTTTTAGTTTGAAATTTGAGAAACAGAATGTGGAGTATTTCAGTTGCTTGAATGTCTTCAAAATCACACATTCCATTGGTTTTACGTGGGTGAGAGCAATTCAAGCACATTTTATCTATGTTTAATGAATGATTTTTTCCTTCTTCTTCACACAATCCACACTAATTTTAAGTATTCGTCCAATGTTGTGATTTCCTAGAATCGGGAGAGGTTTGAAATGGAAGAAGCTAGACAAATTGGAGGTGCAAGATGTAAAAAATGAAGGCTCTCCTTTTTTGTCTTCCGATTTGGAATGGGCTACTATTTCCGTCAACAAGGATAAGGTCCTTGACCTTGTTGCAACAATTCCTCTTACAAGACTTGATTAGTTCATTCATGGTGAAATGTATGTTGAAGGTGTAGAAACAAAATTTTTGGACAAGAAAATAAGAGAACCTACCACCTCCTGTGCCGTCTACAACAAAACTTATAGCAAAACAATTTTGTATAAGAGGTTTGTATATATCGAAATTCGTTTCTATGGACGAATGATATTTTACTCTCTTGGTTGAACATGATGAGATGATGCCTTTCTTGCAGCTACTGGTGTCAATACCACTTCATGGTAAAGTTTATGGAAGGCAAACCCAATGTTGCCTATATTATCTACAAAGAAATGTTCCACGTAGATAAAAACGGTGAATTTTGTCATGGCATTCATGACACAAGTGGAGAGAAGCGTTCTATGTTTGCCACTAATCTATCCATAGAGTGCAAAAGCTATATTGAAAGCCTTTTGCTCATGGATATCAGTGTCAATGTAATAATGGATAGACACGTCAACGATCCTCTGTTATGTGGCATGATGTCCAAGAGAGATGAATTCCTTACAAGAAAGGATGTAATGAATGTGTGGTGAAAGGTGCATTGTACTCACACACAAAAACACAAAGTTGATTCCACAAGTATCCTACTGTGGAGTGGAGAAGACTTTGAAAACTTCTTCTACTTTCAATGGCCCAATGGGAACAATACACCTTTTGTTATCGGGGTTTAGACTCCATGGATGTTGGATAGGATGGTTAGCTGCTCACACAATTCAGTCATCTCAATGGATTTCGCATTTGCAACTAACAAATATGAGGTGAGGCCTTACAAACATTCACAAATAGTTCGTCGTGTTTCCAATGATCTTATTGGCTGTAAACTTCACAATGCTCACACCGAGTTGTTCTCTCTACAGTACCCATTGTATACTCTCCTCATTTTCGACGAGCAACAGAGTGGTGTGCCGGTTGCGTGGGTAGTCTCCTCACAAAACAAGATTGAGGAAATCTCTACGTGGCTATGCGTATTGCTTGAACGTGGAAGAAGAGCTAGGCCCGACTGGAGAATCAATTCATTTTTGACCATTGATGCGACTGCAGAGATCGAAGCCATACAGTATGTGCATCCCTTTCTTCATTTGTGTACCTTTCTCATTTTCTATTCATTTTCAATGCCACTTTCTCATGCAGTCAAGTGGTAAAGAATATCGTTTGTATTGTCTATTAGGGTTGTCTTTCAATGCCGTGTGCTTCTATGCCTTTGGCATGTCAAAAGGGCTTGGCTAAAGAATGTATACAAGTATGCAGCCAAGGAAAGGGCAATGGACGTCTTCCGCAGTCTTGGCACGATCATGATGGAAATCATTGACACCAAAGATTGCGTCACTCAGCTATTGAACTCTTTCTTTGAGGAGTTCAATGATCAGGCCTGATTCTTAGAGTACTTCAAGAAGACTTGGTGCGAAGGAGAAGGTCGAATTGGTTAGTTGACAATTTTTTTCACCTCGTATGATTCACACCATTCAAATTCTTTGATGTCACATCTAATACATTGTGGCTTACTTGACTATTGGATGTTTTTGTTTGCAGCCATGTGGGAAAAAAATTGCAGACTATTCCCACATGCCAACTAGGATACAAATGCAGCCATTGAGTCGTACCATTGCATACTAAAAACTCGGTACTTGTGCGATTGTTTAAAAAAATGCAATAGGAGAATGGACTATTTGTATTACACATTTGTGTATAAAATGGAACCATTCTATAGGCAAAAGGAAAAGTTGCAGCATTATGGTTTTCTGGTGAACAAAAAATATTTAAATATGCGATCTAGTGTGGAGCGGGCCAAGGCAATTTCAGACAATGACTGTATTCCCGATGAAACAGATCTTGGACGGTACTGGGTGAAAAGTCAAAGTAGGTCAATGCACTACCTTGTTCGGAAATTTGGGGAGCATCTTTTTGTTTGTGACTGCCCTTGGAGTTTGGAGGGGAACACTTGCAAACATGTCATCAAGGTTGCTCACTTGATTAAAAGATCATCTGCCATTGAAGGGGTGGTCCATGGTAAGTGAATTTCAATTTGAATTGCGTAACTTTATTGGAGTCAATTGTGTTTTGCATTTTCTACAGCCTAATACAAATTTCTTTTGGGTCCTCATTTAGACGGGGGATGTCAACCAATTGATTCAAACATAGATTTCAATGAGATATTGTCAAAGGGGGCCGTAGAAGAAAACAACCCTAATGTTCTGACCCCTATGAAAGCTCCTTCTATGACTCATGTATATGATGAACATGTGGTGATAATGTCTCTTTGGAATGGCACTAACAAGCTCTTGAAGAAAGTGATGCGTACACCACCACAATCTCTACAATAGGTGCAGTCATATGCAAAATGCATGGACAGGTTTGTAGAGGACCTACGACAATCAAATGCATTTTCGTTTGAATTCATTATGGATCCCGATCAAGCTGCAAGTAGCACCGTTCACATGCATCCTTGGTTTAGTGCAACCAGGGATCGTCGTCGACGTCCAACACGACGTACGAGGCATTCCACACAACAATAAGATCACCGAACCCCTTTGGATGACTCCTTTCCATTGTCCGTGAAGAATAGTTTAAATTTGAATGTCAATATGCAATGTCAGACTTCAGGTGCAATTGCTATGGATGTGGCAGAGGATACAACATCTAATACGGGTGAGTATGAGAAAATCCATTTCAATTTCTTTATTGTAATAGGAAATGGTATTGCAGATTCCTTTTTCTAGTATGTGTTTGTACCATGCCATAAACTTTATGATTTCATTTATGGATTTTTTTGTTCACTTCAACATTCCAAGCTCGAGAAAGGAGTCCTCGTTGGCAATTGTCTTTTGTGGGTGTAAACCCAATGGAAGGTATGGTTCAAATTTAATAACTTTCCTTACATAAGTCCATTGTTTGGTATGACGTTATATAATTTAAGTAGTGTATTTGTTGAATCATGTAGGGGAAGCGAACCATTCAATGTTTGGTTGTTGATCTTTATAAAATACAAAAGATTTCCAATGAAAAAGGATGCGTACAAAATGGTAACTGAGGAAAGTGCATTCAAAGGGGTTGAAAGTTTGTTCCTAAAGCTTGGGTAGACATTTCTAAACATGTTTCATATGATGGTAGAGCATGGGAAGGTTTAGAATGTAGTATTCTATTAAAGCCTCGTTTGATAGAGCTTTTTTTGTGCATAAAGTAAGGGTTTAGTAGATCAGTGTTTCCTTGAGCCTTTGTATTTGTAAAAGTAGATGATGATTTAAGACCTGCTCCTTTCTAGATTTTGGCTAATTGAGTGCATTTCCAATGGTAGAGTCATGCTTTCAAGCATTCTTTTCAAAACAATAGCATCTCAATTTCTGGTATGTAAAAATTGGCACAAATGGGTTTCTGGAACAAAAAATATCTTATGGAACAAACACTTCAAACAAGCTCTTCTTCATTGTCGTGGACCCCAAAATAGGCCTATTTTACAAATAGAATAATTAAGCCTATAAAATTCTTCAAGCATGACTAATTAAGACTAACAAGAAGGTGAACTTCGAGACCTTGTTTTGTTACAGTCTGCAAAAAATAAAAATGTCAGGCAGAACCCACAGTGTTTTCCATCCTACAATTGTGATTATTTTCATCTTGTGTTCGTAACAAAAATATATTTTGTACAATTCATTACTTCAACTCATGTGATTGCATGAAATAAAATGCTCAAATTATTTTCCATGTTGGAAAAGACACTGTCCATACACAGTTACTTAGTTATGAAAAGTTTTTTTTCGCTTTCAATATTTTTTACCAACTGTTTTGTGTGTTTCTAATTAGAGAATGTTGTTGTATGTGCTGAAATTTTTGTTCTCTTTCCTTTCACGCATTGTTCTTTCCACTATTCGAATCGTGCGTTGCCATATGCCCTTTGGAGATACTGCACGTGTCACCTCGTTCAGTTCAAACAATAGGTACAATCTCTTTAGTGCATACATTATCTAAATAAGTCCACTTTGCTCGCTTATTTTTTCACTGTTTCCATTGCATTGACAATGTCCTTCTAACTAGAGAATGCAGGTCTACTATCTAAAAAAGTTGTTTTGTCTTTCATTTCAGGAATTTTACAATCTTTTGCTACAGTCCTATAGAAGATGTCTCACAGTTCTCGAGCATGGTTGGCTAGTTGGTTGACGAACTACCACCCGTATCTGCCATGCAATATTCTTGCTCAAATTGAGGAACTCAGCCTCCCGTACAGGTTGCGGGAAAAGATGTTAAGGAGAATTAATAGAAAAGGTCCAAACCGCACAAATTTGCAATATGATAATTATGCTCACTTCTTCAACAGTGTCTTTGGAGTTTGGGTGCATATGGGCATGGATGTTCAATATTAAAATCTACAAATAGAGATTGTCAATTTATGTGATTGGCCAATGTCTGTTTATTGAGAAATTCGAGACCTTTTCCTAGCTGGATGCATATGGAAGGTGTGCATTAGACCAACAGTTATCATACAGAGGCACAATCTTACGGATTAGTTGAGCATGAGGTTTATGAGATTCCTCAAGGGGGAATCTGTAATTAGTAATCACAAAGGTCCTGTGGAGGAATGGTTGCTGGCCGTGTTCAAATTCAACCACATTGTCAGGTTTGAGATCCACCGTGTGAGGCCCTCCTTTAGGCTGCTACATTAGAATTATGGCATGGCAACATTGTATGCTTTCAATTCCAACTTGACAATTAGAATGCGAAAAATGCTTCCAAAGGCTGAGAACACAAAGACTATACCTGTTCGTAAATGGTTGACATAGTCTTCAGTGTGACCAGTATTAAATGTGCATTGCAATTTTGTTCAGATTGTGTAATATTGACGTGAAATATTTTTACATTTCATTGTCTGATGCATATTGTTATTATAAAATTTGACGGGGAACTTGAATACACTATTTTGTTACAGTCTATGTTTTCCATTCTGTAACTTTTCTTGTGCATCTTCTCATCGAAATGTATAAAGATATTGAAATGGAATGCTGAAATGAAATATCAAAATCTGCAACTTTTCTTGTCTTCTTACTGTGTAGATAACACTAGCTGCTATCTTCTTACTGTTTTTCTTAAAGTAAGGGGTGTCATAAAACAAGAAACTAAAGTTGAAAAGACTATTTTGTTACAGTCCAGAAAAGAAAATAAGTGAGGCACAACCCACTGTGCTTTCCATGATGCTACTGTTATGTGAATAATGTGTTGGGCAAAAATCGAACAAGGGTGTTTTGCTGAAAGTAAGGGTTGTTAAAAATTATGAAGCTCAGATTCAATACATTGTCCTCTTACTGTGTGCATAACACTAGCTGTTGTCTTCTTACTGTTTTTCTTAAAGTGAGGGGTGTCATAAAACAAGAAACTGAAGTTGAAAAGACTATTTTGTTACAGTCCAAAAAAGAAAATAAGTGAGGCACAACCCACTGTGCTTTCCATGATGCTTCTATTATATGAATAATGTGTTGGGCAGAGATCGAACAAGAGTGTTTTGCTGAAAGTAAAGGTTGTTAAAAATTATGAAGCTCAGATTCAATACATTGTCCTCTTACTGTGTGCATAACACTAGCTGTTGTCTTCTTACTGTTTTTCTTAAAGTGAGGGGTGTCATAAAACAAGAAACTGAAGTTGAAAAGACTATTTTGTTACACTCTAGAAAAGAAAATAAGTGAGGCACAACCCACTGTGCTTTCCATGATGCTAGTGTTATGTAAATAATGTGTTGGGCAGAGATCGAACAAGAGTGTTTTGCTGAAAGTAAGGGTTGTTAAAAATTATGAAGCTTAGATTCAATACATTGTCCTCTTACTATGTGCATAACACTAGCTGCTATCTTCTTACTGTTTTTCTTAAAGTAAGGGGTGTCATAAAACAAGAAACTGAAGTTGAAAAGACTATTTTGTTACTGTCCAGAAAAGAAAATAAGTGAGGCACAACCCATTGTGCTTTCCATGATGCTACTGTTATGTGAATAATGTGTTGGACAGAGATCGAACAAGAGTGTTTTGCTGAAAGTAAGGGTTGTTAAAAATTATGAAGCTCAGATTTAATGCATTGTCCTCTTACTGTGTGCATAACACTAGCTGCTATCTTCTAACTGTTTTTGCTAAAGTAAGGGGTGTCATAAAACAAGAAACTGAAGTTGAAAATACTATTTTGTTACAGTCCGAAAAAAAATAAAAGTGAGGCACAACCCACTGTGTTTTCCATGATGCTACTGTTATGTGAATAATGTGTTGGGCAGTGATCGAACAAGAGTGTTTTGATGAAAGTAAGGGTTGTTAAAAATTAGGAAGCTCAAATTCAATACATTGTCCTCTTACTATGTGCATAACACTAGCTGCTGTCTTCTTACTATTTTTGCAAAGTCAGGGATAATCCATTGTGTTTTCCATACTGCAACAGTTAAGTAATTTTTTTGTTGGAAACATATGAACAGGTAGTGAACAAGATTGTTTTTGTTAAAGTAAGGGGTCTCATAAGACAAGAAAGGGAAGTTGAAAACATTATTTTGTTATATTCCGGAAAAAAAGAAGTGAGCCACAACCCACTGTGTTTTCCATGATGCTACTGTTATGTGAATAATGTGTTGGGAAGAGATCGAACAAGAGTGTTTTGTTGAAAGTAAGGGTTGTTAAAAATTATGAAGCTCAGATTCAATACATTGTCCTACTCTGTGCTTTGTCCAGATCCACGAACCTTCGTAGATGATGAACGTGAAACAAAAAATTTCTTCCTACTCTGTGCTTTGTCCATGTCAGGTTTAACAGCTTCACCCTATAGCAAACAATTAATATGAATTAACTATGCATGGAAACAATATATGCAGTATGATATATATACATCAACATATCGTTTATGTGTACCTCTGGAATAAAATGCTTCATCTCGACAAGCTGCCATATGACAAAGCCACCCACACACTCTATGATGGTCTCTGCGCTAGGCATGGGAAAAGGCACGTAGCATCGACCATCAATGGCCTCAACAATGCTGACTCTCACACAATTTTTTGGTGCCTCAAGCAGTGGGTGTGAGCATTTCTGGTGACAACATGTAGAATGCCTTTCGCAACTCGTTTATGCCACCTCCAAAGGTCGACGGATCACCGACCTTAAAAGTTATGCTATTGAACTCTATCATCTGTTCATCAACCGAATTTTCCTACAATGGAAATGTCATCGACGTGAAGCATAATTGAAGGCACATTAAAAGATTCCTAAAGAAATAAAAACAGAGCATGGAAGTGTGTTGGGTTTCATACCGATATAGATGGCATACCGCACCTCTCCTCATCCCCATTTCCATCTTTATTGCCATCTCCCCTTGTAGGCCAACACTCTCCTCCTCCTCGGATCCATCCTTATTACCCTCTCCCACATGCAAGCCAGTGCTCTCCCCATCCCCATGTCCATCTTTATCACCTAGTTCCACATCCAGCCCAGTGTTCTCCCCGTCCTCATGACCATCTGTGTTACCTTGTCCCACTTCGTGGCCAGTGCTCTCCCCATCCGCATGTCCATCTGTATTAGCCTCTCTCATTTCAATCGCAATGACATCGCCAATTAGGTCAAGGCCAACACTTCGCTATTTATCCTTGCCCTATAATAGCAGGAATTAAAAGGTCATTTTAAATTTAGGTGCATGCAACCAATTCATTGAAATAATCAAAACCAACATTAAATAAAAGAATTGCAATTCACCATTTCTTCTACTTTCTCCATGTCAAGGCACCTTGACATGTTTGACGATATATGCTCATTCTTCTTCTTCTTCTTCTTCTTCTTCTTCTTCTCAACATTGTTAGATGGCGGGTCGGGAGGAACAACATCATCTTGTGCTTCCATGGGAAATTGTTCACCATCAAAAATCACAAAAACCTGCTTGAGGGAAGCAATTCATTGTTCATCATTGTTGTGTAATAGGAGGAATTGAAACGTTGCACCAAACTCAAATGCATGCAACCAATTCATTCAAATAAGCAAAACAAACTTTACAGTAAACAAAAGATTTGGAGATCACCGTTTGTTTTTGTTTCTTCTTGAGATGGTGCCTTGAAACTTTCAACTGTGTAGGATGTTTATTTTGAATCTTATACATAGGGGTGGGAGGATCAACACCATCTTCGCCTTTCGTGGCCACAACTTCCTCTAGTGAATGAGCCCTACTCTACTAGGGGGAAGAAACCGCTTCTCGACCATCACCCTGGCATGTCATGTAAGTTAACGTTAAGTGAACCTTCTATGCATCCGAACAGAAAAGATTAAGCAAGGAAAATTCACATTTAACAGTTCAGTTCGACATTACCATTCCTTCTTGTCCCTTTCTCTCCTGCAATCGTAATATTCTTTGCCTTCTCTACTCCTTCATCTCATTAGTGTTGTATAACGCTATTTGCTTCTTCACCTCGTCCTTTCCTTCTTGGGGAAGTTGAAGGAAGTTTTGTTTCCCAAACTTTTGAAAGACACGTCTAACAACACGCTTCTGCTGCAGATGCTGCCGTATATTCATTTGGTACTCTGTATTTTCCACCTTCTTTAGAAGGTAATCTTTCAATTTATTAGGGGGAGGAGCGGGTTGTTTTGGTTCCCCCCCCCAACACAGCTCGACCATGCTTTGGTGCATCAAGAATAGGAAGGTGGTGATGCTGAAACCTATGCATGTTGAACACTCTCCAATCATAATACTTTCTGGTACATTCTTCTACAATACAATAATATATATCTGCCATTCACCGTTTCTCTTCTGTATTCAGCAACAACCTGCACAACAAGTTTGGAAAAGAAATCGCTTAATATATTTGATATTCAATCAAATTGAATGCACAACATATATACATAGCCAAATGATGCAATAATTCAGTTATTATATCTACCTTCCCGCCCACCACATCACCCCGTGCTTCACTAGATCCCTCTCCATCCTTAGGGTCTCCCTTTGCACGCTTTTCCTTCCGGTCATGGGCTATGGAAAGAGCGAGATCATCTCCCTGATTATTTTCCCGAATCAAAGGAACGATATATGCCAAATCAGAATATTTGTAAGAGACATGATATTTTCAAACTGAAATTAAAAAGCATTCTGATTCACGCATAGGAAGGGAAGGGCAATTGCAAGTTCACAATCAATTACCGAACACGTCTCTGCCTTACGGTTGACCATTTTCGTAAACCGAGGGGACTTCCTTCGTACCGCGGTTGCTGCCTCCTGAATAAAACATTCCCACTTTCCAATCAACCTCATAACCACTTATGAGAGATTAAAATTATACATTGGATTGCATCTTGTAATCACCAGATCTTACCTGCATGTTTCATGAATGGGACTGCCCCGAAGAAGATGCGCTACTACACAACCTTTCAGGTGTACTGTCCACATCAATGACATTCTTCACAGCAGGAACCAATTTCTGTTTTACAACACACATCCTTGGTTTCTTGTAAACTGTAAAATTGTTGCAAGTGTTATGGACAGTTAAAGTTCAAAAATTTATTGCACAATTTTGTAGTAATCAAGCATATATTTTTTTCAATGAAAAGAAGAAATTGAAACGCACAACCGACACTTTTGTAAAACGCTATACAAGTAACCCACTTTGTTTTACAACATGCAATTATTTTGTCCAGTTATTATTGTCAATCATGCGAAGATACTGAATTGCAATTTATACCATAACTAACAGTTGTAATTTTTGGAGGTGCCATTTTTACATTCATACAGTGTAAATAAGAAAATATTTTCAAGACACTCAAACTGTTATCCGAATTTTCAGGTTGGAAAACACAGGGTGTTATAAACCATGCAACCCACAAACTGTTAAAAGACAACACTTTCTGTTATGTAGATTGTTACAAAACACTGTATTGAAGTTCACATTCATATTTTATAAGAATCCATCACATGCACTAAACATTCCATTTCAATATCGGAATATGTTTCAAACAGAAGATGCACAAAAAATATTGTACGATGGAAAACACATTGGGTTGTCCTTCACTTTTTTAATATTGTTCAATGACGACACTTAGTGTTATGCACATCATAAGAAAACAATGTATTGAAGGTCACTTTCATATTTTATAACTGCCCTTGCTTGCAACAAAAGTTGCACAAAAAAAGAAGTAAAGTTGCAGTATGGAAAACCCAACAGGTTGTCCATCGCTTCTCAAAAGCTTAAATAATTATGGTTATTTTTTAGCTTTAGGATCATTTAGGTTATATATAATGGGAGCAAACTAAGTCCTGGACAAAATTCACATATGTATATAACATAGGATATGTCGATTTGAAGCATTTTTTTGTGTCGAGGGTTTTGAAATTTTTGTTTTGTTTCCTCCCCGTATGCTGGTTTTCGAATTTTGCCATTTCCGAATAAAATAAGCAACCCATTGTAGAAATATGAAGGAAATTACTGAATAATGTTTGTAGAAAGCAGAATCTGTGGGTTTTGCAATGAAATGCTATATTTCAAAAATCATGTAAAACTCAGAATGTTGCCATTGTTTGCATTGTTTTTTGGAATGGATAGAAAAGGGCATACCGTGGCATTCGAAATCATAATTGGGAAATAAGAAAAATCCCACATCCAATCCCATTTTTGCCACCATTTTATACATTGTTGATTTGGAAAACACACTGTCTCGTAAAACTCAGACTATTGTAAAACCCACTGTTTCACTACGACGTCTCCTCATGTTATGTATGTGTCCACGTATGTTCTTATGTATGTTTTTCATGAGGTTTTCAATGTGCATAGGTGAATTTTGTCTAGGAATTTGAAACCGGCATAACTCATAGACAAAATTCACCTATGTACATTGAAAAAGCATTAAAAACATGCATGGATACTACACAACATGACGAGACGTCATAGTTGGAAAACACACTTTCTCCTCTCTGTTTCAGAGGAACTGACATATCCTATGTTATATACATATGTGAATTTACGTCTGAAACTGACATATCCTATGTTATATACATATGTGAATTTTGTCCAAGAGTTAGCTTGCTCCCTCCTTAACTCGTGGAAAAAAATCACCTATGTGTATATGATAGCATATGCAGCCATACCGCATGGAGAAAAGAGCCGCGATGGAAGAGGTGGGACCTACGACGATGAAAAAGGTTGCCGGACGGAAGGAAAGACATGACGGCCGAACATCTCATCCCTCATGCCGTTTGTTGTCCCGTTGTCGGGAAATTGTGTCAGCGTTGGTGGTTTCTCAAAATAATCGTTCAGCATGGATGGAAAAAAAGCCAAAAATGTTGCCATTCGAAACAATTATTAGCAAATAATAAAAAGGGCTGACAAGGTCCCATTTTCGCCTTTTTTGGATGGCAACGTTTTGGTGGATAGCAAGGGCAAGAGTAGTAGCCATGTGGAGCTCCTTTGGGTATGTATATCCGCTTTGTGTTATGCACAGAGTAAGAGGACAATGTATTGAATCCGAGCTTTATAATTTTTAACAACCCTTACTTTCAGCAAAACACTCTTGTTCGATATCTTCCCAACACATTATTCACATAACAGTTGCATCATGGAAAACACAGTGGGCTGTGGCTCACTTATTATTTTATGCAGGTTATGAGAAATGAATGTTTTGAAGTTCACGTTGTACTTTCTTAACAACACCTACTTCGAGAAAAACACTCTTTTTCAATATCTGCCCATATGTTTCCAACACAAAATTCACATAACAGTAGCATCATGGAAAACACAGTGGGTTGTGGCTCACTTCTTATTGTTTCCTGACTGTAACAAAATAATATTTTCAACTTCCCTTTCTTGTCTTATAAGACCCCTTAGTTTAAGAAAAATAGTCTTGTTCACTACCTATTCATATGTTTCCAACAAAAAATTTACTTAACTGTTGTAGTATGGAAAACATAATGGGTTGTCCCTGACTTTGCAAAAACAGTAAGAAGACAACAACTAGTGTTATGCACACAGTAAGAGGAAAATGTATTGAATCTGAGCTTCATAATTTTTAACAACCCTTACTTTTAGCAAAATACTCTTGTTCGATCTTTTCCCAACACATTATTCACATAACAGTTGCATCATGGAAAACACAATGGGCTATGGCTCTCTTATTTATTTTATGCAGGCTGTGAGAAATGAATGTTTTGAAGTTCACATTGTACTTTTTTAACAACACCTACTTCGAGCAAAACACTCTTTTTCAATATCTGCCCATATGTTTCCAACACAAAATTTACATAACAGTAGCATCATGGAAAACACAATAGGTTTTTGCATGTTATGATGCCTCTCACATGCATTCTTCTAGGGATAATAGCGACATCCAATTGCAACGCAAAAGCTAATCTCCCTACGAAATATAGTAAAATCAAGTTATTATCCCTAAAAAAACATGTGTTCGAAATGATAACATAATCAGACATAAATGATATCAATTTTCCATAATCCATATTGATTATTGCTAGTTGAATTATGGATTCGATTGTGTAAGAATTCTTGCATCAACGTTTGGCATCACACTACATGATCCAACATAAGGATGAAGAAGACAAAATCACTCATCATGATGTTGGATCACGGAGTCTCATCTGCAACATTGACGCAAACATTCTTAGACAATCGAATCCACAAATCAATCAACTATGATAGGCAAATATGTCTTATCCCTGAAGAAGGGCAATACATTATCATGTGTAAGCCATGTTGCAAGGAGATCACCTTCTAGAATCGGGAATAGGCTATTCTCCCTACAAAAACACGTGTGACATGCATCATAATAGTCATCTTCTTTTCAAAATAATTGTTCAACATGGATGCACAAAAAGCCCAATACATGTCATTGAAAACCATTATTTCCAAATAGAAAAATGAGGTGCCAAGAATGTAATTAAATTGGAAAATTGAAATGGGACAGTGTGTTTTCAACACTGCAAACCATCTATAACAACACCGTGCCCTGCAAGTATTATGTTATGATACTTGCAAGGCACATTGTTGCTATAGATGGTCTGCAATGTTGAAAAAACACACTATCCCATTTCAGTTATTTGAATCTCCTTGTTTAAATGTAAAGGGTCGTCTCATGGTGGGTTGCTTGCTTCTTAACACGCATGGTCTTGCAACATGGAATGTTACTTGAATGTCTTCAAAATCACACATTCCATTGTTGTGTTTAAATTTCTCACCATTGAAAAAAAAAAGTGCATAAAATAATTCTGAATGGAAAACACAATGCTGGGTTTCACTTATTTGAATCTCCTTGTTTAGATGTAAAGGGTCGTCTCATGGTGGGTTGCTTGGTTCTTAAGACCCACGGTTTTGCAAGATGGAATGTTAGAAAACAGTATGAAAGTCTTGTAGATCACACCTTCCATTGTTGTGTTTAAGTTTCAAGTATATAACAAATTGCATGCTTCATAACACATTGCATTTTTCAACCTCCACATCACAACATACCCTAGCCCTTTCCGGTTTTTAGACCAAGGTGTGCACATTGTGTAGTGCATGTCAGAAAATACAATATGTTTTGAAGCCTGCCTTTACTTATACGGTATACCCAACCTTTGTCTTGTAATGAAAATATACAAACGTATAGATGGTGTTTTATTTTATCAAATAGCACATCTCTCATTTAACAGGGACAATAATAACCCTCAACACATAGTGTAATTCATAGTACGCACTTCATTCTATTTCACTACAA
Organism: Sequoiadendron giganteum; assembly: GCA_007115665.2. Lineage (NCBI taxonomy): Eukaryota > Viridiplantae > Streptophyta > Pinopsida > Cupressales > Cupressaceae > Sequoiadendron > Sequoiadendron giganteum. The sequence goes on along the minus strand of CM021100.1, from coordinate 868,686,015 downwards.
TTCATGTCGGAAAACCCTATGTGTTAAGAAAGAAGCAACCCAAATTGTGTTGTCAAACCCTCTGCAACACTATTGGATAGTACACATCACCTGAATTTGGTCGGTATTCTCCTCAAAGTCGTCCATGTGCATTGAGACCTTCTGCTTTCCCTTTCAACGTGCAGACAGGAAACAAATAGTATTTTCGCCTTGCTTTCTCCAAATAGAAAAGGCCCATGTCATTCCCTTCCACTTTTCCCACGCCACACAAAAGAAACTTGCCGATGAAGCTAACCCGCCCGCTTTTTCGCCCGACAACGGGTGGGAAAACGCACCTGACGGTGCTGTTAACTCTTGCCTAACTGTAGATCAGACATTTGGTCCTGTCTGCCCATTTCGTCACTTTTTGTTTCCATGTATGTTGTTATTCTAATAGCTCTTTTACAATTTGTCGATAATATTTAGGGCCAAGTAATGGGAGTAGGCCAAATTATCAATTAAGTTATTCCTACCCATTGGCTTTACGAGTTCTATTTAATATAGTGCATAGAACTATTTGGAGTAGTCACTTGTTATATGTGCACATGTTTTTGTAGTGTGGTGGTCAGATCAAAACATACTGAAAAAGAGCAGAAATAGAATATAGAAATAGCATTCTACAAAATTGCCATCAGATGTTACATTTCAAACCATTTATAACTTACTAAATATTCTATACAAATAGTGAAATTGTAAAAAGAACTATTATGAAAAAACTTATGCACCACATATATACTCTTTTGGTGAAAGATTTCAAATTACCACAAAACACTTTAGAATGACATGAAAATGATAGCTGGATGAAAACCCCAACATTTCACAATTTCAAACAAATCGACACTTCTAAATGCATATTAAATTTTGGAAATTTAACCGTCCACTACACTTGCGATTCAAGCTATGGAAACCAGAATCACCTGCATTTACTACAAAAGGTTCACTTCTCCTGAAGCATCCTTATCAATTCACCTGCCCTTGTTTTGTTGAATCTTCTTTCATGGCCTATATAAACCACCTGAAAGAAAGACAAGTGTTAGCGATAGATTAAATTGGAAAATTAAAGACAATTGGTGCTAGAAATAATTGTATTTCTTCCAAATTTCCCCAATATAAAACTTATATGTTCTGCTTAGTGCAAAATGACATCTTGCACAGACAATAAACAAACATATTAAACCGTACATTGGGAATTTAATTTCCAATTTAACCTATCGCTAACATTAGTATATATATCAGCAATCATATGTGCCATTTTTCCATTCTACTAGAATTGTGAAGCAATGAATGCTCATTCTATTGGATAAATTCATTTCTTCCAATCAAGAATTAGGAGAAACCTAAGTCGTAAATAAAAAGCACCTATGTATGTAACATGAGATAAAAATGGCATTTCATTTTCGTCATTTGATTCGACCAAATAAATGTTTGCACTATTTGCAGTGTTGGAAAATACAATGTCCCCATATAAGGTGTTAAGAAACAAGCAACCCAAATAGTGTTGTAAAACCCTCTGCAACAGAGAGGAGACAGTGTGTTTTCCAACTACGACGTCTCGTCATGTTATGTATGTATCCATGTATTTTTTTCATGCATTTTTCGATGTACATAGGTGTAATTTTATGTCTAGGAGTTAGCTGACTCCTTAACAAACAAGCAACCCAAATAGTATTGTAAAACCCTCTGTGACAGAGAGGAGATAGTGTGTTTTCCAACAGTGCAACTAATGAGAGCAATTGAATTGTTCCAATTAGGAGAAAGCTAACTCATAAACAAAAAGCACCTATTTATGTAACATGAGATTAAAAAGTCATTTCATTTTCCTCATCTGATTGGATCAAATAAGTGCTCACATTATCTGCACTATTGGAAAACACACTGTCTCGATATAAGGTGTTAAGAAACAAGCAAGCTAACTCAAAAAAAAGCACCTATTTATGTAACATGAGATGAAAATGACATTTCATTTTCCTCATCTGATTCGACCAAGTAAATGCTCCCATTATCTACACGGTTGGAAAACAAACTATCTGGATATAACGTGTTAAGAAAGAAGCAACCCAAATAGTGTTGTAAAACCCACTGCAACAGAGAGGAGACAATTTGTTTTCCAACTGTGCAAATAATGAGAGCAATTCAATTGTTCCAATCTGGAGAAAGCTAACTCATAAAAAAAAAGCACCTACTTATGTAACATGAGATGAAAATGGCATTTTATTTTTGTCATCCGATTCGACCAAATAAGTGCTCACATTATCTGCACAATTGGAAAACACACTATCTTGATATAAGGTGTTAAGAAACAAGCAAGCTAACTCATAAATAAAAAGCACCTATTTATGTAAACATGAGATAAAAATGGCATTTCATTTTTCTCATCTGAATCAACCAACTAAATGCTCCCATTATCTGCACGGTTGGAAAACACAATGTCTTGATATAAGGTGTTAAGAAAGAAGCAACCCAAATAGTGTTGTAAAACCCTCTGCCTTTTTGCCTTTGTGAAGTCTATGTGCCAAAATATAATCTTTTCCTTGTAAGAGGTGGTATGCGTAGTGTGGAGTTTAAGGTAATCGAGACAGACCTTGGGGAATACTGTGTTGTTCCTCAAGATACTGAAATTTTCTGTGAATGGGAGCCTCTAAAGTGGGAGGATAAAGATAGATTAGATGAAAGAGGTTATGATGATGTTGGTGGTGTATGGAAACAAATGGTTCAGATACATGAATTGGTAGAACTTCCTCTCAGGCACCCACAACTCTTCAAATCCATTGGTGTGAAAACCCCAAAGGGTATTCTGCTTTATGGGCCACCTGGTTCTGGGAAAACCTTAATTGGTCCAAGGCAGTTGCAAGTGAAACCAATGCCTTCTTTTTCTGTATCAATCGACCTGAAATTATGTCAAAGCTAGCTGTAGAAAGCGAAAGCAATCTCTGGAAGCCTTTCAGGAGGCTGAGAAGAATGAACCTTCCATTATATTTATTGATTAAATTGATTCCATAGCTCTCAAGAGGGAAAAAAACCACAGTGAAGTTGAGAGGAGAATTGTTTCTCAACTTCTTACAGTTATGGACGGACTTAAGTCTCGTGCTCATGTTATTGTGATTGCAGCAACTAACCGACCAAATAATATTGACCTGTCACTTAAAAGGTTTGGAAGATTTGATAGGGAAATTGACATTGGGTTTCCAGATGAAGTAGGTAGGTTGGAAGTGCTTCGTATCCATACGAAGAATATGAAGCTCTCTGATGATGTACGTGTTGCAGAACCTAAATTGCTTTTTGTACTTCTAGATCTAATGTCAAGCAGTGCTTGGATTTTGAGAGCATTTATTAATCTTTGTTTTTCTTGGGTGACAATATATATTAATCTTTAGGATTCTTGGTACAGGTTGATCTCAAAAGGATTGCTAAGGATACTCATGGATATGTTGGAGTAGATCTTATAGCTTTGTGCATTGAGGCTGCACTTCAGTGTATTGGGGAAAAAATGGATTTCATTGACTTAGAAGATGTGACAATAGATGCTGAGATTCTAAATTCAATGGCCGTGACTAATTAGCACTTCCAGACTGCATTGGGCTCTACCAACCCATCCGTTGTTCGTGAAATTGTGAGTTTTTCCAAACCATGTCTAGATGCTCAATTTTTCTCACATCGATTAAGTAGGGATTGTATTTTTAAACTATTGATCTGTTGCGCCCCTAAATTTTCAATTCCTAAGTTTGTTTGTTTCTAATGATTTTCATAATGGTAAATTTGCTTATGAATATTGGGAAAACATTGACAGGTTGTCAAGATCCAAATGTCACTTGGGAAGATATTGGAGGGTTGGAAAATGTCAAGAGGGAGCTTCAAGAGGTATATTGAGATACGTGGTTTACTATATTTGTGCCTTGCTTTTCTTTCAATGTAGAAAACCTGCTTTTGAAGGAGATATGAACTAACAAAATTCATATGAGTTTGGTGTACACTGTTCAATATCCAGTGGAGCATTTTGAGAAATTTGAAAAATTTGGAATGTCTCCTTCAAAAGAAGTGATATTTTATGGACCACCGGGTTGTGGAAAGACATTGCTTGCAAAAGCCATTACCAATGAATGCCAGGCCAATTTCATCAGTGTGAAGGGCCCTAAATTGTTATCAATGTGGTTTCGGGAGAGTGAGGCTAATGTGACACATTTTTTATAAGGCCAGAGGGTCAGCTCCTTCTGTCTTGTTTTATGATGAGCTCGATTCTATTGCTACGCAGGTGCGTTTCTTTTTTATAAGTAAAAGTTTAAGGTTGACTATAAATGACTAGTAATTTTGTTTGACCTTTTTGAAGTAGGCTCTAACTTGTGATGCATAATTGGTTTGCATGTTTCTAGCGTGGTAGTAGTGCTGGGGATGTTAGTGGTGTTGTAGATAGAGTCCTTAATCAGTTGTTGATGGAGATGGCTTGTATGATAGCCAAGAAAATAGTTATCATTATTGCTGCTACAAATAGGCCTGATATCATCAATCCTGCATTGTTAAGGCTTGGCCGACTTGACTAGTTGATTTATATTCCCTTACTTGATGAGTCCTCACGTTATCAAATCTTCAAATCTTGCTTGAGAAAGTCACTCGTATCAAAGGATGTAGACCTAATGGCAGTGGCCCATTATACCCAAGGATTCAGTGGAGCCGATATCAGTGAGATTTTTCAGAGGGCTTGCAAGTATGCTATTAGAGAAAATATTGAGAAGGTGAGTTCCAATTGTGTCATCTTTTGCAAACTAGATATGTTTATGGATTTCTAATGGTTTTTATTTTGACTGTTATGTCACTAATTTTTAAGATAGAGCAGTAGTCTACCTATTGAACTTACCTCAACTTGTAGCTTGTTATTTCAATTCATCATACTAGCATGCATTTCAATTTTACCATAACCTCTCCCCCCACACTTTCAGGAAATTCAACATGAATGAAAAAGAGCCGACAATCCTGAGGCAATGGATGAGGATGATAGTAATGAGGTAGCTGAAATAAAAGCTTCTCATTTTGAGGAGTCTATGAAATATTCTTGAAGAACTGTCAGTGATGCTGATATTTGGAAGTATCAAGCCTTTGCACAAACACTACAACAATCTCGAGGCTTTGGTTCTAAGTTTCGATCTCCAGACAGACCTGTTGGTACTCCTATTGGGGCTTCACATGTATTTTCTACAACAGATAATAAAGATGACGATGACTTATATAGTTAGGAAACTTCATACAAAACTGTCATCTTAATGAAGAGACAAATGTGTCTGTTCTAGCAGGGACCTTCCGCTGACAACTAGCCAAAGCTATTTAATTTGGCTCCGCTTTGCATGTATGAGTTTAATATTCATATGTTCTAAACTTTATTTAATTTAGCAGCCCTTTAGTAGTGGACTAAATACTCTTTAGTAACTTGTAAGTTGTTAGACCAAGATCAACTTTATGGCAAATAAAGTTACTCAGCTATGGAAACCTTCGTTCAACTGGTAGATAATGCTATGGAAACTTTTCCTTTTCTTTATGCTGTTATAAAATATGTTTTACTAAAATAAACTCTGCAATAAAGAATGACTTGTTCAATTCTGGTAGGTATGCTATAGAAACTTATTATTCTAAAGCCTTGTTCAACTCTGGTAGATATGCTATAGAGACTTATTATTCTAAAGACTTGTTCAACTCTGGTAGGTATCCTATAGAAACTTATTATTCTAAAGCCTTGTTCAACTGGCAGGTGTGCTATTTTTCTTTATCTTCTGAGGAATATTTTTTCACTAAATCATTTTACAACAAAACCTTGTTGAACTTCTGTTTATATGCTATAGAATTCCGCTCTATACTAACCCTGTTAGGATACAATTTACAATAAAATGTCAATTTATGTTCTTACATTTATTATTATTAACATTACTATGCATCGACTACACTTGCGATCCAAGCTATGGAAGCCAGAATCACCTGTATTTACTGCAGAAGGTTCACATCTCCTGAAGCATCCTTGTCAATTCACCTGCCCTTGTTTTGTTGAATCTTCTTTCGTGGCCTATATAAACCACCTGGAAGAAAGACAAGTGTTAGCAATAGATTAAATTGGCAAATTAAAGACAATTGGTGCTAGAAATAATTGTATTTCTTCTAAATTTCCCCAATATAAAATTTATATGTTCTACTTAGTGCAAAATGATAGCTTGCATAGACAATAAACGAACATATTAAATTGTACATTTGGAATTTAATTTCCAATTTAACCTATCGCTAACACTAGTATATATATTAGCAATCATATGTGCCATTTTGCCATTCTGCTAGAACTGTGAAGCAATGAACGTTCATTCTGTTGGATAAATTCATTTCTTCCAATCATGTATCAGGAGAAAGCTAACTCGTAAATAAAAAGCACTAATGTATGTAACATGAGATAAAAATGGCATTTCATTTTCATCATCTGATTCAACCAAATAAATGCTCACACTATTTGCAGTGTTGGAAAATACAATGTCCCCATATAAGGTGTTAAGAAACAAGCAACCCAAATAGTGTTGTAAAACCCTCTGCAATAGAGAGGAAAAAATGTGCTTTCCAACTATGACGTCTCATCTCATCATGTTATGTATGTATCCATGTATGTTTTTCATGCGTTTTTCGATGTATATTGGTGAATTTTGTCTAGGATTTAGGCGGATCCTTAAGAAACAAGCAACCCAAACAGTGTTGTAAAACCCTCTGCAATAGAGAGGAGATAGTGTGTTTTCCAACTATGACGTCTCCTCATGTTGTGTATGTATCCATGTATGTTTTTCATGCATTTTTCAATGTACATAGGTGTAATTGTATGTCTAGGAGTTAGCCGGCTCCTTAACAAACAAACAACCCAAATAGTATTGTAAAACCCTCTGTGACAGAGAGGAGACAACGTGTTTTCCAACTATGACATCTCCTCATGTTATGTATGTATCCATGTATGTTTTTCATGCATTTTTTGATGTACATAGGTGAATTTTGTCTAGGAGTTAGCTGGCTCCTCAGGGGAAACAAGCAACCCAAATAGTGTTGTAAAACCCTTTGCAACAGAGAGGAGGCAGTGTGTTTTCCAACTATGCAAATAATGAGAGCAATACATTTGTTCCAATCAGGAGAAAGCTAACCCATAAACAAAAAGCACCTATTCATGTAACATGAGATCAAAATGGCATTTCATTTTCCTCATCTGATTCAACCAAATAAATGCTCGCATTATCTGCACATTTGGAAAATGCACTGTGTCGATACAAGGTGTTCAAAAACAAGCAACCCATATAGTGTTGTAAAAATTTGTTCCAATCAGATAGAGAAAGCAAAATGACATTTCGGCTATAGCAAAGAGTTGGTCAAAAACACATGAAAAAAATACATGAGAACATACATGGAAACATACATAGCATGACGAGATGTCGTAGTGCAGGGCCCACTAGAATGGCGATCAACACAAAACTGACAGACAAAACAAAACGTCCGGGCGATGGTCAGGTGGGAGTTAACGGTGCCGTCAGGTGGGTTTTCCCACTTGTTGCCAGGCAAAAAAGTGGGCGGGTTAGATTTGTGGACAATTTTCTTTTGTTTGGCACAGAAAAAGTGGAAGGGAATGACGTGGGCCTTTTCTGTTTCAAGAAAGAAAAATGAAAATACTATTTGTTTCCTGCTCTTGGGACTTTTTTGTTTCCAGAAAGAAAGGTGAAAATATTATTTTCTAGCAACAAATAGCTGTTCCTTTCTTCGCTGTTCATTGCATAATGGCAAGATGGCACATACACAGAGCAAATATACATACCTAAAGGAGCTCCACATGGCTACTACTCATCCGCTACTCTTGCCCTCACTATCCACCAAAACGCCGTTGTCCAAAAATGGCAAAAATGGGACCTCATCGACCCTTTTTATTATTTGCTAATAATGGTTTTGAATGCCACATTTTAGGATTTTTGTCCATGCCGATAAATTATTTTGAAATCTTGCCAGCACTGACACGTTTTCTCAACAACAATTGCAGGTATTGGCCCTTTTCTATTTCGAGAAAGAAAGGTGAAAATACTATTTCTTTCCACTCTGCACATTGAAAGGGAAAGCTAAACGTTTCAGTGCACGTGGACAAGTTGGAGGAGAAATCAGACCAAATTCAGGTGACACGTACTATCCAATAGTGTTGCAGAGGGTTTTACAACACTATTTGGGCTGCTTCTTTCTTAACACCAATGGTTTTCCAACTTGAATTGTTGCAAAACAGAATGAACTGAAGGCAAGCTTCAAAACACATTGTATTTTCCAACATGCACTATAGAATGTGCACACCTAGATATACTAGTTTAAAAACCAAAAAGGGCTAGGGTATGCTATGATGTGGAGGTTGAAAAATGCAATGTGTTATGAAGCATGCAATTTGTTACATTCTTCAAACTTAAATAGAACAATGGAAGGTGTGATCTGGAAGACTTTCATCTTGTTTTGGAACATTCCATCTTACAAAACCATAGGTGTTAAGAACCAAGCAACCCAGCATGAGACGACCCTTTACATCTCAAGTGGATGATTAAAATAACTGAAACCCATCACTGTGTTTCCCATTTAGAATTCTTTTTTGCACTTTTTTTTTTCAATGTTGCAAAATTTAAACACAACAATGGAATGTGTAAATTGGAAGACATTCAAGTAACATTCCATGTTGAAAACCTGTGGGTGTTAAGAAGCAAGCAACCCACCATTAGACAACCCATTACATTTAAACAAGGAGATTAAAATAAATGAAACCCAACATTGTGTTTCCCATTCAGAATAATTTTGTACAATTTTTTAATTGAAACCTAGCACTGCGTTTCTCATTCATAATTATTTTTTGCAGTTTCTTTTTTCAATGGTGCAAAATTTAAACACAACAATGAAATGTGTGATTTTGAAGACATTCGAGCAATTAAAATACTCCACATTCTGTTTCCCAAATTTCAAACACAAAGAACTTGTAAAACCCTCTACATTAAAACAAGGAGATTCAAATAGCTGAAACCCAACATTGTGTTTCCCATTCAGAATTATTTTGTGCAGTTTTATTATTAATCGACTTAAATTTAAACACAACAATGGAATGTGTGATTTGGAAGACATTCAAGAAACTAAAATACTCCACATTGTGTTTCCCAAATTTCAAATTACCTGTCACCTCCATTTAGTCGTATTCTACTCCAACTCGTCCACATGCACTTAGACCTTAAGCTTTCCATTTACATTTAAACAAGGAGATTGAAAAAAATAAGAAGTGAGCCACAACCCACTATGTTTTCCATGATGCTACTATTATGTAAATTTTGTGTTGGAAACATATGGGCAGATATTGAAAAAGAGTGTTTTGCTCAAAGTAGGTGTTGTTAAAAAAGTACAACATGAACTTCAAAACATTCACTTCTCATAGCTTGTATAAAATAATAAGTGAGCCACAACCCACTATGTTTTCCATGATGCAACTGTTATGTGAATAATGTGTTGGGCAGATATTGAAGAAGAGTGTTTTGCTGAAAGTAAGGGTTGTTAAAAATTATGAAGCTCAAATTCAATACATTGTCTTCTTACTGTGTGCATAACACTAACTATTGTCATTGAACAAGATATTTGCTAATAATGGTTTCGAATGCTGCGTTTTTGGCTTTTTGTCCATCCACGCCGAACAATTACTTTGAAAACCCACCGGCGCTGACATGATTTCCCAGTGACGGGACAACAAATGACACATGGGATGAGACGCCCCACCCTCAAGTCTTTCCTTCCCGTCTGACAACCTTTTCCCTTGCCAGTCCCACCTCTTTCGTCGTGACTCTTTTCCCCATGCATTATGGGGGGTATATCCTATGTTATATACATAAATGAATTTTCTCCAGGAGTTAAGGAGGGAGCAAGCTAACTCCTACACAAAATTCACATACATATATAACATACGATATGTCAGTTTCAGACATAAATTGAAATATGTATATAACATAGGATATGCCGATTTCAAATCCTAGACAAAATTCACCTATGCACATTGAAAAAAAGGATGAAAAACATACACATAAGCATACATGGATACATACATAACGTGAGGAGACGTCGTAGTGAAACAGTAGGTTTTACAATAGTCTGAGTTTTAGGAGACAGTGTGTTTTCCAAAACAGCAGTGTATAAAATGGCAGAAAAAATGGGATTGGATGTGGGATTTTTGCCAATTACCAATTATGAGTTTTAGGAGATAGTATGTTTTTCAAAACCCTCGATAGAAAAAACATTATCAGACCTGCATTTCAACTAAATCCTAGACAAAATTCACTTATGTACATTGAAAAACACATGAAAAAAATACATAAGAACATACATAGATACATACATAACATGAGGAGACGTCGTAGTGAATCAGTGGGTTTTACAATAGTCCGAATTTGAGGAGACATTGTGTTTTCCAAAACAACAGTGTATTAAATGGCAGCAAAAATGGGATTGGATGTGGGCTTTTTGCTATTTCCCAATTAGCTTTCGCCAAATGGGCGGGAGCCGGCTAGTTGCTAGACAAAATTCACCTATGCACATTGAAAAAATGCATGAAAAACATACACATGAACATACATGGATACATACATAACATGAGGAGACTCCGTAGTGAAATAGTGGGTTTTACAATAGTCTAAGTTTTAGGAGACAATGTGTTTTCCAAAACAACAGTGTATAAAATGGCAGCAAAAATGGATTGGATGTGGGATTTTTCCTATTTCTTTTGTGTGGTGCGGGAAAAGTGGAAGGGAATGACATGCGCCTTTTCTGTTTGTAGAAAGCAAGGCGAAAATACTATTTGTTTTGTTTCCTATGTGCACGTTGAAAGGGAAAGGTGAAGGTCTGAGAGCACATGGACGACTTCGAGGAGAATACCGACCAAATAAGCTGAAGCCTGGAGTGCACGTGGAGGATTTGGAGTAGAATACAAATGACATCGAGGTGAGGGGTAATTTTGTTGCAAGCAGAGGGTTTTGCAAGATCTTTTAATTTTAAATTTGGGTAACACAATGTGGAGTATTTTAGTGGGCTTTTTGCTATTTCCCAATTAGCTTTCGCCAAATGGGCGGGAGTCGACTAGCTGCTAGAAAAAATTCACTTATGCACATTAAAAAAATGCATGAAAAACATACACATGAACATACATGGATATGTACATAACATGAGGAGACTCTGTAGTGAAACAATAGGTTTTACAATAGTCTAAGTTTTAGGAGACAATGTGTTTTCCAAAACAACAGTGTATAAAAATGGTGGCAAAAATGGGATTAGATGTGGGATTTTTCCTATTTCTTTTATGTGGCGCAAGAAAAGTGGAAGGGAATGACGTGCGCCTTTTCTATTTGGAGAAAGCAAGGTGAAAATACTATTTTTTTTTTCCTGTGTGCACGTTGAAAGGGAAAGGTGAAGGTCTGAGAGCACGTGGACGACTTCGAGGAGAATACTGACCAAATAAGCTAAAGTGTGGAGTGCACATGGAGGATTTGGAGTAGAATACAAATGACATCGAGGTGAGGGGTAATTTTGTTGCAAGAAGAGGGTTTTGCAAGATATTTTAATTTGAAATTTGGGAAACACAATGTGGAGTATTTCAGTGGGCTTTTGCTATTTCCCAATTAGCTTTTGCCAAATGGGCGGGAGCTAGAAAAATGCTAGACAAAATTCACTTATGCACATTGAAAAAATGCATGAAAAACACACATGAACTTACATGGATACATACATAACATGAAGAGATGTCGTATTGAAATAGTGGGTTTTACAATAGTCCGAGTTTTAGGAGACAGTGTGTTTTCCAAAACAACAGTGTATAAAATGGCGGCAAAAATGGGATTGGATGTGGGCTTTTTGCTATTTTTCCCAATTATGATTTCGAATGCCACGTTATGCCCTTTTCTATCCATTTCGAAAACCTATGTGAACAATGGTGACATTACGGGTTTTACATGATTTTTGAAATATAGCATTTGATTGCAGAACCCACAGATTCTACTTTCTACAAACATAATTCAGTAATTTCACTCATACTTGTACAATGGGTTGTCGCTTATTTCATTCGAAAAGGGAAAAATATGATAACCAACAAACGGGGAGGAAACGAACAAAAAATTTCAAAACCCTTGACAGAAAAAAACCCTTTCAACTAAATAGATTCTTCTGCAACCCCAAAATTTTAAAAACACAGACGGGAGGAGACAAAAAACTAAAACCCTCAACTGAAAATAACAAACCCTTAATGGAGCAACAAATGCTCGTTCATTTCTTCACTGTTCATGGCATAATGGCAAGATGGCACATACACAGAGCGGATATACATACCTGAAGGAGCTCCGCATGGCTGCTACTCTAGTGCTACTCTTGCCCTCACTATCCACCAAACTGTTGCCATCCAAAAATGGTAAAAATGGGACCTTGTCGGCCCTTTTTATTATTTACTAATAATCGTTTCGTATGGCCACGTTTTTGGCTTTTTGTCCATCCACGCCGAATGATTATTTTGAAAAACTGCCGGCGCTGACACGATTTCTTGGCGACGGGACAACAAATGGCACGGGGGATGAGATTTTCGGCTGTCATGTCTTTCCTTCCATCCGACAACCTTTTCCATCGCTGCGGGTCCCACCTCTTCCATCGCGGCTCTTTTCTCTATGCGGTATGGCCGCATATGCTATCATATACACATAGGTGAATTTTGTCTAGCAGTTACGTGTGACCAAATTTATTAAATAATTGAAACCATTGATTCAAAATCATGCTGTCAGTCTAGGTTCACTAAGAATTAAATGGAGTGGGGTGATCGGTAAGAGGCTACTCTTTTGCCATTTGATATCCTTCATATAACTTCTGGAAATCCCAAGACAAGCTACTAGGGACGGTTTTAGTGTGTTTGCTTTATATTGACCTCTTTTTTTTATTTCTAAGATATGCTTATAGACATCCCACTATTGACCTGGGAGAATGGCATAAGTGCACCAGATGGTAGCTGAGGTTCATTTTGGAATGTAGTCTAAGATTTCTTGTGGGTATAATATCACCAACATTTCAGACATAGGGCCCACAAATTTTTCGGCATATCATGAATTGGGATTCAGAGAATGACTATTACTTCAATCGAATCATAATAAATGAAAAGTAGAGCTAAAAATATACAAGTTAGAACTACTAGATTTCTTTGAAATTGGCATCGTAATCTTTGGCATTTCAAGAGCAGAACAAATCCCAACAAAAATCTTAATGTTGTAGGAAACCTCGTTAAATTGAGGGCACAATTCGATGGTTCTATCTTCTTTCTTCTCTTTCTTTATTTTACAACACACACAGTAACATATATGTAAGCATGTTTATTTACTGCTACACATTTTAAATCCAGACCCAAGCCTATAATGGGTTGTAGACTAAATGTATCATCTTTTGTTTTTTTTTTACTTTATTTATTTATTAAATTTCTAACTCAACTAATGCCGTTGGTAATTGATATGTTGCAGGTTTAAATAATAGGCTATTGGAGACATTTATCTTTTATATTTAGATCTATGGTTGAAAGTCATGCTACCGATAAGGGATTCACGCATTTAAGTTTGAGAGAAGCCATGTATGGTAGTTGAGGCAATATGCAACTATATTTTAACCTATACTCCCCTCTCTCTCGCTCTTTTCTTTCATAAAAATCGTCGTATGACGTGCTTAGGATTATTAGCTTGTGTTTGCATAACCAATGTAGGTCAGTAAGATCTGATACACGTTTTAACCCAAATTACCTTCTCGTTTTTCATCAATTTATTTATTTACTTATTAATTCATGACATAAAACCAGAGATCTATGTCTACATGACTTATCCTTAACTTTTTTCTTCTGGTGAACACACTTCTGTTCCTCTTTTAAAAGAAGTATGGTGCTCAGACTAACTAATACGTATGTCAAGCATACCCAAAATAAACATATAAATTCCATTTCCTTTCTCAAAAACCACAATAGCTTAAGCCATTATCTATTTTTACTTATATATAAGTAGAAATAATGAAACACATATGCATTCTATTATGCCAAGAATGAGAAGCATATTCATCTTACAGGTTAGATTCTCTTCAACAATATCCCTTACCACACACATATATTTATTATATTTAGGAACCCACTTAAAATTTTTCTCATACTAAGATGGTAGCATACATGGAAGCCATTTAAAAATTTATGCACACACATACATGGCTTCGATTTATTTACTTTTCATGTGTAATAAATACTGCTTAACTATAATCTGTTTTTGAGACAGATTTACTAAGTTTCCCATTTTCCTTACTTTTAAGCAAAATTAATAGATCTTACTACTTGAAAGTTTACAAATCCAAATGGTTTTCTTTTTCTTTCTTGTACAAGCTCACATATTAAATTTCTCTCATCCATTGTACAAAATGTAAAAGAAAAACTTACTTAAACCCTCCTTATCACAAGTAATGCATAACATGAATTTGAATGGCCTATCATAGGAGAGCTTGGTCTTTTCATTTCTTCATTGTACAATATGAAACCCATCTTTTTAGACTTACAATATTACCACAATATTTGAGGAAGAAAATGATTTACAAACTCCTTAACAAGGTCTTTCTCTCCACCCTACCATAATGGCGCCATGGAACCTCATGGAGTCTAGCCATACCCCCAAGCAAGGAATTCTTTAAGCTCCATGATGATAAATGGAGTCTTTTCTCATTTTTTCTTTTTTCTTTTTTGTTTTCCAAAGGGCTAAAACTAGCATAGCACCAATTTCATGCATCTAGGTTATCTACTTCCTATTTTCACCCATGATCCATACACTATGTTTTCTATTTGCAACCAATAAAAAGGGTAAATGGAAAAAGGAAGAACTTATCTGTTTTTTTTTTTGATGAAGGGGCTGAACTCTTGTGTCCATCTTTCCTCTCCTCATCCAACCATCTTGATCACAATCATTCCAAAAAGGGGAGAACTCCTCTCTTCTTCTCATCATTTCTTCTATCTCCACTAGAGTTCTCCAAAAGGAGAAGTGGGTAACACTGCACTCCTTCTTCCTCTCCAAATATATAGAAGTTTCAAAAATTGCAACTCTTGGATGGGTGGGTGTGGAGTGTACCACTCCCCATCAATGAAGGTCCTTTTCCCTTTAATAAGAACATGCATTTAGACAACCACTCCATCTTTCCACCCCATCCTTTTCTCAAAATTCGTCACTCTCCATTATGGGAGCTTTTTAGGGGTCAAATCATGTTGTAGGGGCACTATTGTATGCCCACTTGACCCCTACCACTATGGTATAGACCCTAGGGGGTTTATTTTTGCATCCTAACCCAAAAATTTGATCAACATCCCTTATTAAAATCCCACTCAAGGTTCCATCTGAGTTTCAAACTTAGCCAGGGGTTTCCGAGACCTAATCCCCACTTACAACTCACATGAATCACAACTAAATTCCCTCACAACCTTAGTCTTCCAATTATCTCTACTTGTTTCTAGGCATCAAATGGGGTCAAATTTATATCCTCATGAATAAGTCTTTGGATCCACTCTTGATGGTTCTCCCTTCTCATGCTAACACTGTTACCTTCCTGCACATTACCAATGCAATTGTAAGTATCAATTGTGTATCACATGAATCTGTTAGCTGAACATTCTACGCTTTAACTATATAATAATCCATTTAGAATCTCAATTTGCATTCCATGGTATACATGTACATCCACCTTCATGGTAGTGACAATAAGAAAAACAATGTCAAAGTCATATGCAGAATATTGCCAAGAGATCACCTATACTTAATCATCAATTCAAGAAAAAAAATAGAACAAATTATGATTGTATTAAGTACATACGAGGTGGGGTCTTACAACATTATCAAATGTAGTTTATAATGTAAAATATCAAATTTAAGTTGCATTAATGAATGCTGCAAAGGAAACGACGCCACAGACTTTAGGGCACATGGCCTGGTTGACAGAAAGGCCTCAAGGAGACCTCGTCTCATGAAAAAAATGATATCAAGTTGGGCACAGATTGAATTTGTTGAAAAGGCTTAAGAAACTTTTATGCAAATGCAATTAGCAGGTGTACAGCCAAATTCCACTGTATATGACTTTGTGTGTGTGTATATCAGATTTTGTTGTTATAATTGCCTTGGTAGATATGTATGCAAGAATTGGAAACATAGAGAAGGCACCCAAACTCTTTGAAAAAATGCCTCAAGAGATGTCAATTCGTGGAATGCAATGGTTGTAGGATATGCACAAAATGGATTTGTTGAAACTTTCAAGCAAATGCAATTGGTGTGTGCACAGATTCCTCATGGGTGTCGCTGTAGAAGGGCTATGCCCTCTCCATAGATCACAACCTGTGGAAGGGCACAATTCTCCACAGTGCTGCCCCCCTTTCACACAACCAAGGTTGTAAAACATAGAAATTGCTACATCACCTTAAAATTATTCTATTGCTATTATTCTGATCTCAAACAAGAAAAATGACATCCCTATAATGCATTTCGTATCTTCCATTCAATATAAAATTTATTCATTGCTATAATGTGCTATAAAGATGAATATGAATTTGTAATCAAGTGAAATTCATCATATAGAGAATTAAACACTTATTTTTAGAGAAAACAGAGGGAGAAATTAATCAGATTGATTGTGCATTAAAAAAAAAATCAAATCCAACCTAGATCCATTGCTTGATGGGAACGAGATTGATGTCGAGCCCAAATTTTCATTGCAATTTCAACTTCTTTGATTTCACATTCAAAAATTCCAAAAAAACCAATTACCCAACATAATCAACCATATATCAAATTTTACAGATAACTTTTCTCTTCCAAAAAAACTGAATGAAATCCCCACACACCAAAATGTTTTCAGGAAGAAGAAGAATGTGGTTGTATGGGAATTCCCAATCAACTGCCAAACAAATTATCATTTGCTTCTGATTTATTAAATTAACCTTCCCGACATACAATAATTAATTTTAAATTGATTTAAATCATTTTATTTAAAAAATATAGTTTGGGTAAAAATGATGGATGCCCAAATTCACACAAACGGGTAAAACCATTTACCCACATTTACGCATACATAAAAATTAATTATATAATTCAACTTTATTACATTCTTATTTATCATATTATTTTTATTATTTATTAATTATAACATCACACTATAAATTTATTTTATTATTAACTACAATTATTTATTTATATATTTATTTTTAAAAGTATACCTCAATTTATTTTAATGCATAAAATAACCAAAGGCATATTATTAGACAATTCAAATTAAATAAATCAAATACCAAAACAATTACTTGACCACTAACCAGGGTCAAAAAGAAAAACTTCAAGCAACACTGATTGACCACTAATAGTACTGACAAGGTATCAAGCAATTACTCATCCTTTTCGAGGATGATGGCTAGGGTAGGGGGACCAGTGCTATCTCCGATCAACTAATCCATTGGGTTTCAAGGCATGCTCAAACCTGCCAATTTAGGTGGAGATGTAACCTAGTACCTATTCACTCAAGCATATAAGTTAGAGCACATATTCATAATAGTCGAAACACTAAGAAATGAACTCTAGCAATCATATCTCATTCCCGTATGTCACCCATATATCCAATGGTACGATGCCACCCTTTCCACCTATTCTAACAACATACTACTACATCACCTAACTATCCAAATAAACCTCTGCATAATAATAATAACATAGCAATATGCATCATACCCACAAAAGTACCAACAAAAGCTCATGTTCCATCTGCAACCACAACACTTGAACACAAGTCAATACCTCTTGATGATAATAAATATAATCATAATCAAAATTATAATATCATATCATCATGTGATAATAATATGTTAGAATTATGTGAAAATCCTAAAGATAACCAAAGCATTTCTATAGCACAAATATGCCAATAGCTTGCATCCTAGTAACGAACATGTATGAACACACACATAGTCCATAAGTTCATAATGTACAACATCAATTGTCTAACATAATTACCACATACCCTAAATATCCCTATTATTTTACCTTCATCTTCAGATTCCTTAACTAGACTACCTCCATATCCAAAGTGAGAATAGAGGGGAAGTACACACTTTCCACCTAACCATACTCCAATTCATAGAAATAAATTGGGAAATCACTCCCACGTCACTTAAAAAGGTGGTTCAACCACCATTATTAATGTATTCTCTACCATTGTGCTAAGATAGTGTCACATCCCCGTCGACCAAGGTTGTAAGAACAAAATAAATAATATTAAACCTATTCACAAAGGACAAGGGAGACAAAGCATTTAGTGAGGAATGGTGCTCACTAGTTTCATCCAGATTTTTGCTTGAGGAGAAGGACCAAAAGGACAAGGTGAGTGGGAGAAGAGATTGCGATGACTTGCAATTGCATTAAAGATGAGAGGGAATAAGGAGAAAACAAGACATTGCGATTAATAAAGCATGGAAAACTTGTCCTCCCCCATATTTTCATCTGATATTTCACGTGAAAAGGGGAGTGTGGGCAGGTTGTGAAAAGAGGGGAGAGTAGATTTTAAAACATTTCCCCTCCCACAACCCCTCAATCTATGAATTGAAGATTGACCTTTGGAAGAAAACATAGAGGAAGAATGCAGAGGATGGGTGTGTGGGAATAAGTAGAACAAGAGGAAGAAAAACACCAAAGATGATAGGATATGCGTGTAGTAAACAGAGGGAGAGAAAGGGACGTGGGAGGGAGGAATCACCCAGGAAAGAAAGGCAGTGAGTAGTAGAGGAAGAGCGTGCTCAATATGGAAAGGAAACATGGTCTCAAGGAAAGAAAAGATTGCAGAATATGCACAAAATGGATTTGTCAAGAGTCCTTAGGAACTTGTGAGAAAATACAACTGTGGCGTTAAGTGTGGAGGATTACAGGCTGAGAAGAAGAAGAAACTCCAGGATGTGCAATATTGTGATTATGGGTGATTGGAGAGCTGGGTGTTGAGGGGAGTAAGGCAGAGAAAATGGCGTGATCATGGGTTGGAGAGTAAAACCTTCAAATGTGTGCAGAGAAGGAGGAAATGGGAGTATGCCATAGGGGAGGCTTAGAATGACACATGAGATGAAGAGGAATGTAGAGTAGGGAACATAGAGAGGACAACGTGAGAGGGAAAGTGAATTTGTTGAAAAGGTTTTAAAAAACTTTGAAGCAAACGTAATTCATAGGAGTAAAGTCACATTCCACAGTCGATGCCCACATCCTCCATAGCTTGCACCATATTGAAAATCAAGATGTTGAAGAAGAGTATAGATAAAGGAACTCGTGCTTTGAAATCAACGCGATGAGGGTTTTAAACATTTGATAAAGTCTATTGGCTTGCCTGAGCACACCCTACCCATGAAGGAGACACTTGACCCCAAAACTAGATAAGTAATGTGCATTTATAATATTTATAATATTAATCTTGTGCAGTTTATTAAGGTCTTAGCGTAAATTTCATTTGGTAATGGCTAATAAGTATCTAGGGATGGTTGACTTGCTTTATTTGATTTTTTTCAACGCCCTAATTTTTATTGAATAGTGCTCCTTGACATACTTTATTCTGATCATTGAAAACTCTTTTATTTTCACATAACTCCTCAGCTTAATAAATCATGTGTAATAGGGTGAATAAAATTTATATAACAAGGGATAAAGAAATGAGTTTAAATAATTCATTCAAACAAATGGAGGTTAAAAATTTGGATAATATTCCATCCTCCACTATAATAACTCTAATCATCATTATTTTGTCAATGCTGATGTAAGGTTTAGGACAATCACATGCACTATGAAGCCTCTTATTACTAACGGTGAGGTCATAATTAATGTAAATGACAAGAACAATTATGACCTACATTATAAATTAGATTAATGAAAAAAATATGTAATCACACAGAGGATAAATAAAACTCAAAGGTTGAGAATATTAATATTTGTAAATGCATGGGGTATATATCTTCCTAGGTGACCTAATGAATATAGTGTTTCATCTATAATGAATATGACTTAAATAGTAAAATGCAAGCACATATTTAAACAAGAAGATATTCCATTGTGTTAAACTATAAAATTATACAAGCCATTTCTCCTTAAAAGTGATGCTAGTATATATAAGTAAATTGAGCATTAATAAATCAAATAATCTAATTAAATGTTCTTCGTATTGGAACATATGCAATGATTATGTAGCCTTATTGGTAGGATAATGACTATCAACCTCTTAAAGATGGGAATTATCATGTGAATGAAGGATATTAGAGTCTTAGTAAACCACCATATGATTGCATACAAAATCAAAGGTATCTATCATTTAATTTCATTATCCTATTGAGATTTATGTTAACAAATAAGCCTATGAGATCATGCTATCCAACATATCTAGAGACCATATTATTGACCATCACGATCATAATTAGTATAATAAATTATCCAATCTACAACCCAAACAATTATAACAATATGGGATTGCATCATGAAGTAAAGGAGGTTAGAAAATCAAGAATGTTATTAGTAATAATGTTAATGGGTTATGTTTTTATATGCTGGTCTAACGAACTAGTGGTAGATTATTGCATGATCAAATAAAAAGGAAGCTATCCTTTAATCAATGAAGTTATTGAGATTAGGCTAAGGGGCAAACAATTTTTAATCATATAGTATGACTTCTTTTAATTTAAACATGGTGCCTTTGCTGAATTATTCTATCATTGGAAAAGTACATCCTTGATCACTATTTTGTGCTAGAAATTTGAACAAAGGAAAGTTATACTGACCCTCACTTGGACCTATGTTAAGGCTTTTGATGCAATCAATGTTTGATAGCGATATTTTGACTATTGTTATTAAATGAGGTACACTCTTTACTATAGACCAATTCTTAGATTGATTCTAGTTAGCATGTAAACTTATACTTAGGTATGCTTGAATCTCCATGCTATGAGAGATATATCATGGATAACAATATTCTTATCAAAACCTAATAAATCCTTATACTCCTATGTAGGAGAATATTAATGTGCAAAGATCCCTACGTTGAAAACTATATGTTATTGTCATGAAGATAGAAAATGTGGTAGAATATCCTTAATAGGAAATTGTAAGGGGTTCGGGGATGCTCACATTGAATGAGGAATAATAACTATGGTAAGGTTTATATTGAGAATTTTGCATGTGTGGATGGAAGTGTCGTGATCGATGCGTAGGTATTCTTGAGAGACCTTGTGAGGAGAACTACGAGTGACTTTGACCCATTTGGAAGCGAGAACATAGGCGATCCTTGGGCGAAGGATGTCCCTGTGACTTCGTCCATAGGGGGAGGATTTAGGGGTATAACTCCAAGGGTTGGGGTTGTTCCTAATTGGTTTGACCTTCCCCCTTTAGTAGGCTTCAGTTTGAGGTTGAAGGGGTACCAAATGGGTATGAATGAGTTATGGGAATCTAATATTGTGTATTTAATACATAATATGCTTTTATATAATAAGCAAAGATTGACTATTTTATAATTATTGGGTATTTGATTGTACGTTTATGATGAGTAAAGTCCATCTCGTGTTGGTTCCATGTATCTCTTATGTGTCTATGCAATTCAACTCCATATCAATGTGTTTATGTATAGGCTAGTGTATCTATGGATTGAGATTATGATTCATATTATGTATGACTCACCTAAGAGTGAACCTCTGGGATATTTGAGTAGTGACAGGAAGTCGTTAGATCGTGCCAATGACCCATGTTTCAGCTATTGCTAGGGATGATTTAGCATTCACTTGGTTCACGAAGGTGAAGGTAGTAGGCTACCCTAGTTATGATATGGCCATAGCGGTTGCACATCTAGGGACTCATCCGTATGAGTAACGATAATCTAGGGCTAACCACATATTGAGAGGGTTCACTGGCTGTCACTAGTAAGCACTAAAGTGATCGATGCCATGCTTTTCCCAGGATTACGAAGAAGATAGTTGAAAATACCACTAAGGTCACAAGGTGGTATATGTCAGGAACTACTTCTTCCTGGGTGGACAGACTTGTTTCCGGTGGCCTATAGGCAATTGAAGTTTGAATCCACCGGGTTTGGTAGGTTCACTACTTGGGGAAACCCTTGGGATGGTGGATGAACCACCGGTGTAGTATGGGATGCACCGAATCCCCTCCTAGTGGTCACACTATATACTTAGCCTTGTGGGGTTGAGGACAAACCTATAGTGTAGTATGGGATGCACCGAATCCTCTTCCCATTTGTCCAATGGTGCAGAAGACCGGTGCAAGGATAAGACCCATGGTGTAGTGCGTAATGCAATGATATTATTTCTATTTGGGATGTATTATGGACATGTGTTAGCCATTGTGATGTGTTAGTTAGCCATTGTTATTATGCTATGTGATGTATGGTGGAGCTCATCACTGTGTTTATGTGATGTATGATGGATCTTGTCATTGTGTATTGGTGATATATGTTGGAGTTAGTCATTGATGTAATTGTGATATGTGAATGAGATAATAATTGTGTACTTGTGATGTACATATGAGCTAATCTCATTTTACTTGTGATCCGTGTATGATCCAATCACTGTTATACTTGTGATCTATGCGTGAGACAATCACTGTTATACTCGTGATCTATGTATGATCCATTCATTTTTGCACTTGTGATCTGTGTATGATCCAATCATTGTTGTACTTGCTTTGTGTATGAGCTACTTAACTTGTGCTCATGACAACCATTGTGTATGATCTTTGAGATTATTGTATGAATGACCTCTTGTGAATATTGTCAATATTTGTACACATTATAATGTTTGGTATGGACCCAACACTTGATGGAAAAGTTATTAACATTATATTATAATTGGCTAAGTTGATAGCTTACTTATATTTAATTAACAATCACAGGTTAAGGTGAGATAATAGATCTCATACAAGAGGAGTTATTGAACTCCCTCTATCATTGTGGAGTGAACTATGACGCCTCTGATTCCCCTGAGGGGATACGTAGGCAAGGTCGTTATGAACCCTTGAGGCTTAGGTTGTAGGTCTAGGAAAAACCCTATCCTTGGGACCTTACCATAGGTTTGAGTGTAAGCATATAAGTAATGGTGTTGATTTTTGTTGCTTCCTTGATGAATTTAGAGCTATTGAAATTAACACTTCTAATTTACATGGAATATGTTTGGTTGGTTAAGTTGGTAGTTGTGCATTGTTTAAAAAGAACTTATTCTGCTTGAGATGGGGATATTACATTGGTATCAAAGCAACCAGGTTCAGCACTAGACCTATGCAGCTCAGTTGACTTTGGATAAGTAAATTGTCTTACATTGCTGATCCACTATAAATATGTTGGTCACTTAATATATGGTTTTGTTTTGTATATCTTAAATGGACTTTTAATCTCATAATACTGATGGCTAGTCCTAACCAAGGAACCCTTGATGGGTGGACAAAAAAGAAAAGAAAAATGGATATATGAATTGTAAATCAAAATCAGAGTGCATAGCGAAAGGCTAAGGAAGTTGATGATTGCTAGTTCCCCTAAATCACTAGTTGGATTTGATTTTACCCCTTGTTATGTGGAAAATTTCATGGTATAATTAAGAGTATTAAGAAATCTTCTCATGATGTAAGTATGAATGGATATGAACTTAAAATGTAAAGAACTTAAGGTGGATTTTTGGGAGGGTTAACTAGTAAATGTGTGTACCTAATGGTATAATATAGATCCCTTTTAAGAAATACCAACCTATAAACTAAAATGGAGGGTTGGATTAAGTAAAAATGCTCACTTGAGGGTATGTTGTAGTGTGCCCCCTCCTAAATATTATTAAAATTACTCCAAATTCATCAAATTTAGGGAAAGGGGAACAAACTAAGAGGGTAACCAATTTTTTTAAAGAAAAATAACAAATGTAAACTTTTAATAAGTCGGGGATGAATTATCCAAAGGGGGGAAGGATGTCACATCCCAGTCAGCCAAGGTTGTAAGAAGAATAAAATAAATAATATTAAAATTGTTCACAAAGGACGAGGGAGACTACGCATTTAGTGAGGAATGGTGCTCACTAGTTTCATTCATATTTTTTCTTGAGGAGAATGACCAAAAGGAAAAGGTGAGTGAGAGAAGAGACTGTGATGAACTACAATTGCATTAAAGAGGAGAGGGCATGAGGAGAAAACAAGACGTTGCCATTATTAAATCATGGAAAAATTGTCCTCCCCCATATTTTAATCTGTTCTTTTACGTGAAAAGGGGAGTGTGGGAAGGTTGTGAAAAGAGGGGAGAGTAGATTTTAAAACATTTCCACTCCCACAACCCCTCAATCTACGAATTGAAGATTGACCTTTGGAAGAAAATGTAGAGGATGGGTGAATGGGAATGAATAGAACAGGAGGAAGAAAAATGCAGAAGATAGTAGGATATGCATGTAGTAAACATAGGGAGAGAAAGGGACGTGGGAAGGGGGAATCACCCTAGAAAGAAAGGAAGTGAGTAGAAGAGAAAGAGCGTGCGCAGTCTGAAAAGGAAACATGGTCTCAAGGAAAGAAAATATTGTAGAATATGCACAAAACAAATTTGTAAAGAGTCCTTAGGAACTTGTGAGAAAGTGTAGTTGGGGTGTTAAGTGTGGAGGACTACAAGTTGAGAAGAAGAAGAAATTCTAGAATGTGCATCAATGTGATTATGGGTGATTGGAGAGTTGAGTGTCGAGGGGAGTCAGGTAAAGAAAATGACATGAGCATGGGTTGGAGAGTAAAACATTCAAATTCGTGTTGAGGAGAAAATGGTAGTACACCATAGGGGAGGATTAGAATGATACACGAGATGAAGAGGAATGCCGAGTAGGGCATAAAGAGAGGAGAACATGAGAGGGAAAGTGAATTTGTTGAAAAGGTTTTAAAAAACTTTGAAGCAAACGTATTTGGTAGGAGTAAAGTCAAATTACACAGTCGATGCCCACATCCTCCATAGCTTGCACCATATTGAAAATCAAGATATTGAAGAAGAGTATAGATAAAAGAATCAATGCTTTGAAATCCTTGTGATGAGGGTTTTAAACATTTGGTAAATTTTGTTGGCTTTCCCGAGCACACCCTACACACCCTACCTGCAAAGGAGACATTTGACCCCAAAACCAGATAAGTAATGTGCATTTATAATATTTATATTATTAATCTTGTGCAGTTTATTAAGGTCTTAGCGTAAATTTTATTTGGTAATGGCTAATAAGTATCTAGGGATAGTTGACTTGCTTTATTTGATTTTTTTTCAACGCCCAAATTTTTATTGAAAAGTGCTCCTTGACATACTTTATTCTGGTCATTGAAAACTCTTTTATTTTTACATAAATCCTTAGCTTAATATATCATGTGCAATAGGGTGAATAAAATTTATATAACAAGGGATAAAGAAATGAGTTTAAATAATTCATTCAAACAAATGGAGGTTAAAAATTTGGATAGGATTGCATTCTCCACTATAATAGCTCTAACCCTCATTCTTTTGTTAATGCTGATATAAGGTTTAGGACAATGACATGCACTATGAAGACACTTTTTACTAACGACGAGGTGATAATTAATGTAAATGACAAGAAAAATTATGATCTACATTATAAATTAGATTAATGTAAAAAATATGTATTCACAGATAAAATAAATGAAATTCAAAGGTTGAGAATATTAATATTTCTAAATGCATGGGGTATATATCTTCCTAGGTGACCTAATGAATATAGTGTTTCACCTATCATGAATCTGACTTAAATAGTAAAATACAAGCGTATATGTAAACAAGAAGATATTCTATGGTGTCAAACTATAAAATTATACAAACCATTTCTCCTTAAAAGTGATACTAGTATATATGTAAATTGATCATTAATAAATCAAATAATGCAATCAAACGTTCTTTGTATTGGAACATATGCAATGATTATGTGGCCTTATTGATAGGATAATGACTATCAACCTCTTAAAGATGAGAATTATCATGCGAACGAAGGATATTAGAGTCTTAGTGTTCCAATTATGGATGTGTTTGATGGTGTTGTCATTAATATTGTCATTGATGTCAACATAGTTCAAGTTGAGTACATATGGTAATTGAATAGATGAGAAGTTGTAGTTGTGTTTTCACCAAGTGCTTTTGAAAAAATTTGAGAAATAATGAAAGCAGTGTTAAAGTGTGTTCTGAGTGTGCTTTGGTATTGTGCTCTGCATTTATCCTATGTTGATCCTATGCATGTGCAGATCTATAAGTGTGTTCATAAGCTTAAATGTATTGTATATCCTGAGTTTTAGCTTCTAGATCGATGGTGAGTAGAGGATGCATTCACCGGTGTGTAAACTGGTTTGACAAAACTATCTGTTTGTGGATTGAGAGAAATGTTTTGGCTCCATAGTCTTCTAATATTTGGTTTCAGATCTTGCGGATTTGGGAGATGACTCTTTCTGATGGTTCTTGTGTTTTGACAATTTTTTTTATGGTTTAGCACTCTGGAAGACCTGCTCCAGAGCTCCTATGTTTTTACTAGTTGGTCCAGGTGGACTGGTGAAGAGTTCTCTACGAATGAAGTTTGTTGAAATTGCTATGGATGTACCCAAGGTGTTCTCAGAAATGGTAAAATGTCTATTGAAGCGTGTTGAGTGATCCATGTGAGATTATCTTGTTGGAGATGCATATACCTCAAAGATCATTGGTGTTTTCATTAGGTTTGGCTGACTTAGTGTTTACACGGTACATTATGTTTTGCATCAATTTAAGAAAAAATGTTCTTGATCCAAGATGTTGTTTGGGTCCTAAACTAAATATGTAATTGGTCCTCTCTCATTCTTATCCATTGTGAGAATTTTGAGCAGCCGACCTAGTTTAAATTTTTAAATGAAATTGTATAGCTGACCTTGGAGAATGTTTCCTAGGTTGAAGATGGTATAAAAGCAAATCACGTTGTGGAAAATTTCATATCCATCCATCCACGAATCTAGAAAGTAAGCGAAGTGTGTGAACAAGTGCGAAAAGTAGAGAGTGGAAGAGCGAATTGAGGCAACAATACTTTAAGGAGTTAGATTCCTGAAAGTAGTGAGTTGATGGCATCTACAATCTTCTAATTTGGTTGTGAATGTGTGGAACCCTAGTGGTGGATCTTCATTTATTTATTTCTTTATTCTTTTGTAGGTAGTGAGCCTCCTTTCTAGAAAATGAGTCCTTTGAAGGCAGTGGGCCCTTACATTTGGGTAGTGAGCTTTTTGTGTTTGGGGAGTGAGCCCTCTGGTAGTGAGCCTTTGTATCCGGTATTGGATTACTACTATATTGTGAGGTAATCCTCATTGTGGTTTTTCCATCATTGGGCTTTCCACATAAATCTGGTGTCTTAGGTGTTTGCTTTCTATTATTTGCATTCCATGTCTACACTTAATAACAAATTGAAGATAAGGTGAAAAGATTAATCTTATAAGTAAAGTGATTTGATACAATTGATTCACCCCCCTCTCAGTTGTCTTGTGCATTTCAAAAATTGGTATCAGAGCTTTGGTTCCACGATGAAAAGCTTAATTTCTTGAGGTAGATCAGATGACACACAAGTTGCAGATTCTTATTTTTTATGGAGTTGATTACAATGATTGGAAAGAATAGATGAGAAGTTATCTAATTTCACTTAGTTTCAACACCTAGAAACTTATGGAGACAAAGTATGTGATACTAGCAGTTGGTCCTTCCTTTGCTAATGAGATTGTATCTTTCAAAGAGAATGAAAGAGCAAGGTATGCTATCTTCAGTGCTTTATCTAAAACTGAAAGAACACAAGTTATTACTCTAGCTACTGCTAATGAAGTATGGACAAAATTAAAAGACATTTATGAAGGGAATGATAGAATTTTTTTTTCAAGAAAACTAATTGTTAAGCGAAAATTTGAGAATTTGAGAATGGAAGATGGAGAAGACATTGCAAGCTATTATCAAAGAGTTGAACTTATAGCAAAAAAGATCAAAAATCAAGGTGGTACCATGATAGATGAAGATATAATTGAGAAGATCTTGATGACCTTACTAGACAATTACAGTGACAAAGTGTCTGCTCTTGAAGAACAATATGATCCAAAGACATTTACTAAGGAGCATCTATTTGGTGTTCTGACTACATTTGAAATGAGAAAATTTGCAAGAGACAAGGAGAAGATTGAAACAACCTTTAAAGCAATGAAAATTGGTGATGATTCAGATGATGATGATCCAAAATATTTGGAAGAAAACTTCACAAGGAGATTGAAGAAAGGTACTAGTAAATACAAAGGTAAGTTACCTTTTAAGTGTTTCAGTTGTGGAAATATTGGTCATTATGCATCAATATGTCCTAATAGAGCTATACAAAAGAAGAATAAGGATAGTAATAACAATTACAAAGAAAAAAAAGGATAGGAAGTTCAAGAAATTGTATTATGTAAAAGAAGATGCAGGGATTTCTGATGATAAATCTGACTTTGAGGAAGATAAAGATGAATGTTTGCTTCGAGCCTTGGAAATTAGAGATGTATCTACTAACCATGGAAGATGGGCAAAGGAATTTGGTCCAGAAAGCCAGCAGGATGAAACAAAAGGTACTCTAGTAACTACTTTTCATGCTAGACAGTATGAATACTTTTGGGTAATTGATAGTGAATGTTCAAATCACATGACTGGAGATAAGAGTAAGTTTTCTAAACTTGAGAAGTATGATGGAGGAATTATGTTTGGAGATGACTCTGGTGCTAAGATTGTCGGTAAAGGAACAATTAGCTTTGATGGAAAACATAATGCTGACGATGTTTATTATGTAAAGGGTTTAAGGCATAATCTCTTAAGTGTTGGACAAATGTGCAACAAAGGTTTTAAGCTTGTGTTTCAGGATAACACTTGTGAGATCAGAAAAGGGTTTGAAACTATGGTAACAGCTGGAAGAACTCATGGAAACATCTATCAACTTAAGGGTGGTGATGGTCAGTGTTTTGTTTCTCAGATTAATGAGAGTTGGCTTTGGCACCAAAGAATGGGACATGTGAATTTTGATAATTAGATCAAGATCAATTCTAGAGAAGTTGTGAGAGATCTTCCTAGAATCATAAAGCCTTCAAATTCAATTTGCATAAATTGTCAGATGGGAAAACAGACAAGAAACAATTTTAAAGGAAAGGATCAATCATATATTGGAATGCTAGAATTAATCCATACATACCATTGTGGTCTTACAAGAACAAGAAGCCTAAATGGTGACAAGTAATTTTTGCTCTTAATTGATGATTACTCTAGAATGAAATGGGTAACATTTCTTAGAGAAAAGGCTCAGGATCTTGATAGATTGAAGGTGTTTAAGGCAAGAGTAGACAATGAGGAAAATCTGAAAATCAAATGCTTAAGGTCTGATAGAGGTGGAGAATTTACATCTGGTGAGTTCAATGCATTCTGCGAAGAGAATGGCATAAAGAGACATTATTCTGTTTGTAGAACCCCTCAACAAAATGGGGTTGTGGAAAGAAAGAACCAGATTGTTCAAGAGGCTGCTAGAACTATGATGAAAGAAGAAAATGTTTCCGATGTATATTGGAGAGAAGCAATCCATAGTGCTGTTTACATTATTAACAGAGTTTAGATCAGAGGTAAGACTAAGACCCCTTATGAGTTGTGGATTGGTAAGACTCCTACTGTTAAATACTTTAAGGTATTTGGAAGTAGATGTTACATTAGGAGAGATGATGAAAATTTTGGAAAGTTTGATGCTAGATGTGATGAAGGAATTTTCCTTGGATATTTAAATAATAGTAAGGCTTACAAATTTTTTAACAAGAGATTGAGGAAAATTATTGAAAGTGCTAATGTAAAGGTTGATGAAGCTATGTATAGACCAGTGGAAATAACCGAAGTTGAACTTGATGATTCAATCTGTGTGCAAATACAAGATGAAGAAGAAAAGGAGGAGAAAGAACAAAGTGATGAAAGGAAGAGACTCCAGAACCTACACCTAAGACTCCTAAATATTTTCAGAGAAATCATCCAGAGGAATAGATAATCGAAGACAAAAGTGAAGGAGTGAAGACAAGAAGCAAAGTGGTTGAGGTAAAATTGTGTTTACTTTCTAAGATAAAACCTAAGACTGTGAATGAAACATTTAATGATGAAAGCTAGGTTAGAGCAATGAAATAAGAACTACAACAGATATAGAAGAATGAGACATGGGAACTAGTCCCTAGACCTGTAAACAAGAATGTAATTGGTTCAAAATGGGTATTCAAAAATAAGTTGAATGAAGATGGTGAAGTGGTAAGAAATAAAGCAAGACTTGTATGTAAAGGATACTCACAGGTTGAAGGAATAGATTTTGAAGAAAATTTTGCACCTGTAGCAAGAATGAAAGCCATTCGAATGTTCTTGGAATTTTCAACTCATAAAGACTTCAACGTATATCAGACGGATGTCAAGTCTGCATTCCTGAATGGAGAACTAGAAGAAGTATATATGGAGCAACTAGAAGATTTTCAACTATCTGAAAAACCAAACATGGTTTGTAAGTTAAAGAAGACACTATATGGACTTAAACAAGCTCCCAGAGCTTGGTATGCAAGATTGGATAGATACTTGACAAAGCAAGGATTCAACAAAGGGTACGCAAACAAAAATATTTACTTCAAGGTTGAGAAAAATAAGATATTGAAATTTGTGGTATATGTTGATGACATCATATTTGCTGGAAATGAAGGTATGTGTAAGATATTTGCTGAAGAATTGCAAAAAGAATTTGAAATGTCTATGATTGGTGAATTGAATTTCTTCCTTAGACTTCAAGTTAATCAAACTGACAAAGGGATATTAATTTCACAATCCAAGTATGTTAAAGAATTGTTAAAGAAGTTTGGAATGGATGAATCCAAATTGGTTTGTACCCCTATGGTAACTAGATGTAAGCTGAGCAAGGATGATGAATCTGCTAAAGTTGATCAGAGCATGTACAAATCCATGATTGGTGGACTATTGTATCTTATTGCTACTAGACCTGATATCATGCATGCAGTATGTTTAGTTGCAATATTTCAAGCAGAACCTAAGGAAGCACATGTTACAACTATGAAGAAGATATTTAGATATCTTAAAGGAACTCCTGATTATGGGCTATGGTATTCAAAGGACAATGACTTCATATTGAATGCCTACACTAATGTAGATTGGGCTGGATGTGTAGATGATCGAAAGAGTACAAGTGGTGGTACATTCTTCCTTGGAGGAATATTAGTTTCATGGTTGAGCAAGAAAAATGATTCAGTTTCTTTATCCATTGTAGAAGTAGAGTATATTGCAACATCTTGCTATACACAGGTACTTTGGATGAAGCAAACCTTGATGGACATAGGTGTGGTAAGTGATGAACCTATCTCTATATTTTTTGACAATACAAGTTCTATAAACATCTCAAGGAATCCCGTGATGCATTCCAGAACAAATCATATATCTATCAAGTATCACTTCTTGAGGGAGAAGGTATTGAAGAATGAAGTTAGACTTGAATATGTGCTACCAAAGAACAAGTTGTAGACATACCACTAAGGCCCTTCCGAAGGATACTTTTGAGTATCTTAGAGGGAAGTTAGGGGTTACCGCCCCTCCTTTGAACTAAGTGCACATGGAGGTGCATTAGTCCAATGAATTCACAAACTTCTTTTGTTACGGACTGATGATTGAGGTCTACTCCTCAGGGGGAGTAGAGAAGTGCATTGTTGTAGTATGTGTTGTGGGTGTACTCCTTAGGGGGAGCAAATAGAGCTTTATATGACAAGAATTTCCTTTTCCATTGATTTCAAAGGGAGAGAGAGAATCATGTGAAATTTTTATGCTTGGTAGGTTGTCACTTGTGAAAATCATGTAGGCTGTCTTTGATGGTTTTTCACATCATGTGTTGCCATGAATGAAAAAGGGGGAGATTGTTACAAGTATGGATGTGTTTGATGGTGTTGTCATTAATATTGTCATTGATGTCAAAACTGTTCAAGTTGAGTACAAATGGTATTTGTATAGATGAGAAGTTGTAGTTGTGTTTTCGCCAAGTGCTTTTGAGAAAAATTGAGAAATAATGAAATCAATGTTAAAGTGTGTTCTAAGTGTGCTCTGGTATTGTGCTCCACATTTATCCTATGTTGATCCTATGCCTATGCAGATTTGTAAGTGTGTTCATAAGCTTAAATGGATTGTATATTTTGAGTTTTATCTTCTGGGTCGATGGAGAGTAGAAGATGTGTTCACCGATGTGTGAATTGGTTTGGCAGAACTATCTGTTTATGAAATGGGAGAAATGTTTTGGCTCCGCAGTCTTCTAATATTTGGTTTCAGATCTTTTGTAGCCAGGAGATGACTCTTTCTGATTGTTTCTATGTTTTGACAATTTTTTTTGAGGTTTGGCACTTTGGAAGACCTACTCTAGAGCTCCTTTGTTTTTACTAGTTGGTTCAGGGGGAATGGTGAAGAGTTCTCTATGAATGAAGTTTGTTGAAATTTTTGTGGATGTACCTGAGGTGTTCTCAGAAATGGTAAAATGTCTAGTAAAGCGTGTTGAGTGATCCATGTGAGATTATCTTGTTGGAGATGCATGTACCTCAAAGATAATTGGTGTTTTCATTAAGTTTGGTCGACCTTGTGTTTACATAGTACATTAGGTTTTTGCATTGACTTAAGAAAGCATGTGTTTGATCCAAGATGTTGTTTGGGTCCTAAACTAAATATGTAATTGGTCCTCTCTCATTCTTATCCACCACAGGAATGTTGAGTAGCTAACCTAGTTTGAATTTCTAAATGAAATTGTATAGCCGATATTGGAGAATATTTCTTAGGTTGAAGATGGTATAAAAGAAAATCAAGTTGTGGCAAATTTAATATCCATCCATCCATGAATCGAGCAAGTAAGCAAAGTGTGCAAACAAGTACAAAAAGCAAAGAGTGGAAGAGAAAATTGAGGCAACAATACTTTAAGGAGTTAGATTCGTGAAAGCAGTGAGCTGATGGTATCTACAATCTTTTGATCAAGTTGTGAATGTGTGGAACTCTAGTGATTGATCTTCATTTATTTATTTCTTTATTCTTTTGTAGGTAGTGAGCCTCCTTTTTGGACAGTGAGCCCTTGCATTTGGGTAGTGAGCCTTTTGTATCTGGGCAGTGAGCCTTTGTATCTAGTATTGCATTACTACTATATTCTGAGCTAATCCTCACTGTGGTTTTTCCCTCATTGGGTTTTCCACGTAAATCTGGTGTCTTTGGTGTTTTCTTTCTATTATATGCATTCCACGTTTACACTTAATAACAAATTGAAGATAAGGTGAAAATATTAAGTTTTTAAGTAAAGTGATTTGATACAACTGATTCACCCCCCCTCTTAGTTGTCTTGTGCATTTCAACACTTAGTAAACCACCGCACGGTTGCATACAAAATGAAAGGTAACTATCATTTAATTTCATAAAGCTATTGAGATTTATGTTAACAAATAAGCCTATGAGATCATGCTATCCAAAAAATATTGAGACCATATTAACGACCATCACGATCATACTTAGTATAATAAATTATCCAATATACAACCTAGACTATTGTAAGAACATTGGGTTACCTTATGAAGTAAAGGAGGTTAGAAAATCAAGAATATTATTAGTAATAATGTTAATGGGTTATGTTTTCATTTGCTGGTCTAATGGACTAGTGGTAGATTATTGCATGATCAAATAAAAAGGAAGCTATCCTTTAATTGATGAAGTTGTTTAGATTGGGGTGATGGGAAAACCATTTTTAATCATATAGTATGACTTCTTTTAATCTAAACATGGTGCCTTTGCTGAATTATTCTATCAGTGGAAAATTACATCCTTGATCACTATTGTGTGCTAGAAATTTCAACAAAGGAAAGTTATACTGACCCTCACTTGGACCTATGTTAAGGATTTTGATGTAATCGATGTTTGATAGGGATATTTTGACTACTGTTATTAAAGGAGGTACACTCTTTACTGTAGACCAATTATTAGATTGATTCTAGTTGGCATGCAAACCTATACTCAGGTATTCTTGAGTCTGCATGCTATGAGAGATAAATCATGGATAACAATATTATTATCAAAACCTAATGAATCCTTATACTCCTATGTAGGAGAATATTAACATGTAGAGATCCCTACGTTGAAAACTATATGTTATTATGATGGAGATACCAAATGTGACACAATATCCTTGATAGAAAATTGTAAGGGGTTCAGGGATGCTCACATTGAATGAGAAATGATAACTATGGTAAGGTTTAAATTGATAATTTTGCACATGTGGATGAAAGTGTTGTGATCAATGTGTAGGTATTCTTGAGAGACCTTGTGAGGAGAACTACATGTGACTTTGACCTATTTGGAAGCGGGAATGTAGGCGGTCCTTGAGTGAAGGATGTCTCTGTGACTTCAAGTCTGTAAGGGGTTAATTTAGGGGTATAACTCCAAGGGTTGGGGTTGTTCTTGATTGGTTTGACCTTCCCCCTTTAGTAGGCTTTAGTTTTAGGTTGAAGGGGTACCATATGGGTATGAATGAGCTATGAGAATCTAATATTGTGTATTTAATACATAATCTGCTTTTACATAATAAGAAAAGATTGAATACTTTATAATTATTGGGTATTTGATTGTACGTTTATGATGAGTAAAGTCATTCTCATGTTGGTTCCATGTATCTCTTATGTGTCTATGAAATTCAACTCCATATCTATGTGTTTATGTATAGGCCCATGTATCCGTGGATTGAGATTGTGATTCATGTTATGTATGACCCGTCCAAGAGTGAACCTCCATGATATTTGAGCAGTGATAGGAAGTCATTGGATTGTGCCAATGACCGATGTCTGGGCTACTGCTAGGGATTAGTCAACATTCACCTAGTTCATAGAGGTGAAGGTAGCAAGCTACCTTGGTTATGATATGGTCATAGCGGTTGCATGAGTAGGGACCCATCCATGTGAGTAATGGTAATCTGTGGTTAACTGCATATTGAGAGGGTTCACTGGTAAGCACGAAAGGGAACGATGCCACATGTTACTGGAGATTGCGAAGAAGATAGCTAACAATACCACTAAGGTCACAAGGTGGTATATGTTAGGAGCTACTTCTTCCTGGGTGGACAAACTTGTCGCCGGTGGCCTATAGGTGGTTGAATTTAGAATCCATCATGTTTGGTACATTCACTACTTGGGGAAACCCTTGGGATGGTGGAAAGATCTACTGTTTAGTATGGGATGCATCGAATCCCCTCCTAGTTGTCAGACTATATACTTATCCTTGTGGTGTTGAGGATGAACCTGCAGTGTAGTATGGGATACACCAAATCATCTTCCCATTTGTCCAATGGTGTAGAAGATCGGTGGAAGGATAGGAGCAACAGTGTAGTGTGCAATGCACCGATATTCTTTCTATCTGGGATGTATTATGGACATGTGTTAGCCATTGTGATGTGTTAGTCAACCATTGCTATTATACTATGCGATGTATGGTGGAGCTCATCACTATGTTTATGTGATGTATGATGGAGCTTGCCACTATGTATTGGTGATATATGTTGGAGTCAATCACTAGTGTAATTGTGATATGTGAATGAGATAATAATTGTGTACTTGTGATGTACATATTAGCTAATCTCATTGTACTTGTGATCTATGTATGATCCAATCACTATTATACTTGTGATCTATGTATGAGACAATCACTGTTATACTTGTGATTTATGTATGATCTAGTGATTTTTGCACTTGTGATATGTGTATGATCCATTCACTATTGTACTTATTATGTGTATGAGCTAATCAACTTGTGTATATGGGGGTATGCTCATGACAACCATTATGTATGATCTTTGAGATTATGGTATGAATGACCTCTTGTAAATATTGCCAATGTTTGTACACTAATGTTTGGTATGGAATCAACAATTGATGGTTAAGTAAATAACATTATATTATAATTGGCTAAGTTGATAGCTTACTTATATTTAATTAACAATCATGGGTTAAGGTGAGATAATAGATGTCATACAAGAGGATTTATTGAACTCCCTCTATCATTCTGGGGTGAACTATGATGCCTCTAATTCCCATGAGGGGATACATAGGCAGGGTTGCTATGAACCCTCAAGGCTTAGATTGTAGGTATAGGAAAGACCCTATCCTTGGGACCTTACCACGGGTTTGAGTGTAAGCATATAAGTAATTGTGTTGAATTTTGTTGCCACCTTGATGAATTTAGAGTTATTGAAATTAACACTTCTAATTTACATGGAATATGTTTGGTTGGTTAAGTTGGTAGTTGTGCATTGTTTAAAAAAATTATTGTGCCCAAAATGGGGAGATTACATTGGTATTAGATCAACCAGGTTCAAACACTAGACCTATGCAGCTCACTTGACTTTGGATAAGTATATTGTCTTACATTGCTAACCCACTATAACTATGTTGGCCATTTAATATATGGTTTTGTTTTGAATATATTAAATGGAATTTTAATCTCATAATACTGATGGCTAGTCCTAACCAAGGAACCCTTTATGGGTGGACAAAAAAAAAAGAAAATTGGATATATGAATTGTAAATGAAAATCATAGTGTGTAGCAGAAGGGTAAGGAATTTGATGATTGCTAGCTCCCCTAACTCACTAGTTGCATTTGGATTTACCCCTTGTTATATGGAAAATTTCATGGTATAATTAAGAGTATTAAGAAATCTCCTCACGATTTAGGTATGAATGGATATGTACTTAAAATGTAAAGAACTTAAGGTGTATTTTTGGGAGGGTTAACTAGTAAATGCGTGTACCTAATGGTATAATATATATTACTTTTAAGAAATACCAACCTGTGAACTAAAATGGAGGGTTGGATTAAGTAAAAATGCTCACTTGAGGGTATGTTGTAGTGTTCCCCCTCCTAAATATTATTCGAATTACTCCAAATTCATCAAATTAGGGAAATGGGAATGACCTAAGAGGCAAACATAAGTGGTTCAAAAGAAATTAACTTGACTAGTAACCAATTTTTTTGAAGAAAAATAACAAATGTAACCTTCTAATAAGCCGGTGAAGTCTTATCCTAAGGGGGGAAGGATGTCACATCCCCATTGGCCAAGGTTGTAAGAAGAATAAAATAAATAATATTAAACCTGTTCACAAAAGACAAGGGAGACAGTGCATTTAGTGAGGAATGGTGCTCACTAGTTTCATCCAGATTTTTGCTTGAGGAGAAGGACCAAAAGGACAAGGCGAGTGGTATAAGAGACTGTGTTGACCTACAATTTAGTTAAAGAGGAGAGGGTGTGAGAAAAATACAAGACATTTCCATTAATAAAGCAGGAAAACTTGTCCTCCCCCATATTTTCATCTGATCTTTCATGTGAAAAGGGGAGTGTAGGCAGGTCGTGAAAAGAGGGGAGTAGATTTTAAAACATTTCCCCTCCCACAACCCCTTAATCTATGAATTAAAGATTGACCTTTGGAAGAAAATGCAAAGGAATACTGTAGAGGATGGGTGCATGGGAATGAGTAGAACATGAGGAAGAAAAAAATTGAAGATAGTAGGATATGTGTGTAGTAAATAGAGGGAGAGAAAGGGATGTGGGAAGGAGGAATCACCTGAGAAAGAAATGCAGTGAGTAGCAAAGGAAGACTGTGCCCAGTCTAGAAAGGAAACATGGTCTCAAGGAAAGCAAATATTTCAGAATATGCACAAAATGGATTTGTCAAGAGTCCTTAGGAACTTGTGAGAAAATGTAGTTGGGGTGTTAAGTGTGGAGGACTGCAAGTTGAGAAGAAGAGGAAATTCGAGAATGTGCATCACCTTGATTATGGGTGATTGGAGTATTGGGTGTTGAGAGGAGTAAGGCAAAGAAAATGGCATGAGCATGGGTTGGAGAGTAAAACCTTCAAATGTGTGCAGAGAAGGAGGAAATGAGAGTATAAAATAGGGGAGGCTTAGAATGGCACACGAGATGAAGATGAATGTAGAGTAGGGCACAAAGAGAGGAAAACGTGAGAGGGAAAGTAAATTTGTTGAAATGGTTTTAAAAATCTTTGAAGCAAACGTATTTGGTAGGAGTAAAGTCGCATTCCACAGTCGATGTCCACATCCTCCATAGCCTGCACCATATTGAAAATAAATATATTGATGAAGAGTATAGATAAAGGAATTGATGCTTTGAAGCCAGTTATTACTAACCGTGAGGTGATAATTAATGTAAATGACAAGAACAATTATGACCTACATTATAAATTAGATTAATGTAAAAAATACGTAATCACACATAGGATAAATGAAATTGAAAGGTTGAGAATATTTATATTTCTAAATGCATGGGGTATATATCTTCCTAGGTGACCTAATGAATATAGTGTTTCACCTATCATGAATGACTTAAATAGTAAAATGCAGGGGCATATGTAAACAATAAGATATTCTATGGTGTTAAACTACAAAATTATACAAGCCATTTCTCCTTAAAAGTGATTCTAGTATATATGTAAATTGAGCGTTAATAAATCAAATAATGTAATTAAATGTTCTTCGTATTGGAACATATTCAATGATTATGTGGCCTTATTGGTAGGATAATGACTATCAACCTCTTAAAGATGGGAATTATCATGTGAATGAAGGATATTAGAGTCAGTAAACCACCATACAATTGCATACAAAATGAAAGGTAACTATCATTTAATTTCATTATGCTATTGAAATTTATGTTATAAAATAAGCCTATGAGATCATGCTATCCAACATATCTGGAGACCATATTATTGACCATCATGATCATACTTAGTATAATAAATTATCCAATCTACAACCTAGATAATTATAAGAATATGGGATTGCATCATGAAGTAAAGGAGGTTAGAAAATCAAGAATATTATTACAATAATGTTAATGGGTTATGTTTTCATATGCTAGTATAATGGACTAGTGGTAGATTATTGCATGCTCAAATAAAAAGGAAGCTATCCTTTAATCGATGAAGTTGTTGAGATTGGGCTAAGTGGAAGACCATGTTTAATCATATAGTATGACTTCTTTTAATTTAAACGTGCTGCCTTTGCTGAATTATTCTATCATTGGAAAAGTAAATCCCCGATCACTTTGTGTGCTAGAAATTTGAACAAAGGAAAGTTATACTGACCCCACACTTGGACCTGCATTAAGGATTTTTAAGAAATCGATGTTTGATAGCGATATTTTGACTATTGTTATTAAAGGAGGTACACTCTTTACTATAGACCAATTATTAGATCGATTCTAGTTAGCATGTAAACCTATACTCAGGTATGCTTGAATCTCCATGCTATGATAGATATATCATGGATAACAATATTCTTATCAAAACCTAATGAATCTTTATACTCCTATGTAGGAGAATATTAATGTGTAGAGATCCCTACACTGAAAACTATATGTTATTATCATGAAGATACCAAATGTGGCACAATATCCTTGATAGGAAATTGTAAGGGGTTCTAGGATGCTCACATTGAATGAGGAATGATAACTATAGTAAGGTTTAAATTGAGAATTTTTCATTTTTGGATGGAAGTGTCATGATTGATGCGTAGGTATTCTTAAGAGACCTTGTGAGGAGAAGTATGTGTGACTTTGACCCGTTTGGAAGCAGGAACATAGGTGGTCCTTGGGCGAAGTATGTCCCTCTGAGTTCAAGTCTGTAGGGGGAAGATTTAGGGGTATAACTCCAAGGGTTGGGGTTGTTCCTGATTTGTTTGACCTTTCCCCCTTAGTAGCCTTGAGCTTGAGGCTGAAGGGGTACCAGATGGGTATGAACGAGTTATGGGAATCTAATATTGTGTATTTAATATATAATATGCTTTTATATAATAAGCGAAGATTGACTACTTTATAATTTATGGGTATTTGATTATATGTTTATGATGAGTAAAGTCCATCTCATGTTGGTTCCATGTATCTCTTATGGGTATGTGCAATTCAACTCAATATCTATGTGTTTATGTATAGGCCCATGTATTTGTGGATTGAGATTGTGATTCATGTTATATGGATTAGTCAACATTCACCTGGTTCACGGAGGTGAAGGTAGCAGGCTACCCTAGTTATGATATGATCGTAGCGGCTGCACGGGTAGGGACCCATCCGTGCGAGTAACAATAATCTAGGGATAACCACATATTGAGAGGGTTCACTGGATGTCACTGGTAAAATGGAAGTGATCGATGGCACATGTTACTTGGGATTGTGAAGAAGATAGCTAACAATATCACTAAGGTCACAAGGTGGTATATGTTGAGAGCTACTTCTTCCTGGGTGGACAAAGTTGTTGTCGGTGGCCTATAGGTGATGGAAGTCGAAATCCCTCGGGTTCAATAGTTTCACTACTTGGGGAAACCCTTGGGATGGTGGATGGACTCATGGTGTAGTATTGGATGTACTGAATCCCCTCCCAGTTGTCAGACTATATACTTAGCCTTGTGGGGTTGAGGACAAACCCATGGTGTAGTATGGGATGCACCGAATCCTCTTCCCATTTTTCCAATGGTGCAGAAGACCGGTGGAAGGATATGAACCACAATGTATTGCACAATGCATCAATATTCTTTCTATTTGGGATGCATTATGTTAGTGATTCTAATGCATTAGTTAGCCATTGTTATTATGCTATGTGATGTATGGTGGAGCTCATCATTGTGTTTATGTGATGTATAATGGAGCTTGTCACTATGTATTGGTGATATATGTTGGAGTCAGTCACTAATATAATTATGATATGCAAATGAGATAATAATTGTGTACTTGTGATGTACATATGAGGTAATCTTGTTGTACTTGTGATCTGTGTATGATCCAGTCACTATTATACTTGTGATCTATGTATGAGACAATCACTGGTATAATTGTGATCTGAGTATGATCCAGTGATTTTTGCACTTGTGATATGTGTATGATCCAATCATTTTTGTACTTATTCTATGCATGAGCTAATCAACTTGTGTATATGGGGGTATTCTAATGATAACCATTATGTATGATCTTTGAGATTATGGTATGAATGACCTCTTGTGAATATTGTGAATGTTTGTACACTTATTTTTGGTATGGACCCAACACTTGATGGCGAAGTTATTAAAATTATATTATAATTGGCTAAGTTGATAGTTTACTTATATTATATTAACAATGTAACGCCCCGCCACGCAACCCTAGAGGAAGTTGCAAAACCTACTTAAACAGGCTAATTTTTTTTTTGTTTAAGTACAATTAACATGCAAGTTCACAACCTAATGCCAACAGCCTCTAAGGTTATGAGACAAAGGTCATATAGAACCTCATCAAAAAACATGAATCTAAACCATGACATTTAATTACTTAATAAATTAAACACATACATTCCAAATAGATAAATTACATCAAGCATAAGAAATAACTTTCAATTTCATTTATCCATAATTAAACAATACGATTACATCTCTCATTCCCCGAATGAGGCAAGTCCAATAAATAAGGTTACAATTACAACTTTCCACCTCGATAACAAATGAGGGACGATAAATTACAAGATCTAGCCAAGACCATCTATCTCAAGAAACAGGCTAAAACATAACCGAACTAAATTAAATACAAAACATCACTTAACACAAAGGTTACATTGCTTCCAGAATTACATAATCGATTGCATCACTAATGCGAACATATAGTTGACTTAGGAGAAGTGTCATCACAATGTTACATGGGTTATCCTGGTAAGTCTTCCTAGGCCCCGACCCCCATCTTGGGTTATCTGGTAACCTCTAACGACTTTCGGCCCCTCATGTAATCCAATGCAGTATCAGTTATCCTTCATAGAGACAAGATAACGATCTTGCCATTCCAAGCCTTCTCGTCTCAACCCAAGTCTTTACAAGCCCTTGCATCCATGAGCGAGTCATAATTATCTTATTAAGTGTTTGATTCTATGTGATACTCTAATCAATTAATTACGTTATCACTGGATTAACTAACTTACAATGAGTTATCCTGGCACCACTTTGTGTGCCGACCCTCGTTGCAAGCCACTTCTCTAAGACAACATGTGGAACAACTCCACAACCCAAGGGTACACACGTGTGACCTAAGGATATCAAATCCCTAACCATGACATACAGTCAACACATTCCCGTTCGTGATAACCGGGTAACAAACTGGATATAGTTAAATGCACTACCCAAGGCAATCCCAAGGTTGACTAACATAGTATGACAACCCACATAATTGAAAACCCATTTGGAAGACTTATCATTCTATATAACTCAGTTTTCCCCCAAACGATAACAAAATGAACCACAATCAAGACGAGCAAGAAGGCGGAAATTAAATTCTACTTTGGATTCACTAAATCCATTTCCTCATTAACATTCAACAATTTATTGCATTAAATAAATTGAATAAAATACATCATTTCAAATAAGAGATAAATTAACACTAATTAGCTAATTTCCTTACTTGCATTTAAATAAAGATAAATTAACCAGTTTATCATATAAATCAAAACTCAATGTTATAAAATAATTATCGCTTCCTCATTTCAATATAACCATTTAAAAACAATCAACTTGTCTTGAAAATGTTTTAAAATAAAAAAATGATTTAACTAAAGTTAATATATTTTCTATTTCCCCAATTAAACTTAAATCATGCTCTCAAGAAAACATAATTTTAAAAATAGATACACATAATATATATCCATTTTAATCATCTACACAAATATATATAATATTAATTATTAATACATACTATATTGACTATAATATATATTAATAAATTAATATTATAAATATAATAATAAATATTATAATATTAAAATATAAAATTTTGTTTTATTTATTTCTTTTGAAAAAGGGCAACTTGTGCCTCGGTCCACGTGCCAACCCTTAGGGTTGAGCCACGGATTTTTCGGGCCACATGCTAAGGTTTCCACCGATTGTGCAAAGCACAGCCGACGCTACTAGTAGGGGCACCAGTGGCTATGGGCACAACTGTCCGCCATTGTTGGTGGCGCTGTGCATTACATAACCACCCACCAACAATGGTGGCGACGACTGTGTCCATAACGCCGCGTGGGGAGAGGGGAATGTGGGGGTTGTGCTAGGTGCAACTCCCCCCCAACGCGCTTCCCATGGGGGGTGTGCTGGGGGTGAGCCCCTAGCGCCTCCCTCCACAAAAAAATTCCAATAATTCTTTTTTTAACAAAAACATTTTTTTTTTAAACAAAAAGAAAAAAACAAAGGGTTTACTAACCCCTGCAGATTTTTAATCCACCAGTTGAGCATTTTTTAAAATTTTTTCCAACATAACCTTACCATAATAAAATATATAAAATATAAATATATATATATGTGTGTGTGTGTGTATATATATGTATATATATATATATGTATATATATATATATATATATATATATGTATATACATATATATATATACATATATATACATATACATACATATATACACAACCTAAGATTGCAACTAAATTGAGAAAATAAAAACTAAAATAACCAATTACAATCAAGAACATCATTTTTCTTTCGAAACATCCATTTCAAAATAGAGGTTTTCTTCCAAATCTTTGAAAACAAGAATCAAACTGGGTTTGTTTTGCAAATCAAACAGAAGATTTAAATGCTTTTAACATGATTTTTCAACAACAAAACATATGTAAATATATTTTCAAAACAAATAAAATTGAAAACATGAACCTGGTATGCAAGAGTTGAGAAGATCCAGATGGTGCACAGATTCCTGCCTTGATTCTAACTTTAGCTCAACAAATTCCACAGCTTCAATCCAAAACCCACAAAATGCAAAAATTTCTTCCTCTCCTCTATTCTCAAATTTTCATACTTGTTAAAAAAAGACTCATGAAGAAAATTCAAATAATAAAGTAATTTTTCAAAATATCCATGCAACAACCCTCATAAATTTTTTAAAACAAAATAACAAATATCTTCTTCTTTTTTCAATTTGTGGATTTACAAATTTCTAAAATGAAATTTCAAACCTTTTTCTTTTATTTTCAATTTCCAACATTAAATCCATAAATTTAACAATGAATAACTTATCTTATTAAAACATCATCAATTTAATTAATCAATAAAATTAATTTAATCCATCATTAAATTATTTATTAATTAAATTAAATTAATTAATAAAATAAATTACATTACTAACATAATACCAAATCAATTTTAATCCCCAATTTTAACTACAGAAGCATTTATTTTCCTTTATAACAAATGATCAAAATCAAAGAGAAGGGACAATGTTCAAAGCAACACAACCCGACTAAGACCCGATGACACACTATGGCCAGGGTGATGACTTGGCACAAAAAACCTAGCTACTATCTCCCAATCGAATGTCGTTGGACAATGGACATGCTCAAACCTGTGAAACTAGGTGGAGTCGATGTTCTGTACATGTCAACCTATGAACAAAGAGTATATCCACATGCATATATATGTCATAATTATAACACACCGTTAAGAGGAAATCACAGAATCAGAGGGCGCTCGCAAGCGAGTGATGTGATACCGTCCCCTTCACCAATATAGTATTAC
Source organism: Sequoiadendron giganteum (assembly GCA_007115665.2). Taxonomy (NCBI): domain Eukaryota; kingdom Viridiplantae; phylum Streptophyta; class Pinopsida; order Cupressales; family Cupressaceae; genus Sequoiadendron; species Sequoiadendron giganteum. Next base: position 868,641,287 of record CM021100.1, on the reverse strand, counting down.
TAACTGATGTATCTAACATATTACTTTAATTAGAAGCATAAAACATCATAAATTCGAATATCCACTTATGCTAATTCAAAACATGCCATCATAATAACATCAAAATATAGTATCGTCACATCAAGATACATCATGATAAAATAGTGATCAACCGTAACCAAGTACATAGTCAAAGTACAAACAAAAACTAAAACATAAAAAGGAGAACAACATTGTTCGCACAATAGAGAAAAATAGAGGGGTATTACAAACAATCATGGGTTAATGTGAGATAATAGATGTCATACAAGAGGAGTTATTGAACTCCCTCTATCATTGTACAATGAACTACACTACCTCTCTACCTCTGATTCCCATGAGGGGATACATAGGTAGGGTCACTATGAACCCTTGAGGCTTAGGTTGTAGGTCTAGGAAAGACCTTGTCCTTGGAACCTTACCAAAGGTTTGTGTGTAAGCATATAAGTAATGCTGTTGACTTTTGTTGCCACCTTGATGAATTCAAAGTTATTAAAATTAACACTTCTAATTTACATGGAATATGTTTGGTTGGTTAAGTTGGTAGTTGTGCATTGTTTATTTATTTTTAATTGTGCTAGAGATGGGGATATCATAGTTAGTAGGGGATTTCTTGTTAATGGAACCGTATCTCAAGGAGTAATCAATGCAATAGGATACGGGTTGGATTTCAAAGTTTAAATACCAAGCTTTTATTTCCATCTTTAAGGGACATGATGGGAAGGATCTGCAGACATGCCAAGCCTAGAGGAAGAATGTTACCCATGGAAAAATTCAATTAAGGAGCCTCTATTATAGCTCAAGGTTTTTCATAAAATGTGATAGCTCCTTTCTTGCTTGACATTGTGCTGACAAATGGTTTCCTCAAAATGATGCATTTATGAGGCTATCACCATCTATCTTGAAGAGGGGGTTCAAGGATAGAAAGGAGTGTTTTTTACAGATTGTCAGGAAGGAGGCAAACTTTTTAGAAATTAATCCATGCTTTTTCATAGGAAAATTCTCTAAACACACGAAGGAGTGAGAAAAACTTAAGGGGCACTTATTCCAATGCCAAGTAGAATGGGAAGGATGGTATAAACCTTGCATCATGGGATCTAAAAGGGAAAAAAATGGTCTTTGTAAATGAGAGTGATTGGGGTGGCTTGTTTTGCCTATATTTTAGATCAATCAGATTCATTCCTTCAAATTTATTAGGCTAGTCCTTAATCACATAGAGGTAGTACAATGAAGGTTCTCAAAAGATTTAATGGAATATATGGTGTACTATTGTAGATGTTGATTACAAGTCCCTAGCTTCTAAGGAGATTGGATGCTAGCGAGGTTAAGTTGAACCCTGTGCTTTTGTTCTAGATTGTTTCTCTTCTCAATCCACTTTAAACCCAACATAAATGCAATATAATGTAAATTCTAGTAGTTCAATGGAAGACTCTTGAAGATACTACCAATGTCAATCCTTGTCTTATGAGGGTGAAAGAACCTCCGCATAGCAATTGAGATTCTTAGGCTGGGAATTGCGTGCCTCTATTGGGTGCCTCATGCTGTTGTATGATGAAAAGTGAGCACCAATTCTGTTCGCACAATAACACAATCACACTAGAGGGGCACACATGAGAGGGTGACTTTTTGCTATGGAAATACAACTTAGATTAGTATTGGAGGGCCTTTTTTGAGTTGCCATTGCTCTCAACAAAGAGGGTTGTATATGAGGTAGTAAGAGTACCTGGTATGTATCTAATATGTATACATTTTTGTTACTTTATACCTAAAATTTTTCAAATCCATATATAAGAAAACTTGATAAATAGTCTTGGCATAGCCTTAGAATTTGTTTTACTATTTTATTTGGGTTAACAAAGCCCTAAAATTCTAGTTAGAGTTAAATAGACTTGGTTTCATTTTTTGGCCATGATAAGCTCTTTGAGCCTAAACCACTAGTTAGCTTTTATTCAACTTCCTAAATTTTTCCTTCGCCCTCTAAGAATTTGAAGTTAAAAGTGGAACTTTCAATTAAAAACTTAGTGGAACTTGAACAAAGGAATATTCAAGATATTACAATATTAGTTCATTGTGTTTTTCATTTAGCAAAAAAAATTGTAATCATGTCCTTCTATTACTTTGTCTTTTTTTCTCATCTTCGACTTGCCTTAGCTCACTTCTAGTTTGGGTTCGAATGTCTCATTCGGCTCCATACTTATCTCCATTTTCATTTCATTCTGACTCAAAATAGAATAGTGGGAAAATATAGGAAGATCTATAAAAGGCGTATAGGATAACACTAATGTTGGACTAACCGCCAGCATGTCCCTTTGGGTTTGCGACATGGTTTAACCACCTCCCGTAGATCTTAACTGATGCTTGTATCGGGCATTGATAGGTCGATCTTTTGGTGCAACGACAAGGCCAACAATTGGTATCAGAGACGGTCACGGGTTCAAACCCCTTGGGTGACATTGAGGGGGGGATTGTTGGACTAACCGCCAGCATCTCCCTTTGGGTTCACGACATGGTTTAACCACCTCCCGTGGATCTTAACTGATGCTTATATTGGGAATTGACAGGTCGATCTTTTGGTGCAACGACAAGGCCAACAACTAAGAGGGATGAAGCTTGGAATTTCTTTTTAAATTTATCTTGTGATGCTAGATTTGATTTTTTTTGGAGTTGTGGGGGTTGGTTCCTATTATGTATTTGAAGTATGCTTTGGTATTTATACACAAACAACAAATTCTAGGTTACGTTTCTTTGTTTATTATGACACATGCACATACTTCTATAGTAGCTTTCATTCTTTTTCTGCTATATTTTAGGCTTTAAGTTCCAAGGGTTTTCAAATCCAAGGATTCCCAAGCACTGCTAGAATGGTAAGACTATAGGTAACAAGTTCAATGGATTTCTATATCCAGGGTACTATGCAATTCAAATATAATAGGACACTTAAGTTTGAAAAAACTTATATTTGTTAATTCAACTTTAGGTGCATCTTATGCCATAATATTTGTTTGTTAATTAAATATGTAACATGTTATCAAGTGTAGTTGTACTCAATCTAAAATAGTAGAAAAATCTTTTCTGGCTACTAGTTAGGAATTTTAGAGGTGCAACTTGCATCTAAGTTGTCACTTGTAAACCCATTTAAAATTTTTTCAGATAAGCTTTGGTAAATTCATCTTATATCATTCCATTTAAAAATAAATTCCTAATCTTCTTGTAAGAGAGGAGGACCAACCACATCAAGGCTCCAGGTCACGAAGAGCTGAGAGTGGAGGGCTGCCCTAACTTACCTCAATCTAAAGGGATGTCTTGAAATAGGAGTCGATAATGATGAGTACTATAATGTTCTTCAATCACTATTTAGACCCAAAATCTAGGTTTAGGCTAGGCGAGCTAGTTTTTGAAGTCGATATTGTACCTTAGATAGCTCTCTATTTGAGGATGTAAGCATGGTTCTAGGATGAAAACATGGTACGCTAGCGTCTCATAGGTGTTTTGGAATCTATATGGCCAGAGGACAAAAAGTACAATATGAACTACTAGAAAACAAGCTGGTGACCTAGCTAAGTACTCCTAAATGAGAAAATAGAACTATAAAGTATGGAAGGTACAAATGGAGATGATAAAATAGATAGATGAGAGCTAAAGTGAAAAAGATGATCTCACCAAGGTTCCAATTTTATAGCTAAATCCAAATGCAAATTCACCTACACACAAGAAAGAGGGGAAATTGTTGGGGTTGTATAGGGGTCTGCATCAGTTAGACCCTCGTTTTGGTGTTTCCACCTCCATGGATAACCAAATAAAAATAATAGAGAAATATGCGATAAAGAAGTAGAGAAAGTAGAGATGCAATAAACACTACAAAATAGTAAATTTCTACTCAAGCAAATCACAAAGGAGAGGAGAAAAACATTACCACCTCCACGCAAAATATTACTAGCCAATGGTGGAGAAAGTGGACTTGGCAAGGTCACCATAGCCTCTTCCCATTTACTACTTTTGGAGCAACAACGGTAGGAGGCCACGAAGGCCAAGACATAGAAGATTTCCCATAGGGACCCTTCCTTCTGCCATATCAAACTGGTCTAGGCTCTATGGGAAGAACAAGAAGCTCGAATGCGGGACGCATAGGCTTTCGCCAAGCGGGCACCATAGGATTCTCTCACAAACATGGAATAGAACCTGTTAGAACCGCAATAGGTTGAGAGGGAGCATCAAGATGAACAGTGGAAGAGGAAGGAGAAGGATCTCAAGGGAATTTATCTTCTTCCCTTCTATGTGCCTTAGCGACATCATTGCGAACTCTTAAGCAAGCCCTATGTGAAACAACACAATACGATGAAGGGTATCTCACTTTTGGCATTAAGTGTCCTTTCTTGTACTTCTGATATGTCTAGTATAAGAGGTCCTTCCTAGGTGGAAGAGGACCTACAGGTGCAGGCCAAAAGTAATCTAAGGAGTAGCCATCATGTGTGACTAGTGGTTTATAACCAATGTCATGAATCACATGCACTGACCCCCCATAAATTAATTTCAAGAATTTTTCCACAATTGAGGGAACCACATTCATAGATACTAGCTAGGGGATACCCAACTTCACTCTAAAGAGTTCAAACCCCAAGATTATGTCAAACATCATGTTCACAGACCTAGGTCCGACAAGGATTGACAACACGATACTACGTAGGTGAGGTACAAAAAGTTCGTTGTGTGTATAGATGGTGCTCATAGGTGCATTATACCCATCTTTGTGCAAGAAGTTAATTAACATAATCTCTTCGATTATGATATTTACCTGAGATGTTAGGTCAATAAGAACAACTGCTACAATGTTCCCATTGATCCACAAAGGGATATAAAGAGGAGATGGTTCTTTGTTGAAGCCCATCGGTAAGTCCTGCGAGGTGAAGGTTATACTTGGACCACCACTTGTAGGCTGCTCAGAGGGGATAGGTTGATGCAGAAAAGAGACCATTAAACAATATCCTCACAAAGCCCCTCAAAGGTTGTAAAATAGAATAGTGACCCACTTAAGGTTTTATTGTGCAATACTTATGAAACCTTCCAACTATGCCTACTAGGGGTCATAGGTTGGGTTACAAGGAAAAAATCCCCACAACACTCACACCTACAATTATCCTAGAACATGAGGAAAGGAGCTTTCAATACTGCTAAATGAAACCAAAATGGTTCACATTGGGTTCACCAAAAATGTAAGAGAGGGGACCAATCACGTCAAGGCTCTAGGTCACGAAGATTTGAGAATGGAGGGCTGCCCTAACTTACCTCGCTCTAAAGGGATGTCTTGAAATCGGAGTTGAGAATGATGAGGACTATAATGTTCTTCAATCACTGTTCGGACCCAAAATCTAGGTTTAGGCTAGGTGAGCTGGTTTTTGGAGTCGATACTATACCTCAAAAAACTCTCTATCTGAGGATGTAAGCATGGTTTTGGGATGATAGCACAACACGCCGACATCTCATAGGTGCGCTAGCGTTTGTACGGATAGAGGAAAAAAAGTACAATATGAAAAACTAGAAATTAAGCTGATGACCTAGGTAATACCTCCTAAATGAGAAAAATAGAACTATAAAGTATGAAAGGTACAAACGAAGATGATAAAATAGATATATGAGAGCTAAAGTGACAAAGATAATCTCACCAAGGTGCTATTTCACCAGCTAGCTCCAAATGGACATTCACCTACACACAAGAAAGAGGGGAAAATTATTGGGGATATATATGAGTTTGACTTAGTCAGACCCCCATTTTGGTGTTTCCACTTCCATGAACAACCAAATAGAAATGATAGAGAAATATGTGATAATGGATTAGAGAAAGTAGAGAAGCAATACACTATAAAATAGTAAACTGCTACTCAACCAAATCACAAAGGAGAGGAGTGAAACATTACCACCTCCACCCAAAAGATCACTAGAAAATGGTGGAGAAAGTGAACTTGGAAAGGTCACAATAACCTCGACTGTGATGAAGGGAGGTCTCGCAAGACTCCAAGCCCACGTTGCTATAGCTTTCTTCACACTTGCTTTGTGGAGTTGAAATAGTGTTGTTGCTGCAATGGAGTGTTGAAGTGTTGCTTGATAGTGAGTGAGATGATAGAAAGTGAGATTGAGTTGCTAGAGAGTGAAAAGAAGATGAGTTAAATGAAGAATGGATGAATTTGAAGGAGAAGTGGGAAGAATTTTCCATTTTCTGGGTCGATTGGTTGAAGAGGGAAGTTAAAAATTGACCCCAATAGAAAGTGTAATGCCTTTGTCAACTTTAGATGCAATAATTCGTCATGGATGGTAGTGCACTGCGCAGATGTTTGTAGGCCTTGCGTGTATCCCCAAAAAATATTCTCCCATCAACACAACAAACATATGCTAGGTGGAAGGAAGGCAATTGGGTGATGTGGAATTTCGCCTTCGGATTTGGTTTTCTAAGGCGAGGATGTGCAAAAGGGGAATTTGTACAAGGGGTGCAAATTCACTCCTATACACTTCTATAAATAATTTATTCTTATACACAAGAATTACTCAGGTAATGATTTATCCTTAGGAAGAGTGTAGTATGTGCCTCAAATACCTCCATAACTCTTATAACCTATAAAAATTTGAAAAGATTATGACACTTTTTTTTTGATAAAAGTGGTAAAGCCACTAAAAATTTATTTATTTAAAAGGTTTTACAACTTGTTCAAATAAAACTCAATCTTGGGGTTGCTAGGAGAGCCAGATCAAAGTAACCAAATGTAAGTGCATACTGAATGTAACTCAACTAGAAGCTAGAACCCAAGAGAAATAGAAGCAAGAAAACCACCCACCAACCCCCAGTCTAGAACATCTAGACAAGTATGCAAAGCCCTGAAGATACAAAATAGGGGCATGATTAAGAAAAATGAAAAATTGCTCAAAATTATTCCAAAGGAGAAGTAGAACTAGAATTGGCCTCATAATGTGAGAGAGGCAACATGTGATCCAAAGAAGAAACTTCCCACTTTCTTGGATAAGGATGCCAAAGCTTGCCTTGAGGACATAGATCTTGCAGCCATGTTGAACAAGAAATGTAATACCAAGAAGATGTCAATGCCAACTACAAGGATTTCAGGAGGAAGATTATTTGAGAGACTGTGGCAGTCCAAAATAGTCCTCTCAAAATCATCAAAAATAATGCTAGACCTGAGAGTCATCAACAAATATCCACATGATCCATTAGATAGAAAATCATTATGAGAAATGAAACCACCAATAGGGAAACCACCAGAATCGAACAAGTAATTATGCAAATATTTACGAAGCTCCAAGCAAGAGAACATGCACGGTTGTACAAATTTAGAAGCAAGAATGCAGACCATTTCAACATCCAGTAAAATATCCATGCATATAGCAAGAAAATGGGAAAGCACTTCAAAAAAAGTGACATTTGCATTTTCCCGTAGCCATTGATTTCCCACCACTTTTTTAACAGCCGAAAAAACATCCACATCATCCAAGCAAAAGATATTATCAAGTTTCTAATGATCATACAAAAGAGAATCAAAATAATCCTTACACTTTGGTAGTAAAACAACTCTATACCATGCCACTTCGATATCAGAAGACATTCTTTAAAACCACACCACCTGTAATGTTTACAAAACTCTAGCCAACAAAGCGAGCCATCTCGCTTAAATATAAGGCAATAAATTTATGACAATGAAGTCGGATGAGAGGAGCATGCAAAAACATCAGTAGGCCACCTAGAGCATATAAATATATGATGAACAATAATTTCAATTCACTGATTACCAGAGGAAGATAATACAATGAAACCCAAATAATAATTACTAGATGTGGTTTAAAGAGACCCAAGTGCCAACCACAAATAATGATTACTAGATGTGAACCTAAAAGAATGATTTGAGGAGGATACAAATGTCAAATTCAAGATTTCAATGCAGCCAAGTATGTATCAAGCATCACTTTTAATGATAATGCAAACTAATTGAGGCATTCGAATAGAAAAGGAAGATCAAAGAATAAAGAATAAATCACCTCAAAGACCACAATTTTTTTGAAAGAGATTAACTGCCATCATGAGTAAGCTTGCACGAGCTTGAAACATAATTACCAAATTCAAAATAAAAAAATTTGAGGTGGATAAAAATGTCAAATCCAAGACTTTGAAGTAGCCAGGTATGAAACAAGCATCACTTTTAATCATAATTCAATTAGATTAAGGCCTTTGAAAAGATAAGGAAAACCAAATAAAAAGAGGACATATCACCTCGAAGCCCACTCAAATACCTGCCATCATGAAAAATATCACACAAGCTTGATAATGCCACAAATTTAAAGAAAATGATTAGCAACAATCATACCGTTTTCGTGAGATAAATCCTAATAACCAATATTATACTTACTTGTGAAAGGGAGGATTCCCCCAAAAATTCCTTAGAAGCAATTTTCTCGTCAATGGCTTTGTTAGCAAGAAAATTGGCCACACGATTTGCTTCTCTAAAGCAATGAGACACCAAGAAACTGTTAAAAAGTTCCAATTGAAGGAGCACTTTTTCTAACAGATATTGAAGATGCCACACATAAGATTTTCTATTAGTAATTGCATGAAAAATTACCATGGAATCACCTTCTATAACAATTTCTTTGATTCCTAAAGAACTAGCTAGTTCTAAACCAAGAATTAGGGCCTCAAGCTCAGCCAGATTGTTAGATCCATCAATTAAAACTTTACACGTTGCTTTGAGAACCTTAGAACTGGAGTCTTAAATAACAATACCAACTCCCGATTTCCTAGGGTTTCCTCTCGAGGTGCCATCATAATTCAATTTATACCTATTTTTCGAAGGAGGCAACCATTTAGCTTCTTTCCTAGCCATACACTTGTCAACCTTATTTGTGATCAAACCATGAAAGGGTAGGGATTTTATTTTCAGCCAAGATTTAATAACAAAGCTATCCCAATTTGAGAAAATTTTCAAGCTATTTATTTGTTTAAAAATGTGTCTTTTTGTAACTTCTGAGATATAATTCTCTAATTTAAAGAGCACATCATCCAGGGAAGCAACTTTACCTCTTAAAATTATGTTGTTTCTCTCAATCCAAATATTCCATAGAAGTAAGGAAGGGGAGACAACCCATAAAAAGTGAGAAGAAAGAAGTCTCATAAAGAAAAGGCCAAGATTTGAATTGAAGAGATAAAGGTCATAGCCCCGAATACCAACCAAGTTTCTGAAACAACTAGTACCAACACTGAGAAGTGAAAGGGCAATGAAGAAAGAGATGATATGAGGATTCTAAGAAGTAGCCACAAAAGACACATGGGAAAGCAATTGTAATGCCCAATCTATCTAGCCTAGCCCTTGTTAGAACTCTATCATGAACCACTACCCAAGCAAAAGATCCTGCCTTCGGAAGACAAGCATCATTCCAAAAAAGAGAGGCGGGTAGCTCTGATTTTTCAAAAGAATCCAATAAAGACTTGTACCCTTCCTTCATAGATTAGTTGCTTGAATTTTCTTTAGTCCATATGAGAACATATTCCTTATAAGAGAAAACAATATTTCTTTTTCCCCATTCCTCATTAAAACTCAGATTCAGGGAGAGAGGAATGGGAAATTCATCAATGGATTTCCAAGAGATGCACGAAATTAGACTTGAAAAATCCATTGTAAAATAGTGTTAAGTAAAAATTAGAGTTAAGTGAAAATAAGAGTTAAGTAAAAATAATAGCTAAGTAAAAATTAGAGATAAGTAAAAATTTAGAGTTAAGTAAAAATCAGAGTTAAGTAAAAATTTGAGTTAAGTAATTTTTTTTATATCACTTGCAGCTCTGAAGAAAGAATAGGCAAGAGAGAAGAGTATAATTCTAGAAAAAAGTGTTTATGAATATTTTACAAAATGCAAAAAACAATAGTACAACATTTGCATTACAATATTTAAAAATTTGAGTTAAGTAAAATTTTTATTTAAGTAAAAATTTGAGTTAAGTAAAAATTTAGAGTCAAGTAAAAATTTAAGTCAAGTAAAAATTTGAGTTAAGTAAAATTTAGAGTCAAACAAAAATTTGAGTTAAGTAAAAATTTATTATATCACTTGCAACTCTGAAGAAAGAATAGGCAAGACAAAAGAGTATAATTCTAGAAAAAAACATTTATGAATATTCCACAAAATGCAAAAACAACAGTACAACATTTCATTATAATATTTGCATTACAATATTTGCATCATATGTTCTCTAGATGGATTAATTCCAAAACATGTTTCGAGCTATGATCCCTCATCAATTGGAATCAAAAAAATCCACTGGGAGGAGAAAAAAGCAAGATACAAAATATTTGTGGAAAAAATGAAGAGGGGGAGGAGTATAAATACCCAACTCAACCCCAAGGGAGGCAAACCCCCATGAAGGGAGGTCACCTCAAGTAGAAGGTCACACCCATATGGTGTGAATCCCACTAAGTGGAGGTGCACATAAAGTGCACCCCACTTAAGTGGGTTGCACACACTTAAGGTGGGCCAACCCAAAAGGGGACCCCCACCAAAATTTTAAATTTTTTAAACGAGCAGGGGATTTTAGTCTTTGAAAAAATTGAAGAAGAAAAGGCTCTATCAGATCAATGCATGCTATGACCAGTTGGAAAATCTGCTCCAGAGGAGGAAGGAACCAAGCTTTCTTGGATTTTGCCAATAAATTCTTGGGAATGGGATATGACGTAGTGTGGGGAATTCTTGGCAGAGCCAATGAAGTATAGGGTTTAGGGTGGTCCCCAAGTTTAAAGCTTGAGAAAAAGGGTTGTGGTCGAACTTAAGAACAAGGGGGCCCCTTTTCCCTTAAAAAAAACATCATGAAGATCAGAGAGAAGCACTGACTTATCCATCCGAGAAACTTTACTGAAGCAAGAAAGTAGGAACTTTTTGAGATAGCCACAAGCACACAATCTAGAGTAAAACTATTTCCAGAGACAATAGAAGCCATAAAGATTAGATTCTCTAAAAAGATACCTCTTAAGTTCACTCACGATGAAAGATTTCTTTTGATGAGGAGGATGCCAATAATAGTATGAAATGTATTGATAAACTTTGAGAGGTTTCTGAAATAATTTAGTATCAAGAAAACCACATGCACTGAAACAATCATCTTTAAAGAAAGTGATGTCGAGAAGATCCAAAGAACAAGTAGAAATAGGAGTAATCTTTATCTCTAGATAAAATCTTTGATATTGATGAAAGAAAAAAAGTAAAGAACCTTCATCACCTGTCCAAATTCCCATAGCATCATTGATGAATCTCTTGAAGAAGATAAGATTAGAGCAATCATACTGAGCAAGGAGCGGTTTTTCCAAATGATAGAGAAAGAGACAAGAATACACCACAACAAAGTTACTACCCATGACAGTGCCCCAAATTTTCTTGTAGAGGACGCCATAAAAATCCAAGTAGTGTTCACAAAGAACAAGTTCAACAAGATTCATAATAATATTGATAAGACACAAATATAGGTTGTGAGAACTGAAATACTCTATGACCATCTATTTGAGGGAAAAAAGGCCCTTAGTAGTTTTAGATACAAAGATCTCACATCGAAAGTAAATAGAAGACAATCCAGTGGAAAAGATTTGTGATATAGCTCCCTAAGAACAAAAAGGGAGTCAGGAAGATGTGACTGTTGTTTCAAGAGGATAAAAAAAAATAAGAAAGCCGAGAAGCAAGTTCCAACATGTGGCCAGTGTAACAACAAATAGGTCTTCCCACAAGAACAAGCTTGCAAATTTTGGGAAGAAGGTAGAGAGCACAGGCTCTGGCAGAGGAGATAGGATTCTTCCTCAAAAATTTGGAAACAGGATCTAGAAAGAACAAAAACTTATTAATGATAAATTTTAGCTTACTCCAGATGAGCTTCCAAGGAACACTGTCAACCCGAAGATACACAGAAGAATCAAAAAGTTTTCGCAACCCTTCAGATCTTTACCAGGAGGAATCAAGAACCACCAGACCAATATTTTTATCATCTGGCTTGATGATGATGGATCTATCACCCTTAAGGTCCTTAAGAATTTTAAGAATTCTAACAGGAAGAGGAGGGCATTGAGAGAAGGAGAAAGCAACAATGCGAATCAACAAGATGGATTCAAAATTTTGAATAATCTCCTCAAGTACAAGGTTTGGTTCATTAGGGTGCCAAAAAGGATTTTTCTGGCGAAAACGGTGAGGAAAAACCCAACTAGAGAGAGGAGAGATGCCAATAGGAGAACCTAAATTGTCATCTTCAAGACCAAAGAAATCATGAAGGCGTAAAATTCTAGCGAAGGCTCTGAACTCGTTGTGTATATCTTCAATGGACATGGGGGAGGGCGATGAATAAATTTTACTCCAAGCACAAGCAACTTACGTTCTTCAAAAGAGAGGTGCCAATAAGAGAGGTTGTGAATGGCAACATTAGAGATGCGATTATCAGCCTTCGCAAAAGTATTTTTGAAGAAGAAGTAGAAGGCCATAAAGGCCTTATCAATAGCAGGACCCGAAAAATTTAGGTGAGAACATACCCTTGTCCTCGGTTTCCACCAAGAGCCCTTTTTCTATTGTTCTGACCCCTGTTTTACCCACTGTTTTGTTCTCTGTTATGTTTTTTGTTTAGACTTCTATTTTGACCATAGTTCTATCCTTTATTTTTGTTTCTAGATGGAAAGGAATATCTAGTATATGGAGCATTTTCTTTCTCTTGATAGGGGGAAGACCTTGGTTTTGAGGGCAATTGACTAGAGGCAGTCGAGGTGGCATTCTTTCTGACTGCTGGATCCCCATTTTTTGGAATGGAATCAAAAGAGGACTTCTTATTATTCTTCTTGTTCCTCTTCCCATTCTTCTTCCCAATATTTTTTCTCTGATTTTGATTAGGTTTGGGTTGATCAGATTTAGAGAGTAGAGATCTCAAATCTTTAAGCTCTTTAGATAGATTACCCAAATGCTGATTAACCTTGTCATTAATCATCTTTGCGATGGTAGCATTAGGAGGGAGTTGGTAAGCCTCAACCATAGCTACATCTCGTGAATCCTGCCTATTGGAGTTGGAAAAATATTTGGCTGCCCTTTTAATAGCTTGATGAATAGTAAACTTGTTGCAAAGAGATTGTAACTCTTTAAGGGTTTCTAAATACCATTCTTCAGTAGAAACAATGTAGACACCTATAAGAGAAAGGTTCTTATGGGAGATATAGGTACCCTTAAGAGTAGAATCAAAATCATCGACGACTTGAGAAACCTTGGCATCATGATTTGAAGAGGCTTTAGAAATAGACTCGATGTAGGGACCTAAAAAAGTTTTATTTGCATCAGCCTGAATGGACTCCAGCTTAGAATAAAGTAAATCATTACCTTCTAGATCGTTGATGGAGATCTTTGATGGTTTGACTTGTAAATTCTTTGGAGGGGTGTTGGGTGATCTAAAACCCTCGAGTTTAGCAAGATAGTCTTTAGAGCATTCTGTGTTCAAGCAGAGACATTTATACCCTGGGAAAGATTTGTTGATAAGAGAACGGATTTGGTTAGGGTATTTTTGACCATTATTTTTAGGGGGAGCCTCATGAGTAGCAAAAACCATAATTTTAGGCATAACATGAGTAGTTGAAGCATTAGGAGTAGAGGGGCATCCATTGTGTATGAAATAAGGGATTTAGTAAGAGCTTCAAGAGCAACTGGCTATTTGGAAGAAGTTTCCATAAACCGTTCAAACATAGAGATTACCGAAGAACAATCACAAGAAGAAGAAAAGTTCTTTAGGATGTTTTTGAACATGGAATCAGTTTCTTCGGCCTAGGCTCTGGCAAAGGAGAAAATTTTTTCAGAATGAGAAATGAAATCTGAAATCTTTTTTGACATGGTTAATTTTTGTAATAAGAATGATAATTTGTCAAAAAATATTACAGATTTCATTTCTCATTCTAAAAAAGCTTCTACCTCTACTAGAGCTCAGGTCAAAGAAACTACTTCCATGTTATGAAACACCCTAAAGAAATTTTCTTCTTATTATGATTTTTCTAGCGTAATATCTATGTTTGAATAGTTTATGGAAACCTCTTCCAAACAAAATGCTACTCTTGAATCTTGTAGTGAAGCCCATCTTTCTTACAAAAAAAATGCTCCTTATGTTCTTGAGGCTTGCATTGCTCCTATTATACCTAAAGTTTCAGTTTTCGCTACTCATGAGGCTCCCCTTGAAAATAATGGTTGGAAACACCCTGACCAAATCCATTCTCTTGTTAGGAAAGCTTTCTCAGGGTATAAATGTCTCCGCTTGAACACAAAACGCTCTAAAGACTATCTTGCTAAACTCGAGGGTTTTAGATCGGTCAACACCCTTCCAAAGAATTTGCAAGTCAAACTATTGAAGATCTCCATCAATGATCGAGAAGGGAATGATTTACTTTCTTGTAAGTTGGAGTCCATTCAAGCTGATGCAAACAAATTTTTTTAGGTGCCTACATCGAGGCTATTTCTAAAGTCTCTTTAAATCATGTTGCCAAGGTTGCTCAAGTCGTCAATGATTTTGATTATGCTCTTAAGGGTACCTATATCTCCCTTAAGAACCTTCCTCTTATGGGTGTCTACACTATTTCTGCTGAAGAATGGTATTCAAAATCCCTCAAAGAGTTCCAATCTCTCTACAAAAATTACACTATTGATCGAGTTATTAAAAGGGAAACCAAAGATCTTGTTGACTCCAACAGACAGGATACACGAGATGTAACTATGGCTGAGGCTAACCAACTCCCTCTTGATGCTACTATTGCAGGGATGACTAATGATAAGGTTAATCAATATTTGGATAATCTATCTAAAGAGATTAAAGATTTGAGATCTCTACTCTCTAAATCTGGTCAACCCAAACATAACCAAAATTAGAGAAAAAATATTGGGAAGAAGAACAAGAAGAAGAACAAGAAGAAGAATAAGAATTCCTTTTTAGATTCCTTTCCAAAAACTAGGGCTCCAACAATCGAGAAGAATGTCACCTCGATTACCTCTGGTCAATTGCCCTTAAAACCAAGGTCTATGCCTCGTAAGGAGAAAGAAAATGCCCCATCTACTAGACATTATTTTCCATCCAGAAAGAAAAACAAAGGACAAAATCAAGGTTAAAAAAAAGTTTGAATAGAAAACATAACAAAGGACATAACCGTGGACAAAGTAGGGGTCAAAACAACGACAACAGGGCTCTAGGTGGGAACCAAGGACAAGGGTCCGTTCTCGCCTAAATTTTTGGGGTCTTGCTATTGATAAGGCCTTTATGGCCTTCTGCTTCTTTAGAAAGACTGCTACGGAGGTTGATAACCACATCTCTAATGTTGCCATTCACAACCTCTCTTCTCAACATCTCTATTTTGAAGAACGTAAGCTGCTTGGGCTTGGAGTAAAATTTATTTCTCTCCCTCCCCCCATGTCCATTGAAGATATACACAAAGAGTTCAAAGCATTAGCTAGAATTTTATGCCTTCATGCTTTCTTTGCATTGAAGATGACAATTCGGGTCCTCTTGCTGGAATCTCTCCTCTCTCTAGTTGGGTTTTTGCTCATCATTTTCACTAGAAAAATCATTTTTGGCACCCTGATGAACCAAACCTTCTGCTAAAGGAGATTGTTTGGAAGGTTGAATCCATCTTGTTGAGTCAAATTGTTGTTTTCTCCTTCTCTCAGTGCCCTCGTATTCCTATTAGACTTCTTAAAAGTCTTAAGGACCTTAAGGGTGATAGATCCATCATCATCAAGCCAGCTGATAAAAATATTGGTCGGGCGGTTCTTGATTCCTCCTAGTATAGATTTTAAGGGTTGCGGAAAATATTTGATTCTTTGGTGTATCTTTGGGTTGACAATATTCCTTGGAAGCTCATTTGGAGTAATCTAAGCTTTATCATTGACAAGTCTTTGTTCTTTATAGATCCTATTTCCAAATTTTTGAGGAAGAATCCTATCTCCTCTGCTAGAGCTTGTGCCCTTTACCTTCTTCCCAAAATTCACAAGTTTGTACTTGTAGGAAGACCTATTTGTAGTTACACTAGCTATATGTTTGAACTTGCTTCCTGACTTCATCTTCTTTTGTTTTCGATCCTCTTGCAATAATAGTTGCAACTTATTGACTTTCTTTGTCTTCTTAGGGAGCTAGATCATGAATCTTTTCCACTGAATTGTCTTCTGTTTACTTTCGACATGGAATTTTTGTATTTGAGAATCCCCACTATTGAGGGTCATTTTTCCCTCAAAGAGATGGTCACAAAGTATTTTAGTTCTCAAAACTTGGATTTGCATCTTATCAATATGATTATGAGTCTTGCTGAGCTTGTTCTTCATGAACATTACTTGGAGTTTGGTGGCATCCTCTACAAGCAACTTCAGGGAACTGCCATGGGAGTAACTTTGTTGTGGTGTATGCTTGTCTATTTTTCTTTCATTTGGAGAAATGAATCCTTACTCAATATGATTGCTCTAATCTTATCTTCTTCAAGAGATTTATCGACGATTCTATGGGAATTTGAATAGGTGATGAAGGTTCTTTGCTTTCTTTCTTTGATTAGTCTCAAAGCTTCTATATAGAGATAAATATTACTCCTTCTATTTCTACCTATTCTGTGGATCTTCTCGACATCACTTTCTTCAAAGGTGATTGTTTCAGTGCATGTGGTGTTCTTGAGACTAAATGTTTTCAGAAACCTCTCAATGCTTATCAATACATTTTGTACTATTCTTTAAATCCTCCTCATTAGAAGAAATCCTTCATCATGAGTGAAATTAGGAGGTATCTTCTTAGAGAATCTAATCCTTATGGATTCCATCATCTCCAAAATAGTATTACTCTAGATTGCATGCTTGTGGCTATTCCAGAAAGTTGTTGCTTTCTTGCTTTAGTAAAGTTTCTCGAATGGATAAGTCAGTGCTTCTCTCTCATCTTCATGATGTTTCTTTTAAGAGAAAAGGCCCCCCCCTTGTTCTTATGCTTGACCATAACCCTTCTGCTCGAGATTTAAAATTGGGGGCCACCGTAAACCTTATGCTTCATCGAATCTACCAAGAGGTTCCTACATTGCGTCATATTCGATTCCCGAGATTTTGTTGGAAAAATATGAGAAAAATTGGTTCCTTCCTCCTCCGGAGTAGATTTTCTAGCTCACCATAGCATGCACCAATCCGATAGGGCCTTTTCTTATTCGTATTTTTCTTAGACTAAAATCCCTCGCCCATTTAAAAATAATAATTTTAAAAAAAAGTTTGGCAGGGGTCCCCTTTTGGGTCGGCCACCTTAAGTGTGGCGCACACATATGTGTGCAACCCACTTAAGTGGGGAACACTTTATGTGCACCTCCACTTAGTGGGATTCACACCTTATGGGCACAATCTTCCGATTGGGGTGGCCTCCCTTCACGGGGGGCTGCCTCCCTTGGGGATGACTTGGGCATTTATACCCCTCCCCCTCTTCATTTTTTCCATGAACATTTTGTATCTTGCTTTTTTCTCCTCCTAGTGAATTTTTTTGATTCCAACTGATGGGGGATTATAGCTCAAAACATGCTTTAGAATTAATCCTTTTGGATAACATATGATGCAAATATTGTAATGGAAATGCTATATTGCTATTTTTTGCATTTTGTGGAATATTCATAAATACTTTTTTCTGGAATTATACTCTTCTGTCTTGCCTATTCTTTCTTTAGAGTTGCAAGTTATATAATAAATTTTTACTTAACTCTATTTTTTTTGGGAATCTTCATGATGTCTTCTGAATAAGAATTTGTTATGTGCTCTCAACCATCTGCCATGGGACACACTTGTCCCCAAACTTTAGGTATGAGACCTACCCAAGATGGTTTTGATAATGCTATTCTTGACAGAAAAATAAGGTGTGTAGAGAAAATCCATGCCACTATTGGCAGATTCCGAGATTTAGTTATCTGTGAGGGGGCTCCTCCTCCACCTTCTTTTGATCCTACCGACTTTGCTGCTTTTAGAAGATGTGTTCAAAGGGATTTTTCTGAATTCTCTAAGCTTTTTCTACATGCTCAAAATTAGTTTATGGATAATTTTTGTACTGAGAATGATAATTTTTCAAAAAAGATTTCATATTTTATTTTGGATTCTAAAAAATCTTCTGGCTTTTCCAACGCTTAGGCTAAAGAAATTTCTTCCATGCTTTGAAACACCCTAAAGAAGTTTTCTTTTTCTTGCAATTTTTCTAGGGTAGTCTCTATGTTTCAACAGTTTATGGAAACCTCTTCCAAATGGAAGGATGCTCTTAAAGCTCGTATTGAAGCCCTTATTTCTTAGAGAACGGATGCTCCTTTTGTTCTTGAGGCTTCCACTACTCCTGTTATGCCTTAAGTTCCGATTTTTGTTACTCATGAGGCTCCCCCTGAAAATAATGGTCAGAAATACCTGAACCAATCCATTCTCTTGTCAGCAATGCTTTCTTAGGGTATAAATGTCTCTGCTTGAACACAAAACTCTCTAAAGACTATCTTTCTAAACTTGAGGGTTTTAGATTGATCGACACCCTTCCAAAGAATTTTCAAGTAAAACCACCGAAGATCTTCATCAATGATCTGGAAGGTAATGAATTAATTTCTTCTAAGCTGGAGTCCATTTAGGCTAATGCAAAGAAAACTTTTTTAGGTGTCTACATGGAGGATATTTCTAAAGCCTCTTCAAATCATGATGCCAAGGTCACTCAAGCCATCGATGATTTTGATTCTACTCTTAAGGGTACCTATATCTCCCTTAAGAACCTTCCTCTTCTAGGTGTCTACATTGTTTTTGCTTAAGAATGGTATTCAAAAGTCCTTAAAGAGTTCCAATCTCTCTGCAACAAGTCTACTATTGATCGGGCTATTAAAAGGGTAGTCAAAGATCTCACCGACTCCAACAAGCAAGATTCATGAGATGTAGCTATTGTTGAGGTTGGCCAACTCCCTCCCGATTCTACCATTACAAAGATGATTAATGACAAGGTTAATCAGTGTTTGGGTAATCTATCTAAAGAGCTTAAAGATTTGAGATCTATGCTTTCTAAATATAATCAACCTAGACCTAATTAGAATTAGAGAAAAAATATTGGGAAGAAAGAAAATGCCCCATCTATTGGACATTGCTTTCCATCCAAAAACAAAAATAGAGGACAAAACTATGGTCAAAACAAAAGTCTGAAAAACAAAACAAATGACAGAACAATGAACAAAATAGGGATCAGAACAACAACGACAACATGGCTCTAGGTGGGAACCAAGGACAATGGTCTGTTCTTGCCTAAATTTTTGGGGTCCGGCTATTTGTTAAATATCCAATATATTGAGGGGGGGGGGGGTGGGTGAATTAGTATATTCTTAACCTTATTGAACAAATACCATCCAATTAATCCAATGCATATGATAATTGAGATAAGTGCAAGCATTAATTGAAATTGAAGTGCATAACATAAAGACACCAAGATTTTTACTTGAAAAACCATGGTGAGGATTAACTCACAATATAGTATAACCGTTAATAAGATATTACAAAATGGGTGGCTCATTGCAGGACTCATTGTCCAAAATGGGAGTCTCATTGGCTATAGAAATGAAGTAACAAAGTGGCTAACCGCCAGAATTGAGTTGATGAAAGTATACCTCAGAGTGAAAATTCAGTTCCTTTTTAGCTCAAGATATTTGCATGCTAGCAGATCTCCCTTCTCTCTTTTCCCTTCCATAAAATAATCTACTAATATTCACATACAACAAAACACACACAGTTATCATATCTTCAAAAAAATCTTGTATATATATATTCGATTGTCCATAGATAACAATTAGGTCGGCTTCAAAAATATTCTCAACACAAACTCAAACATGTGGCATGCGTCAACATGTCGACATGGATTACACAAAAAAAATTTAATCCATTTCATCTTCAACCACTTGTTAGGTCGGCCAACAATAGACCTAATAGCAAAAATGTAATCAACAAAGTGATACCAGTGATAACCACGATCAGCTGAACACATGAAATCCTATCCATGCATGCTTCTATCAATCACAGACCATTTCCAAAAAACTAAAGTAGCAACTATTTTTCAGGGGGTAATTCGGAGAAAAATACCGTAGGATGATCCTGCATCATTGGTTCAGAATACCGAATTACTATGACTTTGATTCTTGCAGTTGCAACTCATCTATCATGGTGACATCAATGAAAAAAAAACTATATAAAGAGATGTGATCTTCTTCATTCTTCCAACAATCTCGCCCTTTTTCATTGATGGAAACATGTGCCAAAAAGAATTTACATATCCTATGTACATAATATACTCTATTTATTTTTCACTTCTCCCCCTTTGACATCAAGGACAAAGGTCGATAAAAAAACATGACAGATATGTACATAGGGTCTGGGATGTACAACATAGAGAATCAAACTACCTAAACTCCCCCAACAGAGTTTATCCCAAGCAATGTAAAAACAAGAAAATTACCTGGAGGAGGGAGCACTTTTCAATTCCTGAAGAATTCCTTGCTAGGTCGCTTTGCCATTCTCCCAACTTTGCTTAACAGATATCAAAATTTTGTTCAAAGATTCTAAAGTAATCAAACTTTCTTCAGCTTCATCCGGAGTGTTCAATGTCAAATTTATCTTATCCCAATTTTTCAGCACTAGCCAAAGCATTGGTTATCGGAGCATACTCCATCCTTACATTGTCACCAAGTAGGCCAATTTTTTTATTATCTCTTCCTTTTGCTTTTGTAGCATGAAATTTTTTTCTCTGTGCATAGAAATAACATTCCAAGTTGATCTATCTCTGTCCATGGATACATTGTAGGTACTGGAGACAATGGTCAACTGGGACTCAATGGAGTCCATGAGATCTTTTATGCTTTGAGTGGCATCAGGCCACCTTATGCAATATGCAAAAAAAAAAAAAGCTTTAGATTCACAAGCCTTTACAAATTCAAGGCTCTTCTCTACATTAGTATGTGCAAAGGAACATTTGTCATGAAGAATCAATAGCCTTTTCTCATTCAGTTTCTTTTCTGCATCCTGTTTTGTTTTCTCAACAAGTCCTATGGCATTCTCCTTGAAGGAGTCCAATAGAAGCTTCAGGTTTTCAATCGAAGAGAGAGATGTATCTATAGATGTGTCAGGTGTGACATCCTACAAGGCCTTAATAAAATATTCAATGAGCCTAGTTCCCTTTTGATGCATTTCTAAGATTTCTCTTTTACCAGATGCATGAAACACATCACCTAACACAATTTTATGTACAAGAGAAATCTTGTTCATATCCACATAACCTTGATTCATTTGAAGCTACAGGATTTCTACAGGAGTTACTGGTTGGAATCTGATATGCTTGGACAATAGTCCCTTTAAAAAATCATCATCGGAGGAAGATTCTCCAGTGGACTTTTGTGATTCTCCAACCTGCTAGGATACTTCTTCATTCTTTCTAGCAATATCATCTGATTCCTTGTTTCTGTCTTCTTCCTTTGCATTCTTTTCTTCCATCTCCTTTTCTTCTATATTTTCTTCTTCTATTTTCTCTTCTTCCTTTTCTTCTTCCCTCTTCTCTTCTTTTTCTCTATCTCTATCTTCTTCTTCTGGGTGTTCCAGAGGGGTAGCATCATGAACTTCTTCAACATTTTCTTCAACCTGTTTATCATTTTCTAGATTCTCATTGACAACATTGATTTTTGGTAGAAAATTTGTACTATCTATTTTCGAAAGAGTATTGGTGTCATTCATTTCCAAAGGTAGGTTTTCATTAGCAGCACTAGAAGGAGGTTCTTCCATAGCTTCCATAGAAGTTTCTTTTCTAGATTTAGGTGCCGAACTAGATGCACCAATCATTCCATACTTTACTACAGTACTCTTGATAGTACTTATTGTCTTGTTCCTTATTCTTTTTATTTCCTTTTTGTCTTTTTTCATTAGAGTATTAACTATTCTCTTCACCTTGAACATATTAGCACAAATATTCTTCAAATATTCTAGATCATCCAGAGACAAAGAGGATGCAATTTATTTATATGCTTTATTTTTTATTTTCTCTTCCAACTCAACCACCTTTTCTCTTCTTTCCATCAATATTTCCCATAATTTTTCAGTTACATCACTCTTAATGTTGTCCCATTTAGCTTCCAAAATGATGACATATTTGATGATAGCCATTATTATTGTTTCTTTATCTTATTCTCCTACTAAATCATACATTCTACTGTAGATTTCAGAATATTATCTTGATTCACCATATTATTCACCAAAACATCTAGCTTGAGAGGGGCACCAAGTCTTACTAGAGAGGCGTTATGTTCTTCTTGGTCTAATGAAACTTCTTCTACAATTTTGGCCTTTTTTGCATCAACTTCATTATCACTAACATTATTCTCATCAACATCCTCAGAGGATGACACATAGTGAACTTTCTTTGATCCAACATTGGTTTCTTGTGATGCTCCTTCACCAGAGGAGACACTCACCCTTCTTTTTCTTGTTAGCTTTACATCTGAATCTTCTTCCTTTTCCTCCTAATCATTAGTAACAATCATATTCTTCTCCCTAGTAGCCTTTTCCTTTCTTCCTCATTTAGTAGGGGCTACCAGAGGAAGACCTTTTCTCTTTCCTGATCTAGTAGTAGGTCCGGAAGGGGATGGGCCTTTGTCTTTGTCTGTAGTGTTGGGCTCAATCTTTATTGAGGTTAATCCAAAAGATGGTGTGGAATGAGGGATCCTAGTAGATCTCCTTACACTAGGTGATTCTTCAGACTTCTATCCTCCAACGACTCTTCCTAGAGCTATCTCTTCATCTATTAAACCAATTTTTTTGAGCATTTCAGTCACATGTTTCTTCCTTGTAGCTTTGTTGTGCTTCAAACAGATTTCCATAGAATTCTCTGCATATGTTCCAATTGGGGGTTCATTTGGATCTTTTGTACTCTTCAATAAGAGTTGCACATACCCTTCAGCTTATTCTTCTGTGATCTCATAACCCAGAGGTTGAATCTAGATGGTCTGGGGTTCAATTGCTTCTACCATACATTCATCAGAAGATACATGAAATATGATCTCATTTTATATTTTTCAACAATCTTTCTCAGAATTCTATCTCTATCATTCATAATTTTCTTAAATACAGAAAATAATTTTGTCAAGGCATTTTCTATGTTGTTCACATCACCCAAATTATGCATTTGATAAATAATTTGATGGGCAACCAATCGAGATGGGTCCCAACACACTATTTTGGATTTTCCTAGAAATATTTTGAGAAAATAGAATAATAGGAAAACAATCAGAGAACCAAACTTGAAGGGGTACTTATTATCCTTTGACATCCTCAGGTTCTCAAGCAGTTGTTTTCTGAGCAACTCACATAGATCATAATTTTCACCATTTACAGTCATATCATAACCGATATAAGTTGTTGTGGCAGATACAAAGTTCTCTCTTTTGGTGAAGTAGATTTTGTGACCAATCATTATGGATGCATACTTCACAACTAGATTTGTGATAGGCTTTGTCGCAAGAGCCCTCTTATCATAGGTTGCATTAGGTGAGATTCATTACCATTTTATTTTTCACTACTTTAAGCACAGGTACTAGGCCAGTGTCACAGAGTTCGGTGACGACTTTGATTGCTTCCTTAGTTATCAAGTGCGGCTCATGGGTCCACAAGAATTGATCATGCATTTGTTGAGGACTGGTTTTACATACTGATCATCTATTGTGGAATAGAAATTTGAGAAGTTGTTCCATTAGTCTAAATTTTTTGTCACATATCAATCAAATTGGTATGATTGAGTTTGTTTATCCACATATAAATCAAATTGGTATGATTGAAGATAAAGTGCCAATAGGGTCATCTTCGAAAACCTTCATTGACTATTTCTTGTAGGATGGTCTAGGTATTTCTGTTGTATTTACGACTACAAGAGTTGCCATTTTCTATATACCGAGCTTTTAAAGATTTTAGAAAAAGATTTTTCACAAGCTCACAATAACACATTTGAGAAAAAATACCTTTTCTTCATAAATAGCTGAAACTAGGGTTTGCACTAGTCGCACTTTAATTCGCTCCAAGTTTCTCTAAATCACTCTTCGCCTCTTTCAAATACACAAGTGATCAAAATATCTTTATGATTTTGATTTATAGATGAATGTGATGCCCTCATTCACATTTAATGCGTTGAAATTTGGAAAGTTGGAAAAACCCTTTCATCCACACTGAAAAAGCCTAATATGCCCTGTAAGAGAGCACACATGCATCTATTCTTCTGGTTTCTTTTTCGAAACCTCTACCTATTCATCTCTCACAATATCACCTCGTGCCAAGGACTAACATGCTCGAAATCAGGGGGTTCAAAATATTTTCTACTAAAGCTCCCCCTAAGACCATGCTAGGTCTAGTTCCTAGAGCAATCATTTGCACCGGATGAGGGTACATATGCATCAATAGTTTTTTATTCTTGTTTCTTTTTCCATATCTTACTCATTTCCTTCTCAACTTCTTCTTTTTCAACCTTCTTCATAGGTTCATTCTTCTTTACTAGAACATATTATTTTCCCTTCTTGCTTGTGCATACCTTTGAGATATGTCCTAGTTTGTTGTAATTGTAACAGACAATGTTTCTTTGATCGATTGACTTCCATTAAACCTTGTTCTACAATGATTCACTTTATGCCCATATTTATTGCAAGTATACCAATAACCAATAAATGATTGATTCATTCTACCTTCATTAAACCAATTCACTATCTGAGTTCTACACTCACTAGCTCTATGCCCAAACCTATTATAGGCATAGAATTGTCTGGGGAAAGAACCAGAGAACTGATTCATCCTAATTTTGCATTAAGTTTCCTTATGTCCAAACTTGCTGCAGGAAAAATAAGTGCCATTAAAAGATGGATACCTTTGTGCATTTGGTTGTCTGGTAGGTGGTTTCCTTCTAGGATTTCTTTTCTGCTTCCCTTTATTTTGAGTATTTTGATCATTTACTACTTTTGAGCTTTCACCTACTTCTAATCCCAATCCACCTTTTTCTTTAGAGGGTTTTTGTCATGCAATCCATTCATCAAGCTTGGTAGAGCTTGTCTTAAAAATATCTTCACAAACTTTTGCTTTTTCCAGTTTTGCTCTTAGGCTCACTACTTCTTCAAGTCTGGAACATTCATCAAACTTGCTCTTCATTTCTGCATTCAAATACTCTTCAATCCTCTTCTTTTCTTCCACTTTCAGTTTTAGTCCGGTAACATCTTCATTTGCTTGTTTCAATTGGTTGCTAACTTCTCTATGTATCTCTTTTAATTTATTTAATTGCTCTTTCAACTTTTGGATGCATTCATTTGCTTCATCAATATTTTCTTTTAGATATGTATTCTCATTTTCAGCTTTATCAAGATCATCAAGGGTAGTCTGGAGTTCTGCATTATCCTCCATTTGTTCAATCTCCAAGATCTCCCTCAAGCTATTAGACTTCTCCAGAGGAACCAAAATCTGATACCAATTGTTAAATATCCAATATACTGAGAGGGGGGGTGAATCAGTATATTCTTAACCTTATTGAACAAGTACCATCCAATTAAGCCAATGCATATGATCATTGAAATAAGCACAATCATTAACTGAAATTGAAGTGCATAACACAAAGACACCAATATTTTTACATGGAAAACCCAAAATGGGAAAAACCACGATGAATATTAACTCACAATATAGTATACCGGTTATAAGATATTACAAAATGGATGGCTCACTGCCAGGACTCACTGTCCAAAATAAGAGGCTCACTGCCTACAAAAATGAAGTAACAAAGTGGCTAACTACCAAAATTGAACTGATGAAAGCACACCTCAAAGTGAAAATTCAGTTCCTTTGTAGCTCAAGATATTCACATGCCAGCATATCTCCCTTCGCTCTTTTTACTTCCACAGAATGATCTACTAATATTCGCATACAACAACAAACACACACACTTATCATATATTCAAAAACATCTTGTATATATATCTGATTGTCCATAGATAACAATCAGCTTGGCTTCACAAATATTCTCAATAATAATTCAAATGTGTGGCACATGTCAACATGCTGACATGGATTACACAAACAAAATTTAATCCATTTCATCTTCAACCACTTGTTAGGTTGGCCAACAATAGAGCTAATAAAAAAAATGTAATCAACAAAGTGATATCGGTGATAACCACAATCAGTTGAATGCATGAAAGCCCATCCATGCATGCTTCTATCAATCATAGACCATTTCCCAAAAACTGAAGTAGAAACTATTTACCAGAGGGGAATCTAGAGCAAAATACTAGAGGATGATCCTATAGTACCGATTCAAAATACCAAATTACGATGACTTTGAGTCTTGCAATTGAAAATCATATATCATGGTGACATAAATGACAACAAAAACTATATCAAGAGATGTGATCTTCTTCATTATTCCAACACTATTGATAAGGCCTTTATGGTCTTCTGCTTCTTTAGAAAGATTGCTGTGGAGGTTGATAACCGCATCTCTAATGTTTCCATTCACAACCTCTCTTCTCGACATCTCTCTTTTGAAGAACATAAATTGCTTGGGCTTCAAGTAAAATTTATTCCTTGCCCTCCCCCCATGTCCATTGAAGATATTCATAAAGAGTTTAGAGCCTTCACCGAACTTTTACGCGTTCGTGCTTTTTTTGGTCCTGAAGATGACAATTCGGGTCCTCTTGCTGGAATCTCTCCTCTCTCTAGTTGGGTTTTTCCTCACTGTTTTCACCAGAAAAATCATTTTTGGCACCCTGATGAACCCAAACTTCTGTTTGAGGAGATTATTCAGAAGGCTGAATCCATCCTGCTGAGTCACATTGTTGTTTTCTCCTTCTCTTGATACCCTCCTCTTATTGTTAGATTTATTAAAAGTCTTAAGGACCTTAAGGGTGAAAAATCCATCATCATCAAGCCAAATGATAAAAATATTGGTCTGGTGGTTCTTGATTCCTCCTGGTACAGATCTGAAGGGTTGTGACAACTTTTTGATTCTTCTGTGTATCTTTCGGTTGACATTGTTCCTTGGAAGCTCATCTGGAGTAAGCTAAACTTTATTATTGATAAGTTTTTGTTCATTCTAGATACTATTTCCAAATTTTTGAGGAAGAATCCTATCTCCTCCACCAAAGCCTATGCATTCTACCTTCTTCCCAAACTTCACAAGTCTGTTCTTGTGGGAAGACCTATTTATAGTTACACTGGCTACATGTTGGAACCTATTTCCTAGCTTCTTCGTTTTCTTTTGGTTTCGATCCTCTTGCAACAAAAATACCATCTTCCTGACTCTCTTTCTCTTCTTAGGGAGTTGGATCATATATATTTTCCACTGGATTGTCTTCTGTTTACTTTCGATATGGAATCTTTGTATCTAAGCACCCCCACTACTGAGGGCATTTTTTCCCTCAAAGAGTTGGTCAATAATTTTTTCAGTTCTCACAACCTAGATTTGCATCTGATCAATATGATTATGAGTCTTGCTGAGCTTGTTCTTCGTGAACACTACTTGGAGTTTGATGTCGTCCTCTACAAGAAACTTTGGGGCATTTCCATGGGTATTAAATTTTCTCTAGTGTATGCTTGTCTCTTTCTCTGTATTTGGAAAAATGACTCATTGCTCAGTATGATTGCTCTAATCTTATCTTCTTCAAGAGATTCAAAGATGATGCTATGGGAATTTGGAAAGGTGATGAAGGTTATTTTCTTTCTTTCTTTGATCAATATCAGAGCTTCTATCTAGAGATAAAGATTACTCTTTCTGTTTCTACTTGTTTTGTGGATCTTCTCAACATCACTATCTTCAAAGGTGATCATTTCAGTCCATGTGTTCTTGACACTAAATTTTTTCAGAAACCTCTCAATGCTTATTAGTACATTCCATACTATTCTTGGCATCCTCCTCATCAGAATAAATCCTTCTTGATGAGATAAATTAAGAGGTATCTTCTCTGAGAATCTGATTCTTATGGCTTCCATTATCTCTGAAAATAGTTTTACTCCAGATTGCTTGCTTGTGGCTATCCCAAAAATTTCCTAATTTCTTGCTTCAGTAAAGTTTCTCTGATGGATAAGTCAGTGCTTCTCTCTCATCTTCATGATGTTTCTTTTAAGAGAAAAGCCCCCTTATTCTTAAGCTCAACCACAACCCTTTTGCTCAAGCTTTACACTTGGGGGCCATCCTAAACCCTACACTTCATTGGATCTGCCAAGAAGTTCTCGCATTGCATCATATCCCATTCCTGAGAATTTGTTGGCGGAATTTGAGAAAACTTGGTTCCTTCCTTCTTCGGAGCAGATTTTCTAGCTTGCCACATTATACACTGATCTGATAGGGCCTTTGCTTCTTTGACTTTTTCAAAGACTAAAATCCCCTGCTTGTTTGAAAATAATAATAAAATTTAAAAGTTTGGAGGGGGTCCCCTTTTGGGTTGGCCCACCTTAAGTGTGGCACACACATATGTGTGCAACCCACTTAAGTGGGGCGCACTTTATGTGCGCCTCCACTTAGTGGGATTCACACCATATGGGTGCAACCTTCCACTTGGGGTGACCTCTCTTCATGAGGGGTTGCCTCCCTTGGGGTGGAGTTGGGTATTTATACCCCTCCCCCTCTTGATTTTTTCCACAAAAAATTTGTATCTTGCTTTTTTCTCCTCCTAGTGGAATTTTTTGATTCCAACTGATGAGGGCTTATAGCTTGAAACATGTTTTGGAATTAATTCATCTAGAGAATATATGATGCAAATATTGTAATGAAAATATTATAATGAAAATGTTGTATTGCTGTTTTTTTCATTTTGTGGAATATTCATAAATACTTTTTTTTGGAATTATACTCTTCTATCTTGCCTATTCATTCTTCAAAGCACAAGTAATAGAATAATTTTTTACTTAACTCTAATTTTTACCTCTAATTTTTTCTTTAACTCAAATTTTTACTTAACTCTAAATTTTTACTTAACTCTAATTTTCACTTAACTCTAATTTTCACTTAATTCAAATTTTTACTTAACTCAAATTTTTACTTCTCTAATTTATACTTAAGTCAAATTTTTACTTAACCCTAAACCCTAAACCTTGAACCCTATACTTCATCGGCTTTGCCAAGAAGTCCCCGCACTATGTCTTATCCCATTCCTGAGAATTTATTGGCGGAATACAAAAAAACTTGGTTCCTTCCTCCTTAGGAGCATATTTTCTAGCTTGCCACAACATGCACTGATCCGATAGGGCTTTTGCTTCTTCAACTTTTTCAAAGACTAAAATCCCCACTTGTTTAAAAATAATAAAAGTTTTTAAAATTTTGGCAGGGGTCCCCTTTTGGGTCGGCCCACCTTAAGTGTGGCACACACATATGTGTGCGACCCACTTAAGTGGGGCACACTTTATGTGCACCTCCACTTAGTGGGATTCACACCATATGGGTGTGACCTTCCACTTGGGGTGGCCTCCCTTCATGGAGGGTTGCCTCCCTTTGGGTTGAGTTGGGTATTTATACCGCTCCCCCTCTTCATTTTTTCCACAAACATTTTCTATCTTGCTTTTTTCTCCTCCCAGTGGATTTTTTTGATTCCAATTGATGAGGGCTTATAGCCTGAAACATGTTTTGGAATTAATCCATCTGGAGAACATATGATGCAAATGTTGTATTGCCATTTTTGCATTTTGTGGAATATTCATAAATACTTTTTTTTTTGAGTAATATTCTTCTGTCTTGCTTATTCTTTCTTCAGAGCTACAAGTGATATAATAAATTTACTTATCTCAAATTTTTACTTAACTCAATTTTTAACTTAACTCAAATTTTTACTTAACTCAAATTTTTTACTTAACTCAAATTTTTACTTAATTCAAATTTTTACTTCACTCAAATTTTTACTTCACTCAAATTTTTACTTAACTCTAATTTTTACCTAACTCAAATTTTTACTTAGCTCTAAATTTTTAATTAACTCTAAATTTTTACTTAAGTCAAATTTTTACTTAACTCTAATTTTTTTTTTTTCCACAAAAGGCCAAGGCCTAACAATTTATATTAATATATAAAAAAAAATTACAACCTTAATCAAAATTATAGTACTGATTAATAACAATAACTACACATATCAAAAATGTGTCTGGATTATATGACTATATGACATTTCCTCCATTATACTTCAGAAGAAACCATTTGCATGACTATCATATACAAATATTTCAAAATTCAAAAACTATTATATCTGTTTATCAACAAAGTTTTGCACAGTAAATGCTACACAATATTGACTATAAATATAACCACATATTTATATCAGAAAATATACTATGAAAAGTAAATTAATTCTTCCATGTATGCAAGTTGTTCAGGTCCTTGGCAGTTGACATTTAAATCTATGTCAATTTTGCCCTCTCCTTCTTGTAGATCTGTGTTTTCCCCTTCTTGCAGATTTGTGTTTTCCCCTTGGTCTCCAACAGGTCTCTGATGATTTTGCTGAAGAAAATTTGGCAGTCTTAGGTGGCCATGTCGTGCTTGATGATTAAGCAGATAAGATAGAGCATAATATTTTTCCTTTAAACTATCGGCCATTTGGGAAACTAGATCGTTTGAGAACATGTTTAACACCTTGATCAAAGCCTACGTGTCATCTCTTTTTAGACTGTTCCTTACAGCCTCAAATGTTGACCTATAAAATTTCTTGGATTCGAGATATTTTTTAGGGAACATACATCTAACCAAACCTTTTCCTTTATCTAGGTTGTACGATTGCACACATTGCAGAAGTTTATCCTCATTGAAAATAGTTAGTTGAACTGCTTCTTCCATGATGATTTCTAAGAGCTCTAAAGATTGCAAGAGATCCAAAGTGTTGGACAAAAATATTGACAACATTTGGGATGGAAAAAGAATCATTGGAGTCCTTGGACTTAAGACATGGTCTCCTATCAAAATCCTTACACTATCCACCATACTAGGGCAAGAGACTCTGAATATATATGACAATTCAAAGCTCAGCAGGTTTAATTTGCATTGGAACCCTAAAAATTTTCATTGAATACTCCATAGTAAATCATAAACTAGCTACATATATTAAAAATATGCAATTATCCCAAATTACGTGAATGCACCACAACCAAAAGAAGAAGCTTGTGACCCAGAATGCACCACAACAAAAAATAGTAGCTTGCGACCCACTGTATGCAATAGAGTTTGAAAGAAAAGGCTACCCAAAAAAAGAGGAAATAGCTCGATTAATGAGAATGACACACCAACCTAGCCATCACTAGAACGAAAAAAGAAAATGCAAGGAAAATTGCATTTACCAAAATCACGAACATTGAAAGCAACTGCTCAAACACAAAGCCGAAGAAATTTACCAGTGCAGAGAAAATTCCCCAGAAATGCCTTCCCAAAAAAATGAACTTGCTTGAAGCCTGCATTCAAAAACTTGATGAAGAAAAGTGGGTGATGGAAAAATTGGTTAACCCGATCCTTTATAAGCAACCACCCAAGAGTTAAATGAATTAAACTCATTTCGTATGAATGAAGTTTTGCACAGATGAAATATTTGAGCATTTATTCTGCATATCAAAGCATGATTACAAATGTATGCAAATACTTAAGAAATATCCAATTTTTTCATGAACAAATTGTTCGAGCATGTCTGGAGGCTATGATGTAACATTAATCCTTGTTTCATGCACCAAAAAATTGAAGCAAACATGTGCCTTTTGTGGTTATCTCCAGGAGTGAAGAAAAATCATTTTGTTGCAATCTACGACGTCTTGAAACACGTGAGAAGAGCCGTCATTATGATTATGAAAAGCCCACCCAAATGAGCTCACATATACCAATGCCTTCATTAGCCTAAAAAGATCGTTTCAACTCATTTTTACCAAGGAGCCATCGCCAACCTTCACAAGATGTGAAAAATGTACACCTAAGCAAATATGTGAACATGCATACCTTTGAACAAGGTGAGTTGATAATTAAGAAATTTATTACCATACACATTTGAAAATAAAAATTTCATTTTCATAAACCCTATAAAAAAAAACATATTAACAAATAAGATCAAGTTACTCTGCTTTTCTCCAGATTGATCAAATCTTGGAGAGATCCATATCTTGCAATTGACTCTAACCCATAAGATAATTTTGATTCTTGTTGCTCACGAACCAAGCTAGCTAAATGATCAACCAATTGGTTCCCTTTTCTATAAATATGATCCAAATGAAAGAACTCCAAGGTGCTAAGTAAACACCAAATTTGCTCCAAAACATACTGCAATTTCCAATTACCGAACTAACCCTGCAAGCATTAATTATAATTAAAGAATCACCTTCAATAATAACCTTTAAAAAACTTAATTGTTTGATGAGCTATAATCCGAGAAGTAGAGCTTGAACTTCTGCTTGATTATTAGTCCCAACAAAGAGGTGAGATGACTTTGTACCAATAAGTTCTCCAACATGATTTTTGATGACAACCCCTACCCTTGATCGACCTAGGTTCCCCCTTGTTGCACCATCAAAATTTAATTTTACAAACCCTGTAACCAGAGGGGTCCATATCACCTTTTTCCTATCTTGTTTCATTTCCACCTTTGGCTTCCAATTACCTTTGAATGGGATAACTAGGGAAGGCCAAGCCTTAATTTTCTTAGAATCCCAATCTATGAAATTAGAACCAACATGTTTTGAATTGAGAACATAAGAATTTACATTTTCACATATTGACTTCTCTAACCCCATCAATACTTGATCAACACTTGAAATCTATTTATGAAAAATCCTTTTATTATGATCCCACCAAAACCACCAAACTACAAAGGAAGGGATAAATTTCCATAAACTTACAAGTAAAGACTACTTATACATAACAAGCCAGTTTGTGAACATATCCCAAATAGTGAAAGGAGAAGGAGATGACTAGCTTAATTTATGTTTCACAAAGTCCCAAAAAGACATTGCAAAAGGACAATGCAATAAAAGATGATCAACCTCTTCCAAAGTCAAATCACAAAGCACACAGTTGAAAGGAGCTGCAATTCTAAGTTTAGCTAACTTATCACTAGTCAAAATTATGTGCTTTAAGGCTAACCAAGCAAAGCAACTTGCTTTAGGAAAACCCATAGAATTACAACAAAAGGACAAAGCTCTTTGAGGTTGAACTTGTGAATCCATATTCATGATTGCCTTATACCCCATTTTGACTGAATATTTACCATATTTTGATGGAGCCCAAATGAGATTGTCTGCCTTCTCACTTCCAAAAATGATCCTTTCTCCCAATATCCTGACTAACTCTATATTTTTATAAATTGAAATAGTGGAATGACTTTAATTGTGTATATAATCCCTGACATTAAAACCCAAAATTTGTGACCAGTTTGTTTCTATTGTTTGAAAATCATGCAAAGTGTAAAGAGGAGGATACCTATTCCATGAATCCCTCCAAAAATTTGCTTTTAAACCATCATGAATTTCCCAAGATAAATGAAGGATAATTACCTTTCTACATGTTATCAAGAAATTCCACATTGCAGATCCTTGTGGAGGATTATAAATTGTAAGAATGCATTCCAGATCCTCACAATCCAAATACTTGGCTTGCATGATATTGCACCATTTAGAATGTGGTTTCTGATACATATGCCAAGATAACTTGGCCCCAAGAGCCCTATTTCTTGATGACACATTGTGAACCCTAGCCCCACCTTTTAGTTTATCCTTGAAAATGTTTTCCAAAGAGATAAGTGAAATTTTCTTCTTGCTGTCCATATCCCCCTTCCATAAAAAAAGATCTAATTAGTTTTTCAATATCTATAATAATAGACCTAGGAGCTTTAAGAACTGCCGTGAAATAGTTTGGAATTGAATATAAGATAGATTTAATCAACAATATTCTCCTTAAGATAGACAACCAACGCCCCTTCCAACCTGCAATCCTAGATTGAATGTTGTGAATAACCTTATCCCAATAGGAAATTATATTAGAACTTGAAAAAAAGGGAATGCCCAAATATTTACAAGGAAGATCTGCTTCTTGAAAGCCCAAAAAATGAATGATCTTAGCTTTCACCAAAGGCTTTGTATTAAGCACATACACTTTAGATTTATTAGCATTTGCATTGTAACCCGAAGCCATAGTATATTTGTCCAACAAAACCTTAATATGTTTTGCTTCTAATATTGTTGTTGAACCAAAAAGAAGCATATCATCTGCAAACAAAGAATGAGTCACTGATAAATCTGTGAAAGGAATTTTGATTCCTTTAATCAAACTTTGTGCATGAGCTTGATTAATTGATCTACTCAAGGCTTCTACCAATATGATAAAAATAAAAGGAGACAAAGGATCTCCTTGCCGCACTCCCTGAGATGAACCAAAGAATCCATACAAAGAACCATTAAACAAGATAGAAATTTTTTCCCCAGACAACAAAGAGAAAATCCATTTGCACCACTTTTCTTGGAAGCCATATTTTCTCAATATTTGCATTAAAAAGGACCAGTCCACTTTGTCATATGCCTTCAACATATCCAACTTAATGATTATTGAAGAAACTGAATGGGAGGATATGGAATTCAACACTTCATGCACAAGTAAAGCACCTTCAACTATCTCTCTGCTAGGAACAAAACCACCCTGCTCAATGGAAATAATTCTCGGAATGCTATAAAGCAATATCATATAAATTGCTTTCGTGAATTGTTTTAAAACCGTATTACAAAGAGAGATAGGCCTAAAATTTTAAAATGAAGAAGGATTGTTAACTTTAGGAAGAAGAGCAATGTGAGTCACATTGAGCTGCTTCAACAAAGTACCCGATCTCCTTGACTCTTCTAGGGACTTTAATAGATCATTTGCAATGAAATCCCAACACTTTTGAAAAAAGCATGTTGTGAACCCATCTAGCCTTGGGGCTTTATCAAGAGACATTGAGAAAACTACTGATTTTAATTTAGTTACTATGAAGGATTTTAACAACTAAGCATTATCTTCTTGAGAAACTAGAGTTAGATTGACATCCAGTAATTCTTCCCTAACATAATCAATTTATTTTGACTTATTATTAGGTGATGATAACAATTTTGAAAAATAAGCAACCTCTTCACATTGAATATATTCTTCTTTTACTAGCTTCTCCCCTATTTGGCTATCCATGATTGAAAAAAATGCATTATTAGCTTTCATGACCTATGCTGACCTATGATTTTTTTTGTATTTTTATCCCCCTCTCTCAACCATAATTCACGAGACTTTTGACGCCAATAAACCTCTTCCCTAACTGATAGTTCTTCCCTTTCTTCTTGCAACTTTTTTTGTAATTCAAAAGAATTTGAATTCAAACAATTTTTAATGATCTCAACATTTACATCTGTAAGATGTTTAAAAAGATCTTCTTTCTGGTGAATTTTTTTTTTCAAATACAATAACATTCCAATGTTTTATTTTCCCCTTCACATACCTTAACTTGCAAGAAAGAAAAAACATGAAAGTACCTTCTACCATAGGTGCCTTACTCCACCATTCATGTAACAAATAAATAAAATCAGGATGCCGAAGCCACATCATTTTGAATTTGAAAGAGGATTTGGATTAACGACAACCATTTTGATATCTATGTAGAAGGCTAAAGGGAAGTGATCAGATCCCACCCAAGGTAAAATTTCAAAAGATACAACAAAATTTTCAATTAACCAATTAGGAGAAATCAAATACCTATCCAAACACACAAAAATTTAAAGGAAATATTTGCATTTGTTTGTCCATGTAAAGTTACCATTAGTTGGATTAATATCTGTTAAAGCATTATTTAAAATAAATTAATTAAAATCCTCCACTGTTTTCTGAGGAGGAATAATACCACCCTTTTTGTCTAACAAATTGAGAATAGCATTGAAATCTCCAACTAAAATCACTTTCTCTTCATCTAACTGGTACAAAGATTGATTTAGTTGTTCCCACAACTGCTTCTTACCCACTGTAGAATTAGGTGCATAAATTTTATAAAGACAAAATCTCAAATCAAAATGTGAAACATTTAGGAACTGCTAGTGCTAATTATTAATTGAGGCCTCAATTAATAGAGACTTAGGATTCCATAGAGCAACCAAACCACCAGATGCTCCTTGAGGAATTGAAAAATAGGAGTTCCACCTCACCCATTTTTTAAAGATTGAGTCAAAATTTTCTTGTAAAAACTTTGACCCATGAAGTAACCCAATGTTAGCTCCACAAGCATCAATTTGATACTTGATACAAGCTCTTTTGTTAGGGTCATTAATGCCCCTAATATTCCATGATATTATTTTCATAATATCTTGAGAGAACAGTTTGCTCCCCTCAATCTCTTTTTGATACTACCATCCAGAGACATTTGGCTCCCCAAATCTAATTCCTCTTGCAACTTTACAACATTTGGTTTCCTACCCCTTTTCCTCAAAGATTTCTAGGCAGGTGGAGAATAATTTTGAGACACCAAATCATTCCTAAAAGACATCAGTGTTCTGGAAGAATCCTTTTCAATATTACCATCCAAATTCAATTGCCTCCCCATAGCAATATCCTCTTGCAACTTGATAGCATTTGACTTCCTACCTCTTTTACACAGAGACTTTTGAACAAAAAGAGGTGAATCAGGAGTTTGAGAAATTGACAAAATCTGGAAAAAAATCAAACTCAATAGAAGGATTTAGAGAGTCCATGTCATTACTGAAAGACACCACAGAGCTAGAGAAATCCTTTCCACTTTGCTATTAAGGTCAGGAAGCAAAACAAGAAAATTTAGCCTAAATTTTTTTCTCTATATCTTCTCCAGATGCAACAATGATTTCATCAATAACAAAATTGTCCACCAAAGGAAAGTTATGAACTAATCCCTCAAGATTACCATCCTCTAACAAAGACTGCATCTCCAAAAAATCAAGAGAACCAAAAGACTTATCAACCGAAAATGTTTTAGAAGGCTTTAACGAGGATAACTGGTTACTATCAAATGCATTAGAAACAATCGATGACTGAAAAACAACTTCATCCCAAACCAAAGAAGATGAGATAGTACAAGCTTGTTGGAAAGAAACAAGGATATTTGGTAGATAAAGATGCAAGGATCGACCTAAAACAAATAATTGAGAGAAATAGGGAAGATTAAGAGGAATATGATCTAAAACCTTGCCCAATGCTAATATACCTCCACGAACCAAACCAACATTTGATCTGAAGATTGAAACCTTAAGATTTTTCAAAATTGCTATGAAAAGATGATTTTTTACCCACTGAAAAACTTCCAAAGTCTAACTTTTGTGCCAAAACAAATCCAAAAGAAATAACTGCATTGCTAACATTTAACATAGAGGAAAAAATATTTGTACCTCCCTACGAGGGATCAACCAAATGTGCACCAGATGAAGAAGCTAAATTGGGCTGTGTATAGGAACCGGGAGATGATGAAAACAATTTTTCCTTTCCCTTTGACATAGATCTTTTAGATCTAAAATCTCGATCCAAACTAGAAGATTCATTTCCTAGAAAACTTAAGGGATTTTTAGCTACATTTTCCTTATTCATCACATTTGTCTACTTGTAAGACCTAGTCTTGTGACCCAAAATATGGCAATTTTTTCACACATTAAAAGGAGTCTCAATAAAAACAATTTGTGAAAAAATACTTGCTTTAGATTTGATAGAAACATCTTGTGGAAGAGATTTATCTGTATCCAAAAGAACACAAACATGAACTGGTAAATGAGGGTTATGGAAAAAACCCAAATCAAGCTTCAAGAAAATACCTAAGTGATTTGACAATATTTCAATAATTCTTGGCCCTTTGTATTCTAGAGGCATAGAATGCAATTGAACCCAAAATAGGATAAATCAAATAAGAGCCATATAAGGGTTAAAATTTTGATGCCAAGGTTGAATCGACAGACCAAAACCCCTATAGACCCATGATTTAACCTTGTAAACCAAATCCCTAAACTTTTTCGAAGAAAATAAAACAACAAAAAAATTGTTTCCTTTATCAATGTAATTTTTTTTTGAAACCCCTTCCCAATCATGAAAAAGAAAAGTTTTTAAATTAGAAATGGGAGGAGTATACTTCCAAAACTAACCAATGAGAGTGGTTTGTTGCAAGTTTTTTAGATTGCTCACTTGGCAAGTTATCTGGCAAAATGACCCCATTATCTCTGTTAAAAGGTTTGTTGGATTAATTATCCACCTCGACCCATTTAGTCTTCTGTAAGTCTTTCTAATTTTCTACCAAAAATGAAGGCTTCACCCATTTGGTCTTCAACAAAAAATCTTGAGAACCCACAACCAACGAAGACTTACGAGTGAAACCCTTGCCCAAGGTAAAATTATTAGGAAAATAAGTAAGGGATGGCTTTGCGAATTGAGAAAATCTACGCTTATGAGACTGAAAAATTCTTCGTTTCTCCAAATGACGCTGATACAAAATAGGATAGACCACAATATTGTTTGGAAAAGAGACCCTCAGAGGAATGTCATTTGGAAAGGACACCAGACCTCCTTCCTCATCAGAACCACATATATCAAAACTGCCTGCCTACGCTTGGAGAGTTGTTTCCTTGGAAAACGACAAATAAAATGCCTTGAAACAAGAAACCTTGCCATGGACTACCCAAACGAGGAGGAATCTATACGATCTACATGAAAATGACCTCGGGATGTGAGATTTCCCCCTCGAAAATTTGAAAAAAGACCATTGCCGCGCACTAGCCGATTTTGCAGAGATCTCCTCATCCTCTCTTAGGTCTTACCTGACAATAGTTTAACTCTAAATTTTTACTTAACTCTAGATTTTTACTTAACTCTAATTTTTACTTAAGTCAAATTTTACTTGACTCAAATTTTTACTTAACTCAAATTTTTACTTAACTCAATTTTTTACTTAACTCAAATTTTTACTTAATTTTAATTTTTACTTAATTTTTAATTTTCACTTAATTTTTAATTTTTACTTAACCCTAAACCCTAAACCTTAAACCCTAAACCCTAAACTTCATTGGCTCTACTAAGAAGTCCCCGCATTGCGTAATATCCCATTCCTAAGAATTTGTTGGTGGAATACAAGAAAACTTGGTTCCTTC
Source organism: Sequoiadendron giganteum (assembly GCA_007115665.2). NCBI lineage: Eukaryota > Viridiplantae > Streptophyta > Pinopsida > Cupressales > Cupressaceae > Sequoiadendron > Sequoiadendron giganteum. The sequence goes on along the minus strand of CM021100.1, from coordinate 868,602,122 downwards.
CTCCTTTAGAGTAGATTTTCCAGCTCACCACAACATGCACTGATCTGATAGGGCCTTTGCTTCTCCAGCTTTTTCAAAGACTAAAATGCCCTACCCATTTAAAAATAATAATATTTTTTTAAAAGTTTGGCAAGGGTCCCCTTTTGGGTCGGCCCACTTTAAGTGTGGCACACACATATGTGTGTGACCCACTTAGTGGGATTCACACCATATGGGTGTGACCTTCCACTTGGGGCAGCCTCCCTTCATGGGGGGTTGCCTCCCTTTGGGTTGAGTTGGGTATTTATACCCCTCCCCCTCTTCATTTTTTTCACAAACATTTTGTATCTTTCTTTTTTCTCCTCCCAGTGGATTTTTTTGATTCCAACTGATGAGGGCTTATAGCCCAAAACATGTTTTGGAATTAATCCATTTGGAAAACATATGATGCAAATTTTGTACTGCTATTTTTTTCATTTTGTGGAATATTCATAAATACTTTTTTTTTGGAATTATACTCTTCTGTATTGCCTATTCGTTCTTCAGAGCTACAAGTGATATAATAAATTTTTACTTCACTCTTATTTTTTGGGAATCTTCATGATGTCCTCTGAATAAAAATTTGTTGCATGCTCTCAACCATTCGCCATGGGACATGCCTCTCCTCAAACTTCAAGTACGATGCCTACCAAGGATGGTTCTGATAATGCCATTCTTGATAGAAAAAGGAGGCATGTAGAGCAAAGCCATGCCATTGTTGGCACATGCTGAGATTTAGTTATCCGTGAGGGGGCTCCTCCTCCAACTTCTTTTGATCCTGCTAACTTTGTTGCTTTTAGAAAAAGTGTTCAAAGGATTTTTTTTTGAATTCTCTAAGCTTTCTCTACATGCTCAAAATCAGTTCATGGCCGAAGAAACTGCTTCCATGATTCGAAACATCCTAAAGAACTTTTCTTCTTCCAATTTTTTTTCCAAGGTAATCTCTATGTTTGAATAGTTTATGGAAACCTCTTCCAAATGGAAGACTGCTCTTGAAGCTTGTATTGAAGCCCTTATTTCTTGCAAAATGGATGCTCCTTTTGTTGCTGAGGCTTCGACTACTCCTACTATGCCTAAAGTTTTGGTTTTCTCTACTCATGAGGCCCCCCTTGAAAATAATGGCCAAAAATACCCCAACCAAATCCATTCTCTTCTCAGCAAAGCTTTCTCAGGGTATAAACATCTCTTCTTGAATGCAAAATTCTCTAAAGAGTATCTTGCTAAACTTGAGGGTTTTAGATCGGCTGGCACCCTTCTAAACAATTTGCAAGTCAAACCACCGAAGATCTCCATCAATGATCCAGAAGGTAATGCTTTACTTTCTTCTAAGATGGAGTCCATTCAAGATGATGCAAACAAATATTTTTAAGGTGCCTACATTGAGGCTATTTCTAAATCCTCTTCAAATCATGATGCCAAGGTCACTCAAGTCATTGATGATTTTGATTCTTCTCTTTAAGGGTACATGTATCTCCCTTAGGAACCTTCCTCTTCTAAGTGTCTACACTGTTTCTATTGAAGAATGGTATTCAAAAGCCCTTAAAGTGTTCCACTCTCTCTACAACAAGTTTACTATTGATCGGGCTATTAAAAGGGAAGCCAAAGATCTCACCGAATCCAACAAGCAGGATTCACGAGATGCATCTATGGTTGAGGCTGGCCAACTCCCTCTTGATGGTACCATTGCAGAGATGATTAATGACAAGGTTAATCAATGTTTGGGTAATCTATCTAAAGAGCTTAAAGATTTGAGATCTCTTCTCTCTAAACCTGATCAACCGAAACCTAATCAAAATCAAAACAAAATATTGGGAAGAAGAAAAAGAACAAGAACAAGAAAAAGAAGAAGAAGAAGAAGAAGAAGAAGAAGAAGAAGAATAAGAATAAGAAGTCCTCTTCTGATTTTGTTCCAAAAAGTGGGGCTCTAATAGTCGAGGAGAATGCCACATCAACTGCCTTTAGTCAATTTCCCTCAAAACCAAGGTCTACCCCCTGTCAAAAGAAAGCAAAGGCTCCATCTAGCGGACATTCCTTTCCATCCAGAAATAAAAACATAGGACAAAACCACAATCAAAATAGAATTCTAAACAAAAAATAGAACATAGGACAAAATAGCGGAGGTTGATAATTGCATCTCTAATGTTTCCATTCACAACCTCTCTTTTGAAGAACGCAAGCTGCTTGGTATTTGAGTAAAATTTATTCCTTTCCCTCCCCCCATGTCCATTGAAGATATACACAAAGAGCTCAAAGCCTTCACCATAATTTTATGCCTTCGTGCTTTCTTTTGTCTTGAAGATGACAATTCTGGTCCTCCTACTGGCATCTTTCCTCTCTCTAGTTGGGTTTTTCTTCACCATTTTTTTCTAGAATAATCCTTTTTAGCACCTTGATGAACCCAACCTTCTTCTTGTGGAGATTATTTGAAAGGTTGAATCCATCTTGCCGAGTCCCATTGTTGCTTTCTCCTTCTCTCGGTGCCCTCCTCTTCCTGTTAGATTGCTTAAAAGTCTTAAGGACCTTAAGGGTGACACATCCATCATCATCAATCCAACTGATAAAAATATTGGTTTAGTGGTTCTTGATTCCTCCTGGTACAGATCTGAAGGGTTGCGACAACTTTCTGATTCTTTTGTGTAGATCTTCGGGTTGACAGTGTTCCTTGGAAGCTCATCTGGAGTAAGCTAAAATTTATCATTGATAAGTTTTTGTTCTTTCTAGATCCTATTTCCAAATTTTTGAGGAAGAATCCTATATCCTCCATCAGAGCTTGTGCCCTCTATGTTCTTCTCAAAACTCATAAGCTTGTTTGGGAAGACCTATTTGTAGTTACATTGGCTACATGTTGGAACTTGCTTCCCAACTGCTTCATCCTCTTTTGTTTGTGATCCTCTTGCAATAACAGTCACATCTTCTTGACTCTCTTTCTCTTCTTAGGGAGCTGGATCATAGATCTTTTCCACTAGATTGTCTTCTATTTACTTTTGATGTGGAATATTTGTATTCGAGCATACCCACTATTGAGGGCCTTCTTGCCCTAAAATAGATGATCACAAAGTATTTCAGTTCTCAAAACTTGGATTTGCGTCTTATCAATATGATTATGAGTCTTGCTAAGCTTGTTCTTCGTGAACACTACTTGGAGTTTGATGGTATCCTCTACAAGCAACTTTGGGGCACTACCATGGGTAGTAACTTTGCTGTGATGTATGCTTGTCTCTTTGTCTACCATTTGGAGAAACAAATCTTTGCTCAGTATGATTGCTCTAATTTTATCTTCTTCAAGAGATTTATCGATGATGCTATGGGAATTTGGACAGGTGATGAAGGTTCTTTGATCAATATCAGAGATTCTATTCAGAGATAAAGATTACTCCTTCTGTTTCTACTTGTTATGTGGATCTTCTCGACATCACTTTCTTCAAAGTGATCGTTTCAGTGCATGTGGTGTTCTTGAGACTAAATGTTTTCAGAAACCTCTCAATGCTTATCAATACATTCCATACTATTCTTTGCTTGTTCCTCATTAAAAGAAATTATTCATCGTGAGTGAAATTAGGAGGTATCTTCTTAGAGAATTTGATCCTTATGGCTTCCATCATCTTCGGAAATAGTTTTACTCCAAATTGCATGCTCGTGGCTATCCAAGAATGTTCCTACTTTCTTGCTTCAGTAAAGTTTCTTGCTTCTCTCTCATCTTCATGATGTTTCTTTTAAGAGAAAAGGGCCCCCCTTGTTCTTAAGCTCGACCACAACTCTTTTGATTGAGCTTTAAATTTGGGGCCCACCCTAAACCCTATATTTCTCGACTCTGCCAAGAAGTCCCCACATTGCGTCATATCACATTCCTAAGAATTTGTTGGCAGAATATGAGAAAAATTGGTTCCTTCCTCCTCTAGAGTATATTTTCATGCACTGATTTGATAGGGCCTTTGCTTCTTTGGCTTTTTCGAAGGCTAAAATCCCCCACCCATTTAAAAATAATAGAAAAAATTAAAAGTTTGGTGGGTGTCCCCTTTTGGGTCAGCCCACCTTAAGTTTTCTCACACACATATATGTGCAACCCACTTAAGTGGGGCACACTTTATGTGCACCTCCACTTAGTGGGATTCACACCATATGGGTGTGACCTTCCACTTGGGGCAGCCTCCCTTCATGGTGGGTTGCCTCCCTTGGGGTTGAGTTGGGTATTTATATCCCCCCTCTTCATTTTTTCCACAAACATTTTGTATCTTGGTTCTTTCTCCTCCCAATGGATTTTTTCGATTCCAACTGATGAGGGCTTATAGCCCGAAACATGTTTTGAAATTAATTCTTCTAGAGAACATATGATGCAAATATTGTAATGAAAATGTTGTATTGTTGTTTTTTGAATTTTGTGGAATATTCATAAATACTTTTTTCTGGAATTATACTCCTTTGTCTTGCCTATTCTTTCTTCAGAGCTGCAAGTGATATAATAAATTTTTAATTAACTCAAATTTTTACTTGCCTCCCTTGGGGTTGTGTTGGGTATTTATATCCCTCCCCCTCTTCATTTTTCCCACAAACATTTTGTATCTTTATTTTTTCTCCTCCTAGTGGATTTTTTCGATTCCAACTGATGAGGGCTTGTAGCCTGAAACATGTTTTGGAATTAATCCATCTGGATAACACATGATGCAAATATTGTAATGCAAATGTTGTACTACTATTTTTTGCATTTTGTGAAATATTCATAAATACTTTTTTCTGGAATTATACTCCTTTGTCTTGCCTATTCTTTCTTCAGAGCTACAAGTGATATAATAAATTTTTACTTAACTGTAATTTTTACTTAATTCTAATTTTATTTCACTTTAAATTAGTAATAACTAGCTAGTGTCTTTTGAGGAAATATATTGCAACATTGATTGATCCTCATTAGTTTCAGCTACGACTTTAGTTGAAAGGTGTTAATTCTTCTTCTTCCCATAAATTGGACATCATGGGTGTTCATCTCTCAAGCATAATCAGTTAAGCTCTTCTTATGAGTTATAGATTATTGTAATAACAATAATGGTGTAAATGTTAGTCTTTCATAAAGTCTATTTTAGTATCATAAGTCATTACTTGACCTTACGAATATGATAGTATAATGGGATCAACCCATTCTATAGTATCTTATGCTATATTTGAGTGTTGATTAAGGTGTCATGAGTAGTGTAATTCCATCAACATGGAATATATGAGATCAAACATTAGCTATATGTGTGTGTGTGTATTATTAATACTACTATGTGATATCTAATCCAAACATTGTAATTTTGAGTAAGGTTTTAATCATATTTGATACTAGCATTAGCATGTTATGGGAAATTTATTTGGTTTCATCTATTCAAGAATTACTATTATTATTGATCAATACTAATGAACTGATCAATGAAAATAATCTACTACTTATATTATTAATAATGGCATCAAGTGAAGTTATCTCTTGAATAATTCTCATAGTAATCCAACGACTTAGCACATATGATCATAGGGTAATAATAAACACTCTTAGTCCCCATTACCTTATAAAAATTTTATACCACATTTTTATTATATAATATTACTAAAAGTAATAGCGATGAATGTAAGAGAGTTTGTAAACATATGTGATATATACATGTATACATGTGACTATTGTTTGGTGACTTATGTTAGATATTACCTTGATGTAAAGAATTTTGAAATGAATATTATTGACCATGTGCTCAAGACCTAAATGAACCAAAGGAGATATGTTGGAATAACATTTTATTGTATATGAGATTACCAAACCAAATTTTGTTAGTTAGATTATTATATAGGAATTGTATAATTTCTTAGTCTACATTTGTTAATTATGTTAAGCTAGCATTCTTAATTGACATGATTAATTCAAAAGAAATGATGAATCTTTAAGTATTATTATCTTGCATTATTAGAATGATGTTATCTTGGTTGGATAAAATTGAACTCCTAAGAAACTATGTTGGTTAAAGACTTTCAACCTCATAATTTTGGGTCAAAAGGAAACTAGTTAGGACCAATTAATGAGAATTGTCCCATTAAATCAACTAACAAATCCAATTGTATTATTATTTAACTAATTTATGGTGTAATTAATCTTAAGTTAGGATGAAACTATGTTCAACAAATGTTTATTCAACTATTTAAATAAGTGAGTTTTCTATCATGTGAACACTTGCTAGAGTCACTTAAATGCTTCTTGGCATATTGCTTACCTTGTGTCATTGTTGTGCAAGTGTGATTAATTATTAATTTACTCCATATTTTAGTAGTAATCCTATTGTGTGCAGTATATTTGACTTTCGTATGATAAAGGAGGTAGAAACCATTTGAACCCAGGGGTTATACCCCATTGTTTGCCAACCAAGTGTGATGGTTGAAGTCTAGTTGTCAAACAATGGTTCCTCAGTGAAATATATATGCAGGTAAGGACGTCAGAGATGAGCCCTCGAGGAATTAGGTTTGGACCCTATGGTTTCTCTCTTTTCATTACTTTGAGTTAATATTGATATATTGTATTGACATGGCTTGTGACTTGATTGTATCTTTTGATCATGAATGCATTTGTATAACTAATTAATTCTATCTCAATGATGTGAATTCCATGTCTCCACTTGAACCCTATTAGGATTGCTTAATTCATTTAGTTACTTAATTAAATATTATAATCTATATTTGGTCAAATGTTGTTATGCTTTTTTAGAATTGTATGCTTGGAAACAAATTTTTTGTGAGTTAGTCATGTGTTGTAATCAAAATTTGAAATTTGTTTTTTGTCCTTAACTATATTTTGCTTTAAATTTTGGGCATTACAATAGGGATACCCCTTGAGTCTAAAAAATGAAGAAAGAGAAGTTCATACCTTTTTACTGTCTTTAAAAGAGGTTTGGATTGGAATATTTTGATTAAATGGAGGAAAATTTACAAAAAAATCATAATGTGATTTTAGTGTACCTATTGGTTGACACACCAACAATCCATTCATATTAAGTAACATAACATCCTTCTCCTCTACCCTTTGGATCAAAGGTGCCTTAGAATTTTTTTTATTCTTGTGACCTAGCTCACTCTTTTCCAACCCTAATTTGGAAAAATGTAAGACCAACGTAAGGCAGGTTGTAATACTCCGCCACGAGACCCTAAAGGAAGTTGCAACTCAACGCGGAAGCATACAATTTTTTTTCTTAAAAGTGCATTAATAACAAATAAGATGCACAACACTTCACAACAATCTCTAAGGTAACGTGACAAGATTACATTAATTACCAAAACATCCACACCACTTGCACATAAAGCATTTATTAAAATATTAACCATACATTTAATTTCACACACTTAGAAGCATTAAAGATTCTAACACTAGGATAACATATAATAAGTTCCATAGTACATTATCTTAAAATTAGATTACAATACTCATTCCAGGAATGAGGTAAATCAACCTAACTATTACAATTACAAGATTCCTCCTCCTAAACAAATGAGGGGAATAATAATTACAAGAGCTATTCTAAAGTAACTAGAAAGCTTAAACTAAATAATGAAACCACTGTGAGCTTTCCACTGGAAAACCTCGCAACGCAATCTGCAAATCAAAAGGGGGACCCAACGGCGTAGGGTGCATGTTCCTCCCAACCAAGTGGTACCCGAAGGCCCACCCCCCATGCTAGGAGATAGTAACACGGATACAAGGACAATCTCTACAACCTCTAGTCATAGCTGACTCCGCACTAAAAAAAACCACCACAAGAACAATACTAACTCAAAGATTACATTGCTATTTGAGTTTAACAAATTGACTCACCAGTATCCTAAACATACTACTAACCTAGGAGAAAGCCACTCAAGATACATGAGTTACCTGTCAGATCATTTCAGATCTTGACCCCCATTGAGCTTCACCGTCCTATGATTATCATGTGATACATCACCACTCCAAACTAAGGAGGTACAAATAATCCAAAAATTTCATTCAAAGAAGAAACAACCTTCCCCATTCGAGGAAATCGGGTGACTCACTGAAAACAACAAACCTTACTACCATAGAGAACTACAAAAGACAAGATCATGAAATAACAACTCTCAAAGTTAACATACTCCAATAGGAAGACTTACAAAACTCATCTAATACCTCTTTTCAATTACCCCTAAATACCTCAAAAGATATCTCAAACACATCATAAAGGCATAATAGTTTAATGTTTACAATATTCTAATTTATCACAACTTTGCATACAATCAACGCAATGACTCATAACAATTCACACCACACAATTATCCCCATTTAACTAATTAATTAAAAAGGCTCTTCCAAACATAGATAAACATCACACTAACCATTTCCCTTATTTCCTCAATTAAAAATATTAAAACCTTTGTTCCTACTAACATATTATATATATCTTTTAAATACATATTCCCGCAATACACTTAATTAAATAATCATTTCTTCTAATTACAACTAGAAGAACCACATAAGCAATCAACATGATATTTAAATCTAAGATTTGGATTTACTAAATCCTTACACATTTAGTGATAAGAAGGATTAATAAGACAAGTTACTCAATTTCCTTCAATTTAATAAGAAGCCTTATAATTACGAAGGAGAAATTTCAACTAATTAATTAACCGACTCTTCAAATATCTCAATTTAACTTAAACAACTATAAGAACATCATTCCATGTATTATTCCAACTTCTCAATTTTAAAATAATAAAAACATCTATTTCCTCAAACAGACTACATCATTTAGATAATACACCTATCTCCATAATTTCGTTTAATACAATATCTATTTCTCCATAATAGAATAAATCATGCAATTAACTTATTCTAATCATACATTAAGTGCATGCATTCATTCCATTAAAGTAACAATACAAAAATCAACTAATTTATTTTAAGAAGTCTCTCCTACTCTCAAGAAGAAAATTCTACTTTTATCTAATAATCCAATTTCCTAACTATTTTTGATTAAAATAACAATTTTCTCAATAAAATAAAATATATTACCCATTCTTTCAAATAGATTATTTCTTTAACTAAATTATCCCTTTAAAGATCAACTCATGCATATTATACATGCATTGATTATATATATATAAATTTAAATATATATACGTAATTATATATACATTAAATATATATATATTACCAAATCAAAATCAATTTAAATATACAAATTTCCATCCAATAAAATGCAAGATCCGAAATTAATAAACTGGACGATTGTAAAAAAATTTTCAAAGTTTATATTTCATTAAATATCACTCATAGTGTGGGGAGGGCTGTGCTGTGCTTGCACAGCCGCCCACCCACACTAAGGTGCGGCCAAGCCTGTGGGGGCTGCGTTGCCCAAAGGCAGTGCTCCCTCCACCCATGTGTGGAGGGCGTTGTCTTTTGGCAGCGCACCCTCCACAGTGAGGGGTGCGGTGGGGTGTGCTATGCACCCCCACCCAGCATGAATATATTTTGTAAAAATAAAACTCATTTCCCCGAATTCGCCGTACGACGACAGGAAAATAAATAAATTCACAGAGATATAAAATATGTATATTTTATATATATATATATATATGTGATAATATATATATTTTTTTAAGAATTTCAATACAATAGATAATTGGAAAAATATTTCTGAACAAAGCCATTTTCATGGATAACCAGTTTTTTTTGCAAGGGAATTTTCACAATTATAATAAATATTTTCCAAATTTATGAGAGGGTTTCAATTTCAATCTTTTAAAAGAAAATTTGTACAGACTTCCTCACAATAAAATTTAACAAAACTTTTTCAGGCAAATTTAAACAAATTCCTAGAAGATTTCTAAAATCTCTTTCCTCTAAATTTACACAGAGGTTTTCAAAACTAATACAAGTTCTTAAATTACAGATTGTTTTCCTCTTGTTTTTCTTTTGAGTTTTCTTTTCACAACAATTCAAAAATAAAGAAGCCTTACAAATTTTGAAAACAAATTTAAAGCTTCTACAACCAAAACACAAAAAATTTCTTGCACAGGCAATCTTTCAATCTCAATTAAGCCATTTTAAACAAAGCTTCTACATAATTTAAATTTTGTACATACAATCTTTCTCAAACAATTAAATAAATAAAATACAACTTGAAGGAACTTGTTTTCCTGAAGCTTGAAGAAACTTGAAGGTTGGAGCAGAGCCTCCCTTTCAGAGATCAATTCCAAAACTTTTACCAAAAACACCACTTCCAGGAAGATGTAAAAATACAAAAAACCCCCAAAATTCCTCAGAATCCCCTTTGTTTTTTATTTTATCAATTTTAAACCAAAACCTCTCTCCAAAAATAATATCTTTTTCTCCAAAAATCTCTCGTGAAGAAACTTCTTTTCTCTCTCAATTCAATTCCCTCCAAATAATTTCTCAACCAAAAGTAAAAATTAATTCTTCTCACACACATGTCAAATTAGAAATATCTTTTCAACAACTAGAGATGTTTTCTCAAAGCCTTTTGCATGTTAAAATAATTTCTAATTACAATTTAATTCCAAATACTAATTTAATTTCAACATAAATTTAGTAACTTCTAATTCCAATTTAAATTCCATTTTTCAACTTTCTAAAGAAACATATTTAATTAATTAATTAATAAATAAATTTAATCCAATGGATTAAATTTAATTTACTAAATAAATTAAATTTAATTAATTAATTTAAATACAAAGCTTCTATCAAAATGTCTAAAATTAATTAAATAAAAATCAACATTATATAAAGCAACAATTTTAAACATTTATTTCCATAATCATGAACCCTCAGAATTAAATAATATTAAAACAAGCACCACAAAGATACAACTGACTCGACTGACGACCCACTAAGGCTAGGGTGTAGACTTGACATAGGTAACCTAGCTACTATCTCCCAATCATCATACCGTTGGGTCAACACGCTCAAACCTATGAAGCCAAGTAGAGTCGATGTCATGTACTTGCAAACTTGTATCCAAGGCATCAATAGCACATGCAATAAAATCATTATAAAATATACCGTGAAGAGGAAATCACAGAATCGTAGGGCGCTCGCAAGCGAGTGATGCAATCCTGTTTCCTTCACCAATACAATATCACCAAACTGACACTTCCATCATTAATAAAATTCATAAGCAATAGTCATGTTATAATAAACCAACATTATTTTAATCAAAGCATGTCATGTATAACATCAAGGAAATTACATCTCATAACACACATAGTCCATGTCGCTCTAAAATAAATGATCAAATAATAAAACATCTTAATCTAACATAAGAGCAAAACAGAGGGGTGTTACATTATGTCGCTCTAAAATAAATGATCAAATAATAAAACATATTAATCTAATTTAAGAGCAAAATAGAGGGGTGTTACACAGGTTGCACATTGAGCTGGGTCATAGGGATACCCCTAAGTCAACAAAAAAAAGAGAGAAGTCTATATTTTTATATTGTTTTTAAAAGAGGCTTGGATTGAAATATTTTAATTAATTGGAGGCTGATTTTAATGTATCTATTGATTGATACACCAAAAATCTATTTGTATTAAGTAACATAGCATCCTTCTCTTCTACCCTTTGGATCAAAGGTGCCTTAGATCTAGAAACCATGGCTTCACCGATCAAAATTATTTTTTTATTTTCTCTTCCCATATGTCTTTCTATCTTGTATTTGTTATCTATTTTTCTCATCTTCTCAATTATCTCTCTTTTTCTATCTATCTTTCTTGCCCATTTCTATATTTTCACATTTTTATATGTTTTCTCAGTTTTTTTCAATTCTCTCTCTCGCTTGCTTACTCACTCACTCTCTATTTGTTTTATTCTCTCCATCTATATTTTATCATTATTTTGTCATTTTTTCCCTTTTTATCTTTTTATGTAGATTTGTCATTCTCTCTCTCTCCCTCTATTTATCATATATTTTCTCTTTTTGTTAGTCTTTTATTTTTTCTATAAAATTTTATTTTTTGACTATGGTTGATTGAGCATCTCTTGTAGGTCACATAATTTTCAATAATTTTTATTATTGTATTTATTTACCTCATTCTATGACTTTATTTATTTTTTTCTTGATTTTTAATATTACCTCTTTGTTTTCCTATGTTTCTTTTTTCATTCATATATTCTATCTCATTTGTTTCTCTCTTAATTATTTTCCCCATTTTCTATTTGTATCTTTTTTTGCGAGTCTCTCTCTCTTACCTTGCTCATGCACATCTCATTTTAGTTCTTATTACTTTTATTTATTTTTTCTTTCAATCTATATTTTTCTCTATTTTTCTTGATTTATCTCTTTTTTGTCTCTCTTTCTTTCTTTTAAAAATTGTCTTTCTTTTAACCACCTTTTTATTTCTCTTCAACTCTTTTTTTAATTACCTTTACCATGTAATTTTTCATCTTTACATGATTTTTTCTTTTTTTTTCTTATTTTACATTCAATGTTTCTCCTTCACCATGTAAATCTTTGGCTTTACATGATTATTTTATTTTTGTCTCTCTTTCTCTTTAAAATTATCTTTCTTTTTGTTGAGGATCGAACATATTCACACAGGTCTGATTATCTTTCTAGAGAGATCCAATCTACAAGAGTAAAAAATTTATTGATTTCTATGTTCTACTTTGAAGATCAAGACTCTTATATATATGTTTGAGAAAAGAAGTGACTTTTCGATTGACATCCCTTCGATTAAACAAGACCGACAATCAATCATAATCAAGACACATATATATCTGATTTAATGAAAGCAGATTATACTTAGCATAGGAGATTTGATATCAATAGTGATAATGCATGAGTGCAATCAATATTGATCTTTGATCGAAGCTACCAGTTTTCAACACTCCCTCTTAGCTAGGGAAGAGAACTCCAATCGAGTATATAATGATATCACCTAACTTGTGATATCAGAAGATATGGTATGCTTCTGGAAGTGTCAAGTCACATGACATTCTTCATAACACATCTTCACTATACAACACTCCCTCTAAGGAAATAACCTCCATCAAGTATATGTGATAACACCTAACTCGTGATAACAGAAGATATGGTATGCTTCTGAAAGTGTCAAGTCACATGACATTCTTCATAACACATCTTCATTATTCAACACTCCCTCTTTAACTAGGGAGGATAACTTCCATCAAGTAAACGTCATATCACCTAACTCGTGATATCAGAAGATATGGTATGTTTCTAAAAGTGTCAAGTCACATGACATTCTTCATAACACATCTTCATTATGGTATGTGCACTGATATCACATCACATGATGTCTACCATAATTCATGGCATATCCACGGATATAAATATCCACCATGATTATCTCTTAAGGATCACAATGATCTACAGATGATATCAATCAAAGTGTCCAAGAGATACTATCATGACATATCCACAGATATCAAGTCACATGATATCTATCATGATAGTTTATCATTGTAGAGTCGTCACTTTACAATTTCAAATACAAGTGTTCATTATTAGAAAGATCGTCACCTTTCAATAATGTACACAGGGGAAGTAGGCCCATAAGGTCATGAAGTCACACACATGACAAAAGAGTTTACACATTAAACATCTTTATATATATTAGTACAACTTATAAATAATTTGAATTTCAACATAATATCAAATTACATTTCAACCATACCAGTTTCTTCTTGAAGTGTTCTACCTTGATTCGGGAGAGAGGTGTGGTGAGAATGTTTGTGGTTTGATCATTTGAACTAACATACTCCAACTGGATCACATTCCTTTCTACCATGTCTCATAATGGTAGGGGATCTCAATGTGCTTAGATCAAGGAGTCCCACAAGCAATTTACGAAGCCAAACTGCTTCTCTTGCCCTCATAAAGTCTGCAATGTATTTAGTTTCTATCAAACTTTGTGCCACTGAAGACTATTTTTTGTAGATCCAAAAGATCATAGCCGATCCTAAACTGAAGCAACATCCTGATGTGCTTTTCTATTCGGTTACACTCCCAGCCTAAACAAATCCAATGGTGCTTTGAAGATATATCAATATGTGTTTTATAGCCATTAGGTGAATTTCCTTTGGCTCGCACATGAACTAGCTTAGAGCATTCACTAGGACATTCCATTTGTAGCTGGAGTGCTCTATTAATTGAGCTACTAGCCTCTTGTGGCTAGTCCATCATTAATCTGGGTGTGGCTTATATCCAACACCCCCCTTAAGCCATACTACGGGTGCATGGGGCTCTTTAGATCCTGGGACCTGTCATCATGGAGTCTCTCAACATGATGCCTCATCTCAGTCTCAGAGATGAATAAGGCTTTCACCTCATATTTCTCTATCTCAAAGCATTACAACAAGTGAAGATGAGATTCCCTCTGAAGCTCTAATTACTTCTTCTTAGAAGGGATGACTTCAGCCATCCACACAGTCTAATGGTTGCAAGCAGAGTCTTCATTTTCTTCTTATTTTGTAAACAATCTCTTATGCTTCTAATCCATCCTGAAAGCATTTAGAAGAGATTATAAATAGTTCATAACTATCCAAAAAAATATCAAGGTAGAAATCATACAAGTTATATCATGAATGAGATTTTCAAAGGATCTTATGCTAGTGAACACAACACAATTCAAGAGAATTCACAAGATCAAAAAATAAATGATATAACTCAGCGACCAAAGAATACTTATCTCTTTAAATATTTTGATCCATTCTTAATGAAGTCATGAATTTGAATGATCAATCACAATATCTGCTCTCTCCGGCCTTTATAGTGGCATTGATCGCATCGACTCTACCCTTCGCATGAGCTAAAAAATTGAAGACTCCTGTGATAGTGCTCATTTAATTTCCAGGTAGCATAGGTCCCTTCACTCAACCTTGCCAATATCAGGCTCCTTAGTGCTATGATGACCCGAGGATTAAGACTCCGACCTTCCTAGTTTCCAAGTTATTCAATGGTTCCTTCTTTTGATGCTAAGAGAGGAGAAATTAAGTGCCCTGATGGTCTGGCGAATAAGTCTTCAACTCTTCTTAGACTTTAAGCCACTTCCTATCAACAAATCACCAACTATTGAGGACCGATAGATACATCCCAAGCAGACACCTGTGACAGGTCAGATTGAACTTATTGAGTTTTCCCATGTGACTTCTTTACCATGTAAATTAGACAGTCTGGTTCATGATAAAATCTACAGATGCCTTTATTCAAGAGCTATCCCGAATGCGCCATAGGCAACCAGGCTATCAGTGATCACATATAGCCAAGAATAACAATAACTCAAGCCGTCTCCTCATGCATTTGAAATTGGTCAAAGATCTTCATCACAACTCAACTCCATGTGCAGGCTTCAATGGTGAAGATTTGGTGGGCGATTACTTGGCATTTAGGCGGAGCCCAGGCTCTGGATGACACTCATATTCCATTACCAAGAAGTAGTCGGGGTCCGTGGGCTAAGACAAAAAATATGCACATAGGACACCACTCTAGGCTATGACATATATAAGCACGAGATTCACAGGCATAATCACAACAAATTCGATAGCAAAGATGGAGGTTGCACGAGTTATGTAAGAGAACAATCGCATATAGGAATGTTGCAATTCGTGGTAATGACCATAGACTTATCACTCCACACATGAAGGTGCCTTCAGGTGATGTCGAGTATTTTTTGAGTTGCGGCCGTGACCTAAGGATGACCAAGAATGATTTCTCACACCTACGGTGGACACACAGTTCCCGCAACATGTATGCATGGGAATACCCAGCGCACAAGCCCAATCTTGAACATATGCAATCAAGATGGTATTCGGGAGGAGTTTCATGGTAAAGCACTTTGGTAAACTCCCGTAAAGACTAGATGGCCGACTCACCACTAGTGGAATCTCCGCTCCTGAGGATGCTGCGATTAAGTCCAATATGCGTCTGAGGTTAGGTGCCTTCCACACCCGATCTCCTTGCTTGATCTTGACTCCAACAATCACATGATAAACATTCGATATCTTGATTGAATCACCTTTGTCCTGTGCTTGAAAAATCTTTGATTGGATTTCCCTTGAACCCACTCTGATACCATGTTGATGATCGAACATATTCACACAGGTCTGATTATCTTTCTAGAGAGATCCAATCTACAAGAGTAGAACATTTATTGATTTCTATGTTCTACTTTCAAGATCAAGACTCTTATATATATGTTTGAGAAAAGACGTGACTTTTCGATTGACATCCCTCCAATTAAACAAGGCCGATAATCAATCATAATCAAGACACATATATATATATATATATATATCTGATTTAATGAAAGCAGATTATACTTAGCATAGGAGATTTGATATCAATAGTGATAATGCATGAGTGCAATCAATATCGATCTCTGACCGAAGCTACCAGTTTTCAACACTTTTTACCACCTTTTTAAATTACTTTCACCATGCAATTCTTCATTTTTACATGATTGTTTCTCTCTCTCTCTCTCTCTCTCTCTCTCTCTCTCTCTCTCTCTCTCTCTCTCTCTTATTTGGAATTCAATGTTTCTCCTTCACCATGTAATTCTCCATATTTACATGACTTTCTCTCTCTCTCTTTCTTTTTTTTTCTATGATTGTATTTCTACCCTATTTTTGTTTTCTATTTATTGCTATCTTCAATTCTTTTTTTTTTATTTACCTTCATTGTTTTTTTTTTTTTTGTTTTAAATAAAAGTGGCTAAGCCACTAAACCATTTTATTATATTATCAAAATTTTACAAAAACTTGGTTCAAAAAGGAGCATACTGGCAGGAAAGAACCAGGAAGAAAATCTTCGGTTATAGCTCCAATCCAAGGATACATAATCAAAGTTTGGGATACAAGGTTCTACCAGAAAACACCACCACCCTGACATTACAAAAACCCAAATCGAAGGGCCCAGAAAAGAGGGGCAACCAACCGACCAAAAAACCCCCCAGGACAACCAAATACTTTTTTTCAAGAATAAAAAGCTAGGAACATAACAAAACATTCCAACCCCCAGCATGTTAACTGGATCACGGTTCGTAGTATGAAGAAGGAAACAAATTCTCCAAAGAGAAATTTTCCTTTAACTTCTTAAGTGGAGAAGATGTTTTATTCTGAGACCTTGCATCCACATGAAGTAGAAAATAAAGAGCCAAAAACAAATTCACTCCGACAACCCAACCCTCTGGAGAAAGCTCATCAATAAGACGAAAAAAGCCCATAGTAGTCACCACAAATGAGGTCAGACCTGATTACCAATAAAAGTTCTCCAAAATAGCTAAAATCAAGGAAGAAGCACAACTTTGTTAGTCATGATAATATCTAGCATGTCAATCATAAGAACAACCATGATAATATTGAAGAAAAACGAGAAAGAAACCCAAAAAAGGAGGCAATAGGACATTCCTGAACCAACATTTACCCAACATGAAATTGATAGCTGAAGCAATATCTTTGATCTCCAAAGCATAATTTTCCCAAGCTTCTCATGAACAATCTTGACAACGCAATACAAAGCCACATAGAGGCCAAGCTTCAATCCTTTGAATGAACAATGAAACACCAAATCAAGTGCCACTAATGCACAATGACAACCAAAGGGATTATCAAGGCCACCAACAGAAAAACCAATGCTACTATTGATAATAGATATACACGGCCCACATAGAAAAATAACAAAAGATATCAATAACCCAAGAGGCGCAGGCTGATCCACCAATTTAACCAATAAAGAAAAGCTTCCGATGGAACCCAAGTAATAACAAACAAACATACCCGTGAGATAAAATCTCTCGAAAACTATAGCTATTAGTCAATAGGTGAGACCATGAAGAAAGATAAAAGCTAAAGAATCAGGAGATAAGTATTAGTTGTGACAGGTCGAAAACAAAGTTGGCTAGAGCTTATGTTGGCTAAAGCTTATTTTAAAACAAGGAGATCCTCCATATTGAAAACTTTAAAAGTTATTTGATCATCAATGGCCTTATTTGCCATAAAATCAGCCATAGAATTTGCTTCTCTATAACAATGTGAGATTGAGTACTGATTGAACCATTTTAATTGGAGAAGAACTCTGTCAAGAAGATATTGTAGTTGCCACATATGGGTATTTTGATTTGAGAGAGCGTGAAAGACTATCATTAAGTCACCTTCAATGATTAAAGAATTAATGCGAAGAGACCTTGCAAGATCCAAGCCCAAGCTCAAGGCTTCCAATTCAACCTTATTATTTGTACCCTCAGGCAACATCTTGCAAGCCTCTTTGATTATGTTTTCTTTTGAGTTTGAAATAACCACACCAATCCTAGAATTACCCAAATTTCCCCTTGAAGCCCTATCATAATCTAGCTTGAAATTTTTTTCAAGCGGGGGCATCCATTTTGCCTCTTTGTGTGCCAGCCTCTTATCCACCATACTAGGAAAGGAACCATGAAATGATAAAGATTTGAACTGAGGCCAGTTTTTAATTATAAAACCATCCCAGTTTGAAAAAATTTCAAATTTCCATTTTTAAAAAAAATATGAGACCGAACCACTTCAAAAATTGAGCCTTCCAAGGTGAGGAGTACTTCCTCCAAAGGAGAGCACTTGTTCCTAAAAATTCTATTATTCCCTTCATTCCAAATTTTCCATATGATAAAGGAAGGGGTGACAATCCAGAAACAATGGAAGAAGGAGGATCGATGCAATAAAGGCCAATATTTAAACTGAGACAAAAGAGAAGGAAAAACCATTGAACACCAAACTAATTTGTCAAAAACCCAATACCAATAGTTCTTTACAAATGGACAATGTACAAATAGGTGATTCATTGACTCTAAGAAGTGACCACAGAAGATGCAAGGAAAAGTAGTGACTAAACCCAGCCTGTCAAGTCTGTCCACTGTTAAAACCCTACCGGTAACAACAACCTAGGAAAAAGCACCCACCTTTGGAAGGAACACTTCATCCCAGAAAAGGATATGAGGGAGATCAAATTTACCTAAAGAAGACAATAAAGAATTATAACCATCTTTAACTATATAATTCCCCGATTTGGATTTGGTCCAAATTAAGACACCTTCTTTATCTGAGAAAATAATATTCCTTTTTCCCAATTCTTTTTTGTAGGCTTCTTTAATAGATAATGAAATATCAAGATCGTTAATGGGTTTCCAAGAGACAATAGGAATGAAGTCAATGATTACAACATTGAAATAATCAGCAACATAAAGACCCCAAATATTTTTGAGAAGACCCATTAGATTTCCCAATTCCGAGAAAGAAGAAAGGGCGGGAAAACCGTTCCAGACATCATCCCAAAATTTTGCCTTTTTTCCATTTTGCCATTATGAATCAACCAGGAAAGGTGAGGAAGAATAACCCATCTACACGACACAATATAGTTCCAAATTGCAGAACCTTTAGGTAAAGTAGAAGCCTTGAAAATAAACTCCCTTGGGAGGGAATGCAAGTATTTAGAGAACATTAATTTTCCCCATCTAGTATGAGGGTTTTGATATAATTTCCAGGTAAGCTTAGCTCCTAATGGAGAATTTTTAAGTTTGAGATTTCTTATTCTAGTACCCCCCAAATCCTTGGGAAGACAAACCTTATCCCAAGAAATTAGAGGGGGTTTTTCTTTACCCCCCACATTATCATTCCATAAGAAGGAATGTAAAATAAATTTTAATTGATTTAAGGTGGAGCACGGGGCCTGTAAAATTGACATAAGATAAATAGGAACAACATTTAGAACTGATTTAACCAATTTTAACTTTCAAGTGAAGGAAAGCCATTTATGTTTCCAAGCTAGTATTTTGTCTGAAACCAAGTTGTAAAGCCTTTCCCAAAAAACACTTACCCACTCTCACTAACTATTTAATACTTTCATTCATCTTATTGCTTCTTCTTTTCACTAATTATTTATTATCTATTGATTTTTTATTTATTCTCTTTCAATTTTTATTTACTTATTCTTTCCTTTTTTCTTCTCTCTGTCTCATGTTTGTTTTATTCTTACTCCCTTTTTTCTTTATTTTATATGTCTCTAATTTCTATTGTTAATTTTTCTATAAATTTATCTTATTCTTTATTTATATACCCTTCATTTTTTGCCTAAAGTTTTAATATTGCATTTTTTATCATCTTTGAAAGAGGCTTGAATTGGAATATTTTGATTAATTCGAAGTCAATTTATAAAAATATCATAATGTGATTTTAGTGTATTTGTTGATTGATACACCAACAATCCATTCACATTAAGTAACATAGCATTCTTCTCCTCTACTCTTTGAATCAAAGGGGACTTAGAAGAATTTATATTCCGATGACCTTGCTCACCCCTTTCTGACCCCAATTTGACAAAATGTAAGACTAAGGTAAGACGAGTTGAACATTCAGTTGGGTGACGGGTATATCCCCGAGTCAACCAAAAACAGAAGAAAGAAAAGTCCATACCTTTTATTTTTGGAAAGGGTTTAGATTAAAATATTTTGATTAATTGGAAGCCAATTTATAAAAAAATCATAATGTAATTTTAGTGTACCTATTGATTGATACACCAACAATCCATTTGTATTAAGTAACATAGAATCCTTCTATTTTCCCTTTTGGATCAAAGGTGCCTTAGAAGAATTTATATCCTACTTTATGAAATTTGCATACCACTATTACAAAGGGGAATATAGGTGTATTATAAATCAACCCAAAAATAAAGAAGGATAGAAAATAATGAACCAAAATAGGTAAAAACCAAGGAATTCTTTGTCATAAGATTGAAATCTAGAAACTATGGCTTCACCAATCAAAATTATTTTTTTATTTTTTCTTCCCATATGTCTTTATATCTTTTATTTGTTATCTATTTTTCTCATTCTCTAAATTATAGCTCTTTTTCTATCTATATTTCTTTCCTATTTCTATATTTTCACATTTTTATATTTTTCTCAGTTTCTTTCTCTTTACTCTCTCTCTCTTGCTCAGTTACTCACTCACTCACTCACTCACTCACTCACTCACTCTCTATTTGTTTTATTCTCTCCATATTTCTTTTATCTTCTTTTTCATTTCTTTTCCATTTTTATTTTTTATCTTTGTATGTAGATTTGTCATTCTCTCCCTCCCTCTATCATATTTTTTTCTCTTTTTTCTAGTCTTTTTTTCTATAACCTTTTGTTTATTGACTAAGGTTGATTGAGCATCTCTTATGGGTCACATAATTTTTATTTACTTGTTCATGTGGGGTGCAAGTAGAGAGATTGATGTTTTGGACATATTCATGGAGACTAAGTATTTATGTTGTAATCTTTATTCATGAGATAATACATTGTGTGGATAGTTATAGAGGCTTGGTATTTCCCTTGTGTGATTTTTTCTACAATATATCTTGTGTCGTCTTATTTGTACGTTTGTCTATTCTTTTGCATATTTTCTCACTCATGAAGTTTTGTGGAAATAGTTTTAAATTAATGCAAAATTTTCTTCCTTTGGTATCAAAGCCTAGCTATTAGGTTGTGGGCGAAGATCACCTTAACATTGTTAACACTTGGAAGGAGTAGATTTTTGTGCATAATTAATTCCATGGATTTGTAAGAAAATAATAAAGGAAATTTGAAAATGTAACAACCCGCCATGAAACCCCCAAAGGACAACACATCTATCTAACAATTATGACACATTTTGTTTTAAAAGTAAATCATCATATAGGGTATACTATCAATTAAATGTAATGCAAACTACTCACATACATATTCACTAACTATGTCCTTTAAGGTATCATGATTGCATTATGCAAACAACAATTATCCAATCTAAGCATGCATCATAAAACAACTAATAAAAAGAATATATTTACATCCAAAAAGAATTATATTTACATATTTCCACAGATACAACACCATTCAAGAGCATAGAATACAAACCAATGAATACATATACAACTTCCCATAAATGGGGTAGATCATTACAATGTTTACAAGTTCACATTAAGCTTCCCTTATAACAATGAGAAGGATACAACATATAGATGATAAGGTACAAATGAAATGATTACATTATAAAACATCAGTGCTGCCTTCAAGTTTGGTACAAGATCTGGAAACTCTACATACGGTACCACATCCATGCTCATGAACATCAACTGGGAACTCAATGGGGTGCATAGAACGATCCACCCAACCATATGGAACCCTAAGGTTCACCCCCCGTGCTAGGAGATGATGATAAGGTCCCACCACCAAAGCAGACAAGAGAATAGTGGCATGACACAAAAAGGATAACAAGACTCCAAACATACAAGTACACCAAACATCATATGATAATGACTCTGCTTCTAGAGGTATACAAATAACAAAGGGGAAACACAAGACAAGGGTATGTTAGGTTGTAGTAGGGGAATGAGTGTCATCACATGGTCTAGACATGGGTTATCCTGACAGTCACTCACTAGATGCCGACCCCCATCTATGGTTATCCTGACAGTTGTTCACTCGACGTCGGCCCCATAGGGTGACACATGTGGAACCAACTTTCCTTTCATGAAGACAAGGAAGTTGGTCTTTCAACCAGGCCTTCCCAACCCATCCTTAGCCTAAATGAGCGCTATAGGCATGAGCGAGGCATCTAAATCATCTTATTTAAAGTGAACTTCTACCCAACCCCCCTAGTACATTAGTTAGGTTTTCACTGAGTTAAAGAAAACTCTCACATGGGTTATCCTGACGCCCCTTTGTGCATCAACCCCCATTGAGAGCTAGTCCCCCCTAAAGCAACCAGAAGACCCAACACACATACAAGAGAAACCCAACATGCACAATTCACAGAACCACATAAACATTCACATAAGGTGAGTCATGAACCATCTCACACACATAATAACCAACCATAAAATGAACAAGCAGTGCATGATTAAACCCTCACAAGGTCATCTCAAGGGACAAGCATAAATCCATAACAATCAACGACCCCCTAAGCCTTTGGAAGATACCTCGACTACTTACATTAAGATTCCCACTTAAAATAATAATCTAACTCCCAACTTTTACTTACATAATACAAATCAATTTTCGCAATGCTACAATAATCTCTACATTATATTTAAGAGAAAATATTGAGCATGCAAATGTAAGATAGCTACTATTTTAAAAGAACTATTAATTTCCTTACGTAAATAATTTAATATTCTTCCTTCCTTCAATATAATTCTCAATTCAATTAATATGCCTAATTATATATATTCATATATGATTATGTACTTATACATCTAAATATATTCCCAAAATTGTGAGGTATGTTTATTTGTATACATATATAAATATATGTATATGAATAGACACAAATAAAAAACTACAACCTCTATAGTTAATTTGTTAAGTATCCAAGCCCATTTTTATAAAATTATATATATATTTTTAATATATATATATATATATTTATTCTGTATTTCCTTATTAACAAATGGCTATTTACAACCAGTAGATCTGTTTTGAATAACAATCAATTACCATTTAGAAATTTGTATGTTGTACGCATATATATATTTAAATTGTAGTTTTTTTTGCATATTGAAAGATGGTTGTTTACAACCAACACAACTGATTTAAATAACAACAATATATCATTTAAAGCTTTGACATAAACACAAATACCCCACATACACACACACATATATAAATTCTAATAAAAATAATCGAATGGAGGTTTAAATATCTTCATCATGTGAATTCTACAAAATTCGATTATTACAACAAAGAGTAGAGTCAAATCTTCTTCTTATAGCCCTACTTGGGAAAGAGGAATTAGTGAAAGGGAAGCATCTTGTGCTTCATTTTGAAGATGGCTCTTGCCAAAAAAAAATTGAAATCAATGAATGGCAAAACATTCCCATGGCCGTGCTAACCTTATTCAAGTCTGTGCCAAGAGTGGGAGTGGCTAAACTAGGTATAAGATAGCAGGGGCACCCACTATGAAGGAGTGCATCAAACTAAAGGACAAGCACCCAAACACTAGCTGTCAACAAAACAAAAACAACGAATGCAACAACAAGGAACATCGATGACTGCAAGGTAAGCATCGCATGGTTTTGCTGAAACTTTCAAGAAAACGCAATTGGTAGGTGCTACACTGTAAAAAGAGAATGATAGCAAGGGGAAATTCAAGTAAAAAAAGGACCAAAACAAATCGAGATCCTTGCGCATCAGTCTACAAAAGCATTCATTGACAAGGGTGACACTATGGGAAGGAGGCATGGAAATTTCTACAGACACAAATAAAGATAAACACCCAACAAGCCAAGCAAATCGAAGATTCTCCAACTCATGCGTTTTCCTTCAGCAAAGAAAATTGATTTCTTGCTTACATTTAATCTCCTTCACTAAAAGAATGGTAAGGCTAAAAGAAAAATCAAATTGAGCATACACGACAAGTAGCCAAACACTCATTTTATTTGTTTCAAATGAAATCACAATGAGATATGCAGTCAAATTCTCATTGTATTTGTGTCAATCAAAATCACAATAATGGAAATCACTTTTACACACAATATCTTATGGACAACATTTGATTTTGACAATAGAGATAGAAATGCAAAGAATGGAACCTGGATGAAACAAGTAGCACAACTGAAGCTTGACGTCGAGATCAAGTGCCTCAATTTGCAGTTTCCACTATTGAGATCCAACGTTGTGAAGACAGAAGAGAAATGTGAAGGAACACTCTATTGCAACAACAATCCTCTTCACCAAAACCTTGACCAACCTTCAACAATTTTTCCACTTCAAAAGCCTCTTAATTAAAAATATGGAAAGTCATTCCTTTTTTGAAAGTAAAAATCAAGCAATATCCACTTAAAATGACAAGTTTCCATTTCGAAATTTAGTTTGGAGTCATGCATGTGCATGAACTCCATTTTTTCCTATCTTTAAATTAATTTAACTTTTTTGAATTCATACCAAATTAACAATTTTAATTTTAATTATATTATTTTCCCAATTGCTTAATTAATTCTCAATAATAATAATATTTATCTTTCTCATTATTTAATTAAATTTCCATGATAATAATAATAATTATTTTTACTTAAATGCCATCACCTTAGATCATTAAGTTGGTTAAGGACACAATAAAAGGACTTCTTGAAAACTGCAAATGTAGTTTTCGCACGGGTGGAGTGATTCCATCATAAAATCAATCTCCAAATATATTGGCCTTTTCTAATGGATTTAAAAGTTGCTTCTTTTCGCATATGACATCTAAATTTGGAAAGATCTATTGAAGATTATCTTTCATTGTGTAAAGTGCCGACACAATTTTCATTAATCATGCTGAGGGCAAAAGCATACATTATCAGACGAAAAGAAGGTTAGTTAAATTCCATGTTTGATGGCTTGCAAACATGCAAGCAAGAAGAAATTAATTCCCTCAGCAAAAGAATTTTTTTTACATGAGCGAAGTTGAGGTGAAGGTCTTGTTGATTCTCAGTGTTGGCATTGGTTGCGATGCAATTTGAGGCATTAAAAAGGATGCAAGATAAATAGATTTGTAACACAATTGAGGTAGCATACAATGATTGTAGAGTGTGGTTGGAGAGTGCTATAAGATAGTGCTTGGAGGTGACCAGAATAGCCAAGATGATGACTCGGCCATGGAACCTGAGAGTGAATTACCCAATTGCACAAAATGAGTGACCATTCGAGGGCCATCTTTCGCATGGTGATCTCGTCCAGGTTTTTAGGGTCGATTGTCCCAAAGTGGAGGATGCAATCAGAGAAGTATTAGGGGTGGAAGTTACAATCCGTAGAGCTCAATGTCTTCTTTTCCCTTCTCAGGTACTATCAATATTTTTATCAAATGCAATGGACCAGTTTCAATCCCTTGTTGATTTGGATGCAATTGTAAGAAAATGTGTAAAGCCCCAGGTTTTGGAGAATGAAGCACTATTGCATGTAGTACAAGGATATAATTTTTTCATAGGGGATGGGTTTGTTGGGGGCTTATTTCAAAGGGGGCATTTAAAGCATCGCTAGGGTTATCACGAAATCTTTGAAGTAGTAAGATTAGGTTTGCAATTAAAGAATGATAGTATTCTTGTCAAAGCCTTAAGGAAAAACAACAAAAGAATTTGTGCAACTTTGGCCTTCGACATTAAGGAGAAGTATTAGTCACTATGATCCTTTCTGTGTGAGCATGCTCCTTACCTGCCCGCAATTCCGTTAGTGTTAGAGATGCCTACAAAAATTACACCGATGACGATAGTTGAAGGTAAAAGGGAAGAAACAAAAGGTTATGCTACAATTTTAGACATTGGGGGTCAACATGGTCATTCTAATAGGGCTGAGACACAACATGAGCTGAATGAAGACAAAGAACTGATTGTGGGTTTTGACTTTTCTGCTAATGATATGAGTCTGCAGGGCTTTCTGGAGGGACATGATGAAAATTCCGTTCAGGGTGGCAACCAAATGGAAGAATGAGCGTCAGTGATGTCAAGGTAATTTTTTTTTTTTTTTTATGATCAAAATACATGTGTATGTAGACGTGTCGTCATCGTTGCTGCCAAAATCTGCACGGGGTCAACTTACCTTTTGTAGTATGGGTTTTGTAATTTTGAAATATGGGGTTTAGTGTCATTTTGTATGTAATTTGTAATTCTTAAAAATTTTAGATAGGTTATATAGTTTACATTGTCACGGGAAGTTGGATCTCTGATCGACATTTTTTTGGGATTTTTCTAAAACTAGTATGATAAGATCATTTGTACAAACTATATCTTTTGGTGTTATAACCAAAGGTTTTCTTCCTAGCTCTTTCCTGTCAGTATTCCCCCCAGAACCAGGATTTTGTACTATCTAAATTATTATATTATTAATACTATAGTGGTCTACCACTCTTGCTTAAAAAAATAAAATATTATTTTTACATTAAATTGTAAAATACATTATTACATAACAATTTAATTTTAATAAATTAATTATCAAAGTTCCATATGCATTTTCCAATCTTAATTTATTTAATTCTAAATTAATTAAAAAAACTTTATAAATCAATTTAATTTAATTAAATCGATTAAACAAGGCAACTCGTAACGTTAATTTCTCCACAACTTACCATTACAATTTTATTTAAATTTAATAGCTAGTGAAACAACATAATCAATTAATACCAATTGTAAGTTCCCACTCCTCTCTCCTCTAGCTGTGATTTGAACTTCCCGTGTGCATGGTGGATTCTACACTGGGGTTACCCCACGGTCCCCCTCTGTCCCCTCTCAAACCGAGCCTCTCCTTGTCACATGTAGACTCGTGCCCCTCAGGGGCCACTCCTAGTGGGTCAACGCCTTTGTCTTCGGGTCTTTCAGAGTCACCCGTGATTCTAGTCTTTTCTGGTGAGAATGTGCAGGCGGTGGAGATTCTTCTGGAAACCATGGGGTGGAAGGATGTGCTGACCAATGGAAAACAAATATCTTCCCCTGTTCCTCCTCTTATCAAGGAAATCATTGCTTCTGGGATGGATTTTTCTATTCCTGACTCTGTTAGTGACAAGATTCTTTCCTCCATGGAGAATGCAGTTGTGGGTCGGTTCCTATCCTTCCGTCCATCTATGGATTTTCTTCAGAAGTGGGCTGATGCTAAATGACACCTCAAGGGTAGTGTGGAGATCAATTCTATGGCGGGTGGTCTCTTCCTATTCAAATTTATGGTGTCAGATGACTTGGTGGCAACCCTCTCCTCTAGGCCCTGGGTGTATGGGAAGCATAGTCTGACATTATGATATTGGAAGCCGAGTTTTGACCCTGTTGTAGATCTAAACAAATCGGATCCAATCTGGGTTCGGCTACTCGAGTTACCCTTAAAATATTAGGATGAATCCATTTTCAAGAGCATTGGGGACTCTATGGGGTAATTTATCACTTCAGATTCCATCACCAAATCAAAGTCCAGGTTAGTCTTTGCCCGCTTTTGTGTGAATATCTATGTGAACAAGACTCTTCCTAACTTGGTGAAGCTGTGTTCTAAGTTTAGCAATTGGATTCAGCCAGTGTGCTATGGAAATGCTATTGTTTATTATTAGAAGTGTGCTAAAGCTGGTCACCTTGTCTTTGACTGTAAATCCTCGTTTAATCAAGAGCCTAACATGAGAGTTTCCGTTGTTAATCCTTGGCCTCCTGTGGAAGATGAGTTACCGAAAGATGGTGTTCCTCTAGTCAAGTCCCAGGGTTAGTTAATCCACCTTCCTCTGGGGATTCTCGTAATGGTCTAGTGGATCCCAAAGTGAGCCTTGCCAATCTAACTTTAGATAAGATTGTTGTTAAATCCCTAGAGGTCAATGATCTAGCCTCTGGCCTTGTTACGAGGGGGATGATATTGTTGGTGGCCCCCTATTGGAGGTGGGTTCTGCTAGGACAAGTGAGACAATGGGTGAGGAAGGTGAAATTTGGGAAGATGAGAGTAATGGAGTTATTGATGAAACTATTGAAAACACAGAGGGATTGATGCTGGAGAAAGCTGTAGAAGAAGAGAATTGGATAACCCCAAAGAAAAGAGGGAGGAAAAAGAAGGTGGATGTGGGTGGTGACTCCAAACCTAATAGACCCAGCTAAATACATACTAGGCTGAGAGAGACTACAAATGAGATTGCCTCGGGTAAGCAGAGGACATTGGATGTGTCCTCCAAGAAAGGTAAAAAATGAAGGTCATGTCTTGGAATGTGTGTGGGCTAAACAAATCCCACAAGCAGCTTGCTTTGAAGAACTATGTTTTAGAACATAAGATCGATATGCTACTTTTACAAGAAAACAAGATGAAGAAGGCAAATATTGATAAATTTACAAAGTTTATTTGGCCAGGTGCCTCTTACTTCTATAGTGATGTTGATGGGGCATCGGGTGGCCTTTCTGTGCTTTGGAACCACTCTAGGTTTATTGGTTTTGAACTTTTTCACTGTAAGAATAGTGTGGGAGTTTCCTTCTCGTATCCGGGTGGAACTTGGTCTCTAATCAATGTTTATGCTTCTAACCAGAGGAATGCTAGGAGCTCCTTATGGCAGGTTCTTGCTGATTGGGTTAATAACAATCCTGGCACTCGTTGGATGGTGGTTGGGGACTTCAAATCTCCTCTATACCCTTTAGAGAAAAGGGGTGGTCTGGTTGATTACTTTGATAGCATGTCTGATCTAGCTAACTTCTTGAGTTCCACTAGCCTACTCGACATTGACTTTTCTGGCCAAGCCTTTACTTGGTCCAATAGGCATTTTGGTGCAAATTTAATACAACTTAGATTGGATCGTTTCCTTTGTTCTGGTCACTGGATTGTCTTGCTTAGTTCTAATCTCAGGGATCTTCCCAGAATGGTGTCTGGCCATAATCCATTGCTGCTGATCTCAAATGACCTATCTGCTATGGGACCCTTTCCTTTTCGGTTTAAAATACTATGGAATTCACATCCTGACTTCAAGAACAAAATTGTTGAATGGTGGAACATCCTTGTTAATGGCTCTCCCATGTTTAGGATCTTCTTTAAACTTAAGCATATTAAATGTATGGTGAAAGGTTGGAACAAATGTGGGTTTGGTGATGTTTTTCAAAAGAAAAGGATTATAGGGGAAAATTTGAAAAAATTATAAGAGAAAATGGAGGAAGGGGATGCCAGTCAACATACTTACAACTAGGAAATAGAGAGTTGGAAGGAATGGGAGAAAAATCTAAGGAAAGAGGATTTTTTTTGGAAACATAAGTCTAGGGTCCAATGGCTAAAAGAGGGTGATAGGAATACCTCATTCTTTCACATTTCGGCTATTAAACATAAGAAAAGGAATCAAATCTCTAAATTGATTAATGCGCGAGGGGAGATGATCTCTACGCCCACCCAGATCGGCCTTCTAGTTGTTGATTACTTTTAGGAGGCCTACTCGGCTCTTAGTGAGGCTCCTAATCTGGCTATGGATAATCTGTTGTCAAACCATCTCCCGACCATCATCACCTAGGATGATAATCTTGGGATTCTCAGTGTTGTCACTTCAAATGAGGTCTAGTTGGCTACCTTTAGTTTGGGGGCTTTCAAAGCTCATGGTCCTGATGGTTTTCCCCCTGCCTTCTTTCAAATATTTTGAGAGATCATTGGTGAGGACCTTGTCTTGGCTGCTTGTGATTTCTTCAAATCTGTTAAAATTCTCAAACAACTAAACCACAATTTCATTGCTCTTATCCCCAAGATTGTCGATCCTCAATCTATGACCAATTTTCATCCCATTAGCCTCTACAATACCTTTTAAAAAATCCTTTCCAAGATCTTGGTGAGCCAAATCAAACCCCTCCTTGACAAACTCATTATCCCCATTCAAAAAGGGTTTGTGCGTGGTCATCATATCCTTGATGCTACTTTGACCACTAATGAGATTCTACACTCTATGGACAGATGTAACTATGCAGGGATGGCCCTCAAATTAGATATATAAAAATAATTATGATAAGGTTATCTGGGACTTCATCCATTAAGTCTTAATCAAGTTTGGGTTTGACCAATCTGTGGTCAAACTCATAATGGAATGTGTTACAATGATCAAGTAGTCTGTTCTAGTTAATGGGGCACCCTTTGGGTTTTTCTCTGCTGGTAGAGGGATCAGACAGGGTGATCTCTCACCCTATTTATTTATAATGATTGCAGATGTGTTGAACACGAAATTTGCTAGTATGTTGTTAGATGGTTCTATAAACGGAATCAAAGCTACCTCTTCTTTAGAATCGATTGTGATACAACAATTTATGGATGATACCTTCCTATATGGAAAAGCCTCTGTAATTGAAACTAGGAAATGGAAAAATTGTTTGAACAAATATGTTGCCTGCTTTGGACAATGCATTAACTACAACAAAAGCATGATTTACTTCTTTAACAACATTCCCAACTTGCAAGCTAGGGTGACTTCCGTGTTGGGCTGTATGAGTGGGGCTCTTCCTTCTATTTACCTTGTGCTCCCCCTCATTGTCAAGGAGGTCACTCCTGAATTTTGGAACCTGGTTTTTGAAAGAATCCAAAGGAAGTTGGTTGGGTGGAAAGGCTCCATTCTTAGGCATGCTGGTAAACTTCAACTCCTTTCCATTTCTCTTCAAGGTATACCTATTTACTTTCTCTCAATATTCAAGATTCCCAAGTATATAGCTAAGAAATTTGAGAAAATTTAAAGGAACTTCCTCTGGTCTGGGATCAAGGACAAGAAGAAATTTGCCCTGGTAAAATGGGAAAAAGTCTATCAACCCAAACATTGTGGTGGTCTTGGGATCAGGGTTGTCTCCAAAAATAATAAGGCCTTGATGGCCAAGGTGGGCTGGGACGAGTTTAGGAACACAAAAGATTGGTGTAAAATCATGAATGCTAAATATCTTCAAAATAGGCCTTTGGTCAGTTTTCTTTCTGAGGCTCATCCTCAGGGTTCTTTGGCCTGAAGGAGTATTTGCAGCCTGTAGGGTCTCCTCAAGAGTGGGATAAAATGGAAGATTGGTAATGGCAGTAAGATTAGATTCTGGGAAGATCCCTGGTTACTTCACACCCCTTTGGAAATTTCAGAACTTAGGAATCTCAAGAGGCTAGCTCAAAGGTTCTTCAGTGTCTACATCAAAGACTATGTTCTTGGGCCTCTTGGGGCTAGGAAGTGGAATGATTTTCCCCTTTGCTTCCCTTTCTCCCAGGATCTATGTCACCTTGCTAAGTCTCTGCAAGATTTACTTTCCTTTACTAAACTTCCCTCATCTTTCTTGGGGAATGATTTTTTTTGGATCTATGATAAGCAAGGTGATCTGTCAGTCAAATCAGCATACAATATGCTGATGGACTAGGGTGCTACCATTGAACTTTGGAAGAAGGTCTGGAACTGTCATATGATCTTGAAAGTCAATTTTTTTTGGTGGACCGCCTGTCACAACAAGATTCTTACTCAGGATAATTTGAGGAAAAGAGGATTTCATATCCCCAATAGATGTTTCTTGTGCAAATGTAATGATGAATCTGTTGACCACTTACTGTTACATTTCCTGTTTGATTTTGAAGTGTGGAGTATGGCTATTGAAAGATTGAGCATACAATGGACCATGTGTAAGGATGTTAAATATTTTATTTTGAGCTGGTTTGGTCTGTATATTCACCCCTTGCTTGGAGAAATTTGGAACCAGGTTCCTCCAATTATTTGTTGGTGTTTATGGAAAGAGAGGAACAACAAGATTTTCAAGAAGACAGAGAGGTGTCCTAAGGAGGTCTTCGGTATAGGTGCTCATCTTTTAGAGGAAAAAATCTCCCTCTTCAATGGGAAACTTCCGGATAAGGGACCCACTGAGAACAAAATTAAAATGGCTAAGGATTGGCATCAAAATTTGGATGCAAGCTCATATGCAACTCCAAATCCCTAGCTTGGAGTAACACTATTTGGGAACCCTCGGATAGAGGTTGGTTCAAACTACACTTTGATGGGGCCGCTAAAGGCAACCTGGACAAAGCTAGTATAAGAGGTGTGGTCAGCGATTCCATAGGTGATCTTGTGGCCAGTTATGTTGGGGGAATTGGTTTCCAATCTTCTATGATTCTGGAAGTTCGTGCGTTGCTCAAGGGCCTTCAAATTGTTGTTTCTTTGGGGATAGAGAACCTTCACATTGAAGGTGACTCTAACTCCATTATTGATGTTGTCGACTTTGGCAGATTACTTAGATGGAGTACGAAGGATATTTTACTGGAGATAAGGCTCTTTATGTCTAAGTTAAAATTGAGGAATATTACCCATATTTATCAGGAGGGCAATCAAGTTGTTGATTCCTTAGCCAACTTTGACACCTTTTGGAACCGCTCTAAATGTTGGTGCAACTTGGGGAACTTACCACCAAGAATTCAAGACCTAGTCTTGAAAGATCAAAACCCTTACTTGATATGATGATTACCAATTATATGTTTCTAGGGGTTTTATGGGGTGTCCACGTGCTTGTACTTTGGGCTAGGTTGATAGGCATAAAAGTTGAGGTGGTGTACAAGTGGCAGGATTCAAATTTTGAGGCTAATCCAGTGTTTTATAAAGATGGCATTATATGGAAGTATGGAGAGTACTTAATGATTAAAACTTTGCAGAGTTGTACCTTACGTTATCTCCTTCTAGGGATTGCGTTAATCTATTGTATTCTCTTTAAGTTTGTTGATTTAAAATTTTATGTGATGACTCATTATGAGGTAAAGCTCCTTTTTGGCTTTTCCATCTTTGCTATTTTATCTCCGCATCTCAAACTCGAGTCCCTTGTTATTACTAAATTTGGCCCCACGACCATCTTGCCTAGCTCTTTGTGTTTGGACAACGTGGCTGATAAAGCTTGCTTTTCCATCATGTCCTACTTACTGAGCCACAATCGCTTGAAGATTCCCATTTATGATACAACTAATATTCTATTAAGAGATTTTCCTCTTCATGCGTGTGTCCTACACATTGCCTTGATTAACCAACTCTACTTTATTCGGCTAAATATCCATTATGTGTGGGAAACCCTTCGTTTAATCAACATTTCTAACCTTTTTATTTTACAGGTTCTTTGGTTTTCTCTGGTGTAGAAAGGCATTATGGGTGGTGATCGTGTGTGGACGGATCCTGATAGCTATGGTGAATTCCACAAAAACCGGCTAGTGTGGTATATTTATGTCGAAGGTGGCTTAGCTCCTTTGATGGAGAGTCTTGTGGGTCACGACCCTAATTTGTCTGTGTATTTTTCTAACTTTTGGAAGGATCAGAGAGTGACTTTGGGTGGGATTTATTTTGAAGTAAATGAAGACATGATTGTGTAGGCTACAGGGCTACAGAGTAATGGGAAAAAGTATCCAAAACATACCAAGACCCAAGATAATGACAACATGAATGCATTTTTTGTGGGGAATGAGAAGCCTGTCTGTAACCAATCGGGTTTTGAGCGGAAGGCCCTTCTGCAACCATGGGACCAAGTCTGCCTGACCCTAATCAAGTACATGACTCTCGAAGGTAGATACAAAACCTTATTTTTCTACCATTTCCCTCTGCTGAATCACCTTAGGCATAAAGTTCTGTTAAGTTCTCCCTTCTTCCTACTTATGGATTTAGAAAGCTCTGTGGAAAAATGCTTTGAAGCTGCTAGCCTTAACCCTAATGATACCCCTCCTTTGTCACTTCACAAGGTCTCATTATGAGACTCTATCATTTCCATCTTGCTTTATGCCCACCTAAGCCCATATTTTCTATCCGTGTGGAGGAAATCAAAGCTCTTGCTGTTACAAATATTTCCTCAGCCGAGTCCAAAGGCCCTATTTGAAAACCCCACTTGGGTGCTACTGATACTCCTAAGCCCAAGCCTGCCACCAAAAAACTCAAAGGGAATGCAAGAAATTCCCAAACGAGTGTTGTGGCTAGTCTATGTGACCTCAAGGCGACCTCGACCAAAATTGCTTACAAACCCACCCCGAAGAAGAAAGGTAAAGATGACAAGAAAGGTTTAATGGAGCCTCTGACGAAAGATAGCAGAGGTAAAAATTTTGTGGGGAAGGACTCTAAGGGTGACACTATGGTGGAGGCAACGGTTGTGACTGGAGGTGAGATCATCATCCAGAGGTCTGGGAGATTGGCCAAAAATAATAAAAAAAGGTAGGTGGATTTGGACTCAGAGGAGGAGCAGTTGGACAACAAAGAATACAAGGACGATGGGATATCTGAGGAGGAGGAGTATGTGAAAGGTCCCTACACCATTCCTGATAATAGTAAAGAGAAGAAAGAGAACTCGGCTTCCCAGTCCTCGCATCCGTTGGATGTCGAACATATTGAGAATGTGAAGGTTGTTGATGATGAGGAGGAGTGTCGTGTGTTGGAGAGAATGGACAAATTAGATAAGAGATTTCATGGCTTGACCTGCTTCACTGTGAAGCTGGTCCACTTTGTCACTAGCACTCTATCTGTAGTAATAAAAGATGAGCTGGAAGGGAAGAATGCTAATGAGAATCAATATTGGGTCGGGGATGATGCTATGGACCTCCTATCAAAGAACTATGATAATGCCGATTAAGTATTTTTATTTATGTGTTTTGGCTATCTGTTGTTAGTCCACGGTCTATGTTTTATTTTTTGGCTAGTTTCTATGTTATTTGGACTTTATCTTTTTGGCCCTTGTGGCTCGTTGTGTTAGGGGTACAACACCCTGTAAATGTTTCTTACCTTATCAAAAACATAATCAATCAATTAACTAAGTATCATCACAAATCATCCAACAACCATAAAATTAAAACAAGACAATTGACCAAAGGTGCAAACTAGATTGACAGGGTAACTGAACGGGTACTCATCCTCATCAAGGATGATGGCAAGGGTAGGGGATCTTTTTTCATCTCCATTTTCAACAATATTTCCATTAGGTTTTAAGGCACGCTCAGACTTGATGGTTCACGCGGAGTCGATGCCTAGTACTTGCAATCTACATTAGACAAATTGTCAAACAACATATATATATATATCAAACAAACACATTGTGAGAGGAAATCACAACGTAGTAGGGTACTCATGAATGAGTAATGCTACATGTTCCCTCCCACCAAGATACTTCAAACAATAATCCACATCAACGAATAACAACAATTACATTGTAACAACATAGATCCATCATGAATTAAATGTATAGTAAACATAATTATATAACCACATGATACCCATAATTAAATAAATCCAAACACACATATAAGTCCATATAACCGTCATGACATATGCATAAGTCAATAGTATCATAAACATCAAAGTATGATCAATTGTCATCCAGAATCAATCTAAAACATTAAAAATAGCATCAAAAAAGTATCATAGTGTATATTCTAACATAATGAGTATCAGTCTAATGAAGACAACATGAGAGGCACTACAAAAAATATTTTTTTATGGTTGCTATAGTGTAGGAAAATGCATACCCTTTCATTTTCACACACGTTTGGGCCTACCTTTTTATCTTTATTTATGCCTTATTTGGTCCTATTTTGCATCCACAAGCCTAATAAATTATATCCTTTTATGGCTAATCTTGACAAACATCAAAGGATAAATGATAATTTAATGATTTTGGTTGTGTGTCCTTGATTTTTGGACTGGGACTAAGATGCCACCTAGGGAATCTTTGTCCTCCAAAGGTCTTGGGACCCTCTTTTCAAAAGCATCTTAAAAGACACCCTTTTTGAAGTCTGTGCCCCAAGTTTCAAGCCTTGGGTCGAAGATGCCACCTAGGGTATCTTAGTCCCCCTTAAGTTATTTTTAGGATTTAATTTCAAATCTTGGTGGGATTTAGCCTCATTTAATTAATGATTTCATATGTCGGCTTGTTGTGGTGTAATTTTGAGATATTAAGCATTGATAATTATAAATACAAGGTTCTTTCACTCATTTTCACCTAAGACTTTTGTGAGAGAATTCATAATATCAAATTGGAGTTCACAAGAGAAATCAAGAGAAATTCATCAAGAATTTGGATCCATCATCAAGATTCAAACATCATGTCAAAGATATTCTTGCATCATTTGTGTTTTTGAGCTAACATTTGTGATGTAGGGTTTTGATTCAAGCAAGCAATTCAAGTCAAGATCTATCAAGTATTCATTCAATTCAAGATCTACATTCAAGCTACCCACTTCACACAAGTTTGCAGATTTCATAACAAGGGTTTGGTGAGTTAAAATATAACACTTTGTTAATTCATCGTTTCCCTTCAACATACACCATCAAAGATAGAAAAAAAAAAAGGATAATGAAAATGAAAAATGCTATGGATCAAGCTTTGACTAGCCGTCCAACGCGCTTGTGGACCAATTTATATTACTTGTACAAAAAGGGTTTATAAGTGGAACACGTTGTCCATTATGTAAACAAAATGCATGCTCACAAGGGCTAGTGAAGCTAGATGTCCACTAGGTGAGACCCAAGGGATCCATATCAAAGTCAGACCCCCATGACTATGATAAGTATAAAGAAAAAATGCATGCTCACAAGGGCTAGTGAAGCTAGTTGTCCACTAGGTGAGCCCCAAGGAATCATATTGAAGCCATACCTTCATGACTCTAATAAGGTACAAAAATGCAACACAACAAGAAATGGTTGTTTGAAGGGATTTTGTTTAGTTCGTGTGAGGTCTTAATCATAGGGGACATTGTGCTTAATATCTGCAAGAGAGGACAAGTCAAAGAAATTTCACACTCTCAAAGGAAATCAAACCCAATGACACCACCAAAAAATGGACGCATTTCAAGAAGAAATAAAATCAAACAATGAAACATGAGTGTCGATATATGTCTCTAATTTAAAGCAATTTCTAACATTATTATTGTGAGAAATTGCTTTAAAGTAGAAGAAGACATGAGAGCTTACTTAGAAATCCCTATGCCAAGTCATATGTTTCCAATAATCTATGTTATGAGAAGGGAAGGGGTTGCCCGCAAAATGTATAACTTAGTACGTCACATGTGAGCCAACTTAAGGCATGTCATCCAAATCCCAAGATTTCTTGTACATATACATGGAAGTTAGTCAACTAGCCAAAAGAGACAACGACAAGTGACATACGATGAAAAGGCTAACTAACCCCTTGCCCCCATAGAGTGTAGGACAAGGATGAGTTGAATAGGAAGCAAATAAGTATCAATTAGAGGAATTAGGTGCTTACACATAAGAGAGAGCACCAAACTCCTTAAGATGTTGAATTTTATCACTTAAAGCCTTACATTCATTAGTAGCATGACCATGAACTCTATGATATGCATAGAATGAATTCTTGTAGTAAAATTTCTTTCGTGTTCTTGAAGGGAGGGATATCAAATGATCTTGGAGGAGTCTCAACAAGATACCCTCTTCATCAATGGTAGATATTGCTTTATTTTCCCCCCACTTTAGTGAGAGTATGAACTTGCTTCAAACTCACACTAAAGTAGCCAACCACGTAATCAAGAGGGGTTCAAATATATAAATGCTAGTAAGATAGGATGATAATAGCCAAGAGGGTGGTCAAGCCTATAGGATTAAGATCCTATGACAAACTAACATAGGCACAAAGGAAAAAACTTCCAGATGATATATGAAGCCATAACCAGATTTCCAACATACACCATCAAACATAAAAAAGGGAAAAAAATAAAAGTAAAAGGAAAAAATGCTATAGATAAAGCTTCGATTGGCCATCCAAAGCACTTGTGGACTGAGTCTAGGCTGTTTGTCCAGAAAAGGATTTACAGGTGGACTATGTAAACAAAATTCATGCTCACAAGGGATAGTTAAGCTAGTTCTCCACTAGGTGAGCTCTCCCATGAATGTTGGTCAGAAAATCCAAGGAACCCCAATCATTTTCTAATAGCTTCGTGGCTTCTTCAATGTGGTTTTTATTGTCTTTTTGTTGCACAGGTTCCACTTGTGTAGTTGGTGTCAATTTTTTCAAAATATTCTCTTTAGCTTTCTCAATAATCAAACAAATGTTTGGTCCAGGGTTGACTTTGAGTATGTGCACTTTGTTTTTATAAACATATTTCATGATACGATTCAAAGTAGAAGGCACACCATTCATTTCGTGAATCTATGGTCTGCCTAATTTGAGATCATATGAAAGTTCATAAGGCATAACATGGATCGGTGTTTCTAATGTGGCCTTTCCAGTTGTGATAGGCAAAGTGATCACACTGAGTGATTGTTTTCCTACATTGTCAAGTCCTTTAATAGATATAGATTCAGGTTGAATTTTTGATCTATCCACACCAAGCCTATCCAAAAGGGTTACACTATACACATTAAGGTCTGAGCCATTATTGATAAGGGTTCTCTTTATACCTCTTCCCTTGTGGTGAAATATTATCATGAAAGCATCATGTTGTTTTTTCACTTCCAAAGGAGGGAGCTCACTTTGGTGGAATAAAATGTTAGCATTTATTCCTTGAATCATTACTGCTATGTCATTCGGTTACACATTAGAAGGGATAGGAACTTGTTGTAAGACGTTTTGAATCATGTTATGGTAGTGAGGGGAGGCTTGAATAAGGTCCCAAAATGATATCTTAGCAAGAGTATTCTTTAGTTGTTCGACAAGATCATACTCCTTTCCACGAGGAGGACCTGGTAACATAGGGTTGGGTAGGATACGAATAGGAAATGGGAGGGATGTTGAAGGTGTTTGTCTTGGTTGTAGATTGTTCCTAGTTCTATATGCATGAGAA
Source organism: Sequoiadendron giganteum (assembly GCA_007115665.2). Taxonomy (NCBI): domain Eukaryota; kingdom Viridiplantae; phylum Streptophyta; class Pinopsida; order Cupressales; family Cupressaceae; genus Sequoiadendron; species Sequoiadendron giganteum. The sequence goes on along the minus strand of CM021100.1, from coordinate 868,562,918 downwards.
ATGGTATTATGACTTTTTTTCTTCGAAACATTGTTCTTAGGTGGTTCAAGGATGAGGATAGGTTTATTTTGAGTTTGTGGTTTTTGTGAGGGTGAATAAATGATAAGTTTAGGCTCAAGAGAGTACTTCAAGGGATATCTAATGTGTAGAACCTTAGAAGAATTTTCATGATGTTTTAGAGAAGGGGAGTCTAAAATTTGTACATTATCTTCATGAAAGAAAGACTCATCAAAATTGTTTGAAAGGAATGTCTCAATTTTCTCATTTTCTTGCACCATGATATTCTCCCTAGGAGGAGAGTTTTTAGGAGAACTACAAACCGAATGTTCTTGACATTCAAGGATTGGTTCTTCATCGCAAATAGGGGAATGACCAATGGTTGAATTGTCTTTCTCAGTAAAGGTTTCCATAGGTGAAGAGGGACAACTAAGATTCTCATGAGTTCCATCCATCAAAGTATCCTCTTTCCAACTAGGAGAGATAGTAGGAGAAGGACAAGCATGATTTTTATGATCATTTATTATTTCATTCCTTTTTCCCCTAATTTCATCCAAAATAGGATAGGTAGGGGAAGGATCATAAAGAGGGTCATCAATGTCTTGTCCACTAAGAGAGGTAGAAGGAGAGAAACAACTAGGACTCTCAAAACTCTCATTGATTGGTTCTTCTAACACCAAAATATTTTCTTCACAAATAGAAGAGACATTAGGAGAAGAACAATTATGATCATTATGATTGTCTAAGGATTTATTATCTTTCACCAAAATACTCCCATAGGGAGGGGCTATGAACTTTTTCTTAGTGTGCCTAGAAAGGTAAGGTACTAACATTGTTGGACCAAAAATGAAAAGCACTTTTAACCATCTCATGAAATGATTTAATAATGTAAACAATGTATATCCAAAGATGCAAAACACCTTTATCCAATGTATGCAAAACTTTAAGAATGCAAACAATGTATATCTAAAATTGAAAAGCACTTTTAGAAAAATCATGCAAAGTTTTATGAATGTAAATATTGTATATGCAAAAGTGAAAAGTACTTTTATCCATGTTATGCAAATTTTTAGAAATGTGATCATTTTCAGATCTAATGATGCGTGTAATTGATTTCAAATACACTTGAAATGAAGGAAATTGGAATACAATAATTCTGCAAACTGTAATAGAAAAATGAAAGCAGCAAACATAAGAACAAAAAGCAGATTTAAACCCTGAAAAATGTAGCTTCAAAATCCATAGGGACTAAGACACCAACAAGGGCATCTTGGTCTTGCTAATGAAATTTTGATGTCCCAAAAAGTGGAACGAAAAGAAATCAACCTAGACATGATTCTTAGATAAAAAAACACAGAGGGACTAAGATTCTAGTAAGGGTGTTTTAGTCCCAATAGAGTTTTTTTTTTCTTCATAAAAACAACAAAATTTGGATTGCTTACAGTGTTTCTCGGTTGCCTACCCAAGGAACTGATGTTTAGAAATAAAAAAGTGTGAAAATGAATGCAAGAAAAAGTGACTAATAACAAGCAATTGAATGCAATTTTTTAAAATTTTAAATGCAATAACAATGTTCCTAAATGTAATTAGGATAATTGACAATGAAATTTTCAAATTTTCAATGAGATAAGATGATGCAAGGAAGAAAAAATGCAACCTATATGCACTTTCACTAATTCAAATGTGAGAAACCCTAGATTTACTTTCACGAATGCAAGATGCAATGCAAGAATGAATGCAACCTAGATCTATGACCTTAGTGAACTCCAAATCAGAAAATGAATGCCCAAAATGTTAGGTTAACCAAAATTAAATTTAGGACTTATAATACAGAAGAGGAATCCCTAATCCTTGATTTTTCCTTTTATTGCTGGATGTGGTTCAATCAAGGAAACCTAGGATCCCAAATGAGATTGACTATCAACACGAAGGTGAGTCAATTCTCAACAAGAGAGACCTAAGAAGATTCTTTAGGCTTTAAAGGGTTAATCACCAAGCAAAGGCTTGGAAAAGACAACTTGATGTTCAACACAAAACCTAGTAATGCAAGCCAAATAATGAGTGCAAATGACAAAATTAAGTAACAAGTTAGGATGTATGTACTTGGGAAGTCTGGAAATGTGATAAGGATTGTAGAAATGCAAAAATTTTGTCAAAATATGCTAGGGAGGACTAAGATTCCCTTACTTCCTTCTTAGTCCTACTGCTATTTTTTTGGGGCAAACATGGAATCTTTGAATGTTGAAACAAAATTTGGAGGAATCTCTACAAAATACCTCTGAGAGGACTAATATTCCCTTATTGTCTTCTTAGTCTCAATTTGAATTTTGGCAATTTCAGAATGTGATCCTAAGGTCTAAGGTTTGCACTTCCTTCTTCTCAGATCTCAAGTCCTAAAACTAAACTAGATCTGGCATGTAGGTGACTTTTTGTGAAGATGAAAAATTTACAATGCAAATTTGCAACTTTACAACTTCACATTTCAAATGATCTTCAAGTCTTCAACCTAAATTTGAAAAAACAAACATATAGGAGAGGAAAAACTTGTCGTTTTGTTAGTAAATGGGGGTTTGCCTTGGTCAAATCCCTTGTTGGTAATTAAACCTTGGAATGAAATAGAATAATGAATGGAAATGATGAATGCACAAATTACTATGTTGTAACTCACCAAACCCTTGTTATGAAATTTGCAAACTTATGTGAATTGGCTAGCTTGAATGTAGATCTTAAATCAAATTGTTTGCTTCAATCAAAACCCTACATCACAAATGTTAGCTCAAAACACACATGATGGAAGAATATATTTGACATGATGTTTGATTTTGATGATGGCTCCAAATTCTTGATGAATTGCTCTTTAATTCTCTTGTGAACTCCAATTTTCTATTATGAATGCTCTCACAAAAGTCTTAGGTGAAAATGAGTGAAAGAACCGTGTATTTATACTTATCCATGCTTAATATCTCAAAATTACACCACAACAAGTTGACATATGATATCATTAATTAAAGGAGGCTAAATCTCACCAAGATTTAAAATTAAATCCCAAAAATAACTTAAGGAGTACTAAGACACCCTAGGTGGCATCTTAGTCCCAAGGCTTGGAACTCAGGGCATAGACTCCAAAAAGGGTGCCTTTTAGGATGCTTTTGAAAAGAGTGTCCCAAGACCGTTGGAGGACAAAGATGCCCTAGGTAGTGTTTTAGTCCCAGTCTAAAAATCAAGGACAAACATCCAAAATCATTAAATTATCATTTATCCTTGGTGTTTGTTAGGATTAGCCATAAAAAAGATATAATTTATTAGGCTTGTGGATGCAAAATAGGACCAATTGAGGCATAAATAAGGATAAACAAAGCAAGGCGGGCCCAAAAAAATGTGAAAATGCAAGGGTGTGCATTTTCTTACACTACATTTAGCCCCCACTTTAGTGAGAGGATGAACTTGCTTCAAACTCACACTAAAGTAGCCAACCATGCAATCAAGAGTGGTTCAAATGTACGAATGTTGGTAAGATAAGATGACAATAACCAAGAGGGTGGCCAAGACCCCAGGACTAAGATCCTATGATAGAAAAACATAGGCACGAAGGAATACACTTGTAGATGATATATGAAGTCATAACTAGATGACCGAAATATACCATCGAGGATAGAAAAAGGGAAACAAAAGGAAAAAGGAAAATGCTATAGATCAAGCTTCAACTAGCCATCCAATGTGCTTGTGGACTGGGTTTAGGATGCTTTTCCAAAAAGGGTTTACAAGTGGAACACATTTTCCACTATGTAAACAAAATGCATACTCACAAGGGCTAGTGAAGCTAGTTGTCCACTAGGTGAGCCCTAAGATATCCATATCAAAGTCATACCCCCATGACTATGATAAGGACAAAAAGAAAATGCACACTCACAAGGGCTAGTGAAGCTAGTTGTCCACTAGGTGAGCCCCAAGTAACCATATCAAAGCCATACCTCCATAACTTTAATAAGGTAAAAAAATGCAACACAAAAAGAAAAAGGGATGTTTGAAGGGATTTTTCTTAGTTTGTGTGATGTCTTAATCTTAGGGGACATTGTTCCTAATGTCTTCAAGAGAGGACCAACCAAACGATAAAAGAGTCACAACTTAGGGAATGCAGTATGTCGCATCACCATTAAGAGGAATGTAATATGCTAATATTGATCAAGCTCTTGAAGGAAATTACTCCCAATGTCACCACAAAGATAAAAACACATTGCATGAAGTAAGAAAACCACATCAAGGAACATGGAAAAAAATGCAAATGAATCATGCCAATGGCCCCACTTTAAAGAAATTGCTAAAAACCATACTGTGAGCAATTACTTTAAAGTAGACAAACATGAATAAAAAAGAAGAGGAAAAAGAGGGTTGCCCCCTAGAAACACATAAAGGATCTATGGATTCAGGGTTACTATCTATCTTTTCTGCAATGATATTAGAGTGCTAGGAACTATCATCATTCCCCAAATACACATGGAACAAAATAAAAAAACATCAATCCAATTTGGGATCCTAGGTTTCCTTGAATGAACCTGTTGGTGTTTTTTCCAGATAGGATTTTCAATTCTCTAAGAGGTAGCTAACCTCTATAATAAAGAACTACAAAGACTAGTGGCCAACTAATGAGATTCAGTCAAAAACTGACATCTCCTACACTTTTGGCTCTGTGAAACCAAGGTGGGTAAACCTAAGTGTGTTCATAAGAATGTTCTATGATTGGTAAGAACACTTCTTCTTATAGATTACAGTCCCAACACACAATGAGATAGTAATTATTCTGGTATTGGTAGACAAAAGAATAATAACAATTATCTTCAAGCATCAGGACTGAAGATTTCAATGTAAGATTTTCCTCTCGTAGAGAGATAGGGTTTAATATTTTGTTTTGTTCAGCTCTCAGACCGCCATGTTTAGAATTACAGCCCCGTAGTAATCTTGAAGAAAATAGCCAGTGCCTCATCCATTGGGAAGGAGTCATACGAAACGCAATCTAGATATTATGGACATATCACCATAATGCTTTACATCATGTGAATTTTATTTTCAAAACAACACTCCTTAGCAATCCTGAATGTATAATCATAAATTTGTAACTCATTTTCAAGCAATTTCATTAACTCATTGAGTTAAAGCAGGGAAATGAAGAATACATTCAAATATACCATTGAAAGTGAATGAAAATATCATTAATAGGCTCATTCACAACTTATGACACACAATTAGGAGAGCAATTGTTTCAAAATGATTATCATTCATTGGTTGAATATCAGTAATTACATCAGCAAAGCTTGCTTGCTTCATAGAAAATTTGACTAGAAAAGATATTAACTAAAACCTCCAAGAAAACTACAGTAAATGAACTGACTGTACATATATTCAGAACCTCCTGGATCCAAAATCTGACCCCTAACAATGAGCCGTGAAATCTCCTTTATAGGATAGGAGAGCAACAAAGCATTAGGCTACATTGTTAATTTCAAAATTGAATTTCATTTAGAATGAAATTCAAATTTGCATTCCTCATCATTGGAGAGCAAAGTGCATGATCCGAGGAATCAAAAAATGGTTACACAGTAACCAGTTAGAGAGAGAAAAAAAAAGCATGCTAGGCATGCGCACGTCCATATCATCAAAAACCAACCACCAGGAAAGCAACACACACCCGTCAACATCAAGTTGACCCACGGCCCCGGTACAAGCGATCACTTAAAGTTCTCACCTCAGTAAGAAGCGAAAACACCTTCTTCCCTCCAACCACATCAGCACAACACCCAAAAACCTGGCACGATGCCATTGTAGTTATTGGTTTGACTGCAAGGACCTCTTCATTTACACCCATGAGCTTGGTCAAGGCCGCCAGGTAACATTAGTAATCCGAGTCTATTTCAGACCAGTTGCCCTCAGAATCTAACAAAATCAGAATAGGGGATGCACAACGCTCAGGCCTTTTTTCCAGCACTTTGAGTAGGAACTTCGGGTGTTCCGAGATTAGGTTGCTCCTTCTCGCGCAGTGACCTCCTGACCTTTACTCTGGCACTCCTGCGCCCAACAGATTTGTCCATTGAAGAAAAATAGCTTGCATAATACAAGAGAAAAACCACCACTTGCAAACAATACAACTCAAAATGTAATGATAACACTAGGTAACTTAGCAAGCATTTATAGAGTGAATTGGTGCGAGGGATAGTAATTTCTTAAATGCAATACAAGAATTTGAGCGATTAGTGGCTGACGTAGACACCATGAGAGTATTCCAGGCTCATGAAGAAACTGCGTACAACCCAGATCATCACACTTAACAGGAGGGCATCATTCGCACGTAAGAAAAATAGGGGAAGATCCTTTGGAAAAACCTGCACCATTAATGAAATAAGTTATAGAGCACACAAAATCATCCCACGGATGAATAGCCCCCCCTTTGAATGTGAACCACTGATACAGAATAGACCTGGCAAATCAGACGACTCAAATCGAGTCAATGAATGTTGACAATCCACATTAGTGCTTGGGAAAGAACACATCCAATCATAACCCATGAAAATAGGAGGTTGACCAGACAATAGTTCCCACTTAGCCCTATCGCTTCAAAAACAAGGCCATGTGTCGCCTCTTCGCAGACCTCACAGTACTTTAGGAATGTTTACTCTGATCGTGTGAGGTTTGTGAGGGACAATTATTACTAACCCCATCATTAAATTCCTTAGCTGGTGAAAAGATGGCCACATGTCACCATAGATGCCTTGGGAAAAGACCCTGCTCCTTCGTACATGCTAGATGGCAGCATCTTGCAGACCTCACACTACCTTAGTGACATCAATAGGAAAACCTATGAGGTTTGTGAGAAATGGTCCAAATCAAAACCCATGATCGGACAGTTAGCCAAACTGCATGCAGGACATGTAGAATATTCAGGTGGGACCGGCTAGTACTACCTTCGGTGGTATAAATGTTTAAGCCTAGGTGGAAAAAAGAGACCGACAGGTTGGGTGAAAGGGGCCGGTAAGAGCATAGAGGAAAGGTTGACGTAAGGGTTTCAAAAGTTGACAATTTATATTACCATGGGTAATATAAAACCTTGAAAACCTAGCCTTCCCCCCCCCAACCCCACTTTGAATGTTAAAAGCCCTATCAGAACTATCCCCCAAAAATAAAAGAAAAAATCAAGGATTAGGGATTCCATGAATTTGTAAGAAAATAATAAAATCATTTTGAAAAAAAAAAATTGTGTGGTTGCTATATTTTGTGTATAAGACTATATTTGGTGATAAAAAAATTTCAACTATACCTATTCTAGCTGAAGGATTTTGGTGACCAAGCCTTGGCCCGATGACCAAACAAACGAACGATCACAACCAACATGTGGAGACTAATGAATTGTTCATTGAGGCAGGTGAATGAAAACTATTCATAAGGCCACAAAACACATGGTTTATCAAGATTTTCTTAGTAGGAAACATGAAAAATAAAAATAGTTGTTGAGGTTGAAATGATAATTGATATTTGATATTCATTATTTACAAAGGAGAGGACAAACTCCTTATATAAAGAATTAAAAGATGGTGATTTTAAAAAGAAACAATCGTTTTTTATTAGAGGTAAAAATAATGGGTTTTGAAGCGGCTTGATTCCCTTTACAAAAAAAGAGCAGCTGAAACAAAAGAAAATAGCAAGTAGTTCATATCAGCCCAAACATAGCGCATCATCAGCAAAAAGGAGGGACACAATCAACAAAATTACATATTCTTCAGTATATTTGCAGCCTCAACATCACACGTCACATCCTTCAAGCCCTCTTCCAAAGCTTCATATAAATATTTAACAGGAGCTCTAGACCAAGCTTTAGTCTTGTTGCGGGTCCTAGCCCTAGGCCCACCCAAATTCCCCTCACTAATCAAAACATTATTCTTCTCACCACCCTTATCAACAGAAACCTCCCCCTCCATCAACATACCACTAGCATGAATATCAATAGCATCCTTGTATTTTTTGACACTATCAATAGGAGAGGTAATACCAATAGACTCAAAATTAACCCCAGATTTAGTCCCCTCCCCACCCTTATCCATGTTAGCATAAATCCTCTCCAAATGATTTTCAAGGGTAAGAACTCTTCCTTCAATATTTTGCTTCATCAGAAGTGTTTCCTCCACCAAATTTTTTAGAGAGTTCATCAGATCATCAATCTGATCCTAAACTAGGGACTCATCAAATTTACTCATCACACCATGAACTTTCACATTGGTCATATTAAGTTCATGGAACATCCATTTAAATAACTTATAAAAAATTATGGAACCCTCTCTAGTAGTTCCCAAAACATCAAAAATATTTTCTTTATCAATATTGAAAATTCCCTTACCCTCAACATCATCCTCATGTGAGGAGCTTCCCTTATCCAAACTAGAAAAGACATCTTTCCCCTTTCGATACCCGCTATACCACACCCTTCATGTTTCTATCTCACGGTATGGAAGTTTATGATGTATTTTAATTCTCTCATACTGCCCAACCATGTCCTCATCATAATAATTCCATGATATGGTGGTAAACATCTTGATGTTGTCTGTTACACACCGCCAGCTCGCCAAGGGTTCAGATTACTACTGCGAGATCGCACTTAGAGACTGTTAAGGGATTTGAAATGTTTTTAGCTAGAAATGTTTTTGCTTAAGTATATATATGATAAATTTTTGGTATGTTTAGTAAAAATTAGAAAGGAATATAAGGGTCAAGGTTCGGATCTTGGAGCTCAAGGTTAATTGTGATGATGGAAATAGGCAAAATTTTAAGGTTCTAACACACCTCATGATGAACTAGACTATGTTTTTCCTTCATCCTGCTTGTGTTATGTGTGTATGAGTTCTTCTCTTGTGAATATATCCCTAAGGAAAATTTGTTTGATACCTATAATTTTAAACATATTCTTGGTTTTTGACTCTAAATTCTTTTTAATCTATAAACTGAATTCTATTTTAAGTTTCCATTTGCAGTTATCAGCTGGTGCAAGAGTACCCTCAAGACTTGATGCCTACAAGGGGCAACTTTTTTGTCTTGTTTTGTGTTGTTTCATGTTAATAAGGTAATTTATGACCATTTGGGATCATTTTGTTCCATTTTGGAATGTTATAGGTCCATTGGTCAAAAGTTGTAAACATTTGCAAAAAAGATGTAAAAGTTGTCATTGTGAAAGTTGTCAAAAGTGCATTAAAGTTACAACTTTGTTTAGAAAGTTAGTTTTGGGTGGTTGGTAGTTGGAGAATTATTTGTAAAGAATAAATACATGTTGTAAACATGAATCCCAAGGTTGGGAAGGTTGGGAGGATATTGGAATGAAGAAATTTCAATTTTGCACTCTAAAAATTATAATTTTCTTACAAATCTAACTGTTTTTTTCATTTGTGCAGACTGTACTTTGGATTTTATTACTTGCACTTGATTAGAGATGATAGAGGATTAAATCAACTTCCAAATGCAATTGGTTTGGAGGGTCAATTTAATTCATGGTTTGTTACTTGCATTGTAGGTGTGTGTCATATTGCTATGCTTGTTTGAGTAAGGGTTCAACCACAGTTGCATTCATTCATGGAAAAGTGGGCCTAGGTTGTGAGATGTGTTGAGAAAAAGTTTTTTGAGACCATATGAGATGTGTTTGAAGTATTGGAATAGGATTAGAGGCCCCTTGAGCCAAGAACTCAATTGTGTCATGCCTAATTGTCCAAGTAGGCTTAGCAAGAAGGAGGATAGTCAGTTTTTTAACCCTTCTATACAAAGAAACCCTACCTCATTTTTGGATATGTATAAGAATGGCCAAAATGGTATCCTAAATGGATCTACTTTTCTATAGATCAGGTCTATTCAAAAGACATGACCAAAAAGTCCTTTTTGAAAGGCTACAAGGAAGAATGGTGGTTTGTGAAGAAAAGCCCATTGATTGATGACTAAGGGTTCTTGTGAGTGGTTGTCAGAGTTTGTTGGATCATTGTACACCCTTGATCTACATCATCCATAGACTGGAAAGTCAATAGTTATCAAATTATGAACTCAATAAAGTTTTACTGATTCAGGTTGCTAATTTATACATTATTGTTTATTTGGACTTTAGGAAATGAAGACAAGGACTGTAAGGTTCAAATTAGATGATAGTGATCATAATTTTCAAATTCTAGAGACATAATATGAGTGTGCACATACTGAAAAAGTGGCCAAGAATAATGAATATCTTTTGAGTCTTGGTTTGAAAAGGAAAGTTATAAATCCACTAAGTAGTATATTATTTGTTTAATAGTGTTTAAGCAAATTTTATAGGCAAGAGCTTTATGTATATAAGACATAATATGATTTTTTTTTGTTTTATAGGAAACAAAAAGAGTGCGAAGAAAATATGGAGAAAAAAAGAAAGAAAGAAAAAGATATAGTGTCACCATCTCGTAGAAGCCAACACTTTTGTGATTCAACAAATGTAGTTGGTAAAAATGATAGTTGTGATGATGTGCAACATGGTATAGCACATGGTGATGTACATCCTAATATAGCACATGGTGATGTGCAACCTGATATAGCACATGGTGATGTGTAGCCTAATATAGCACATGATGATTTGTAGCCTGATATATCACATGGTGATGTGTAGCCTAATATAGCACATGATGCTGTGTAGCCTGATATAGCACATGGTGATGTGCAACGTTGTGATGATCTCTTAGGACTAAGTCTAAGAAAGTTTATTGAAAAACATTAGGGCAAAGGAACAACAGGTCTGTAGATTCTTTTTTCAACATTAAAGGATGGTTTTAATACTGTGCAATCCACAAAGACTAGTACTAATCTACCCACTCATGCCACACCTAATGTGGCCAAGAAGCATGAAGTTTTGGTTAATGAAAGTCATGAAGAGAGATAGCTTGCATCTATTGTGCCTCAGAGTGTACTTGTTGCATCTAGAACTTTTGATGGAACTAGTGGATCAACCACAAATACCGGTAGTGGTAATTTGATAGAAGATGTGGATTCTTGTATCAAAAGACAAAGATTGAGTCAAGATTTGTACAGATCTACTAAGAGGAAAGCAAAAGAAAGAAAATTAGAAGGTAAGAAGCCATTCTTGCTTGAGGTATTGAGAGATGGTGAGCCCATTGGGCCAAATGTTGCAAAGTGGGTCACTGAGTTGGGTGTAAGATGTAGGGCCCATTTGGATATTTCCAAATCAAATTTTGCAGATCAAGATCCATGGGTTGTGGAAAATGTTATACAAAAAATGGAAAGCTATTTTGAGACTACTGGTGGACAAATCTCTAGAAAATATTACAAGAAAAGGATGATAGTTTCGATGAACAATTATAGATACATGTGTAGAAAAGAAATCATGTTGGGAAAAGAGAGGTTCGACTCCAGTCTATCTCTCAAAGAGTGGGAGGCATTGAGAGAAACTATGCATTTCAAAGAATATTTGGTAGAGTAACAAAGGAAAGAGAATAAGAGATAATGTGATGGTTGGATATACATTTGGATGAGGCGAGTTTCATGCCAAAATGGACAAATTTGCAGTAAGTGTATAGATTTTTGGTTCAATTTACATTGTGTTACTTATTTTAATTTTTTATTGAACTGACTATAGGTTGAAATTGACATTGTATTTTAGGTGGAAAATAGTAATAGAGAAGCAGGTGCAGAAGATATTATCAATTATATGTAAACACTAGATGTTAGTAAATCTAAGAGTAGGATGAAGTTGAATCTAGTTCGTCAAAAGAGATTTCACAACCATCAGTTCAATGCCCAGTAGGAGCCTCTGTAGATCATGTCAACTCATATGAACAAGGGTACCAAAAGGTAATGAGTTACATATTAGGTCTTAGTCACCAAGTTTCGCAGTTGGTTGAAACCGTTAACCCTATGGTTTTTGCATGGATTGAGAATAAATCTATGGATTTAGATGAGGTAAGAGGCTCTATTGATCTCATTTCTTCTTGTTTTTTAGTTCTATATATAAATGCCTCTTAATATGTAGATTATTGAAATCTAAGCGTAGGAGAATCCAACCCAATTCCTTTATTGTTGGAGTGATCTATAAAATGTTCTTTTGGAAAAATTTATAGATTGCATTCTTTACTTGAATATTGAATGCTTTGTATATTAGTAACATTTTGTTTCCACAGTCCATGAAGATAGTGTTCAAGATTTCTAGATCAACTGTGTGTGAGTGAGAAATCTTGAACACTATGCTTTGTATATTTTTTTGCACAATGGTTAAACCACATGCAAAGCAATTTTTCAAAGCAATAGGAAAATGAAAACACCTTCAGGGTGTCAACAAAGCTTCCAATATTGATAGTGATGGAGTGGGCAAGAATGCACAACATAGTCATCTTAGTTGTCCTAAAGGTGAGGTAATTAATATAATAGTTGTCAATTATCTATCCCAATGTTTTGTCATTCTTCATGCTTAAAATGTTCTTTTGGACAAAAAATTATAGCTTTTGCATTCTTTAATTGACTTATATAAATTTTTGCACGATGATTAAACCACATGATGCAGAGCAATTATATGAAAGAAGGAAAAAAAGAAAAAGGCCATGTCAATATAACTCTCTGCAAAGTTGTACAACTTAATGTCTACAATGATGTTGATAGTGGTTATGATGATGAACTCAACGAGCATGCACATGATATTCATAGTGGTATTCGTGTTGAAATTGAGGTGAGTGCTATGAAACCACATGCAAGTAAGTACTATTCAAGTAAGTAATGGTTGTTTTATTATGTAAATAAGGGAAATCATTACCTATTTGATAGAAGCTGGATGTTAGAATAGTAGTGAAGTGTAATTAGCTAGTATACATAGATTATGGAATTAAGGGAGAACATATAACTTACATATGAAAGCTTAGAGCTTAGTTGTAATAGAGTGTTTTATAAAAGCACATACAAAAACTGATTTGTCCAAGACATAAGATATTACATACAGTTGTCAAAAACAATATAATGTGTATTTTTTTTCTTTTTGTAGACATTTATTGATAAACTCCAAGAAGGGGATACAATTGAGGTGTTGGATCCAAATGATGGTGTTGTTGCCGACATTAGGTGGATTCGGTCACTATCTATTGTACATGGAGTCAAATTGAAAGGAAAAGGAGATGCAAATGTATGTATTTTAGAGGTCTCAAGTAACATACCCCTTCCTCGTGTAGAAAAAATAGATGGAGCTATCTGTCTGAAAGAGAAAGTAGGGACCTTCGTATGGTGGCCACTTAAATATTTGAAAAAAAACACAGAGAGTTAGCCATAAGTGTAGAAGAGAAAAAGAAGGGTTAGCAACAACAAAGTGTGGAGAGTGAAGTTATAGATAGAGATTAAATTGAGCCTGAATAAGTTGAACCAAAAAAAAAACCAAAAAATATGATTTGGGTGTACATTTTGTGAGTAGAATAGAGAATGTTCTATCTTACTGCACTTGTAATGTACAACCCCTTAATTATGTTTTTCTCTTTGTGTTTGGGTTTCACTCATTCAAATTGGTGCATTATAGACTAGGGGATATGTTGTTGTGTAAGTAGTAGACACAAAGAAAAGGGGTGTAGAAAAAGAAGTAAATAAAGAGCAGATAAGTAGGTGTAGAGAAGAGGAAAAGTTGCAAAGAGTGCAACAATATACATGTATGTGCAGTTGCAAATAAGTTGCAACATAGAATTGTCATCAAAATTATAATATCTTGCATAGCAAAAAAAAGGCATTGCAACTTAGTTTTCTCAGTCACATCATTAAGAAACACACTTTGTAACAGTATATTTTTGAAAGCAAAGACATATTTTTTTCTTGTATCTACTATAAGAGCGCGTTTTATCAATAAAATTTCAGTACTTTTCCTTCTTAATAGCTGTTTCATTATGTGAAAATGAATGATTGATTTTTTTTTTCTATGTTTTTATATGTTTAAACCTTAATTAAAGCATTGTCTCATTTGCAGTACTTATAAGTAGAAATCAATGAAAAAAACAATTAAATAAACTACCAATTGACTAAATATACTACCAACTGACAAAAATTAGTGTTAATAAATATGACTAAATATAATGATTATGAAATTAATAAATAATGTATCAATATACCTATCAATTGACATAAATCAGTGATAAAATGAATTAAATAAACTACCAAATTGATCAAAATGATGATTAAAACTAATGACTAAATAAACTACCAATGGACAAAAATTAGTGAATAAAAATGACTAAATAAGTGACCAGTTAACATCAATCAATGACTAAATTAATGACAAAATATACTAGTGAATAAATAAATGATTGAATAAGTGACTAGTTTAAAACATTCAATGACTAAATTAATGACTAAATTACACACTACTAAATCAATCAAATTAACAAATACATCAAGGACCAAATCAATCAATTAGATGACTAAATTAATGAGCAATTCAATCACTCAAACGACTAAACCAATGACCAAATTAATCAATCGGGCAACTAAATTAACGACCAAAATCAATCAGCTGAATGACTAAAAATGGTTTAGTCATCAATTCGGTCGTGTTATAAATGACTGGCAATAAACCACTACTAGTCACATGACCATGTTCAGTCATTTATAAGCAATTTTTAGTAGTTTTTTCAATCTTATATTGTTGTTTCTATATTAGTGACCAATTGGGTTCCACCACAACATTCTCCACAAGTTATCGAGTCAACTTGTTCATCCACTGTACACCACTTAGCCAATCCTGCACACCTTGTAGGAGTCTATTGGGACCCACCCAAAAGGAATGGGGTTAGTGGGCATCATTGGATTATTTTAATCACAACTGTCGATCGATATATAAAATCACATAACCATGGTCCCCATGATGAAAGTAAGTCTCTTCTATGAAGCTTATCAGATTGTCTAATATGGTCGATCAGTCAAAGGTTTCAAAAACTTCAAAACCCATGACTAGTGGTTCCAATGTTCCAATTCTCTACGACCTTGTGATCGATCAGTCAAAGGTTTCTGAAACTTCACAACTTTTGACCTATGGTTCCAAAGCTCTAGTTTTTCGCGATCTCGCAACTTTCAGGTCGATTGAGGGAAAAACACCAAGCTTTAAGGGAAATTCCAAGCTAGCAAGTTGAGGCACATTTTCCAACAATATTCCTTGGATATTTTACAAAGAGAAAGGTATATAGGTGTTATAACAAAGGGATAAAGAAGATAGTTGAAAGTGCAAGTGTCAAAGTGGATGAAGAATCACATCAAAGCTCAATGCTGATAGAAGGATATAAATTTGATGACCTCCCTTGTAGTGAAGAAGAAAAAGAAGAAGAGAAAGAAAAATAGATGATTGTGGAAGAAGAAGAAGCTGCAAAAAAAATCCTAAGACTCCTAAGCATGTGTAGAAGAATCATTCTGAGGATCAAATAATTGGAGACAAAAGAAAAGGTGTGTTGACAGGAAGAAAAGCTGCCATGGTAGAGGAACAAGTAAACTTTTGTTTACTTTCTATAGTAGAACCTAAAAAATTTATTGGAGTGTGCAGAGATAAAAATTGGATCAAAGCTATGGAAGAAGAGTTGAGGAAGATTGAAAAGAATAATACATGGGAACTGGTCGAAAGACCAACACACAAAAATGTGATAAGAACTAAATGGTTTTTTTAGGAATAAATTGAGTGAGAATGGAGAAGTTATCAGGAACAAGGCTATGCTTGTGCGTAAGGGCTACTCTCAAGTGGAAATAATAGATTTTGAAGATACTATTGCTTCAGTAGCAAGAATGGAGGCTATTAGGATATTTTTGGCTTTTGCAACACATAAAGATTTTAAGGTATATCAGATATATGTAAAGTCTGTGTTTTTGAATGGTGAATTAGAATAAGAGGTGTACATTGAACAACCAAAAGGTTTTAAGCTATCAAAAGATTTTGATATGGTCTATAGGTTGAGAAAAGAATTGTATGGACTCAAATAGGCTCCTAGAGCCTGGTATACAAGATTAGATGTGTACTTATTGTAGTAGGGATTCACAAAGGGTATCATAGACAACAACCTTTACTTCAAGGTTGAGAAAGATCAAATCATGATTGTGGTTGTGTAGATGATAAGATATTTGAAGGAAATGAGCCAATGTGTAAGAAGTTTACAAAGGAGATACAAAATGAGTTTGAAATGTCAATGTTAGGGGAGATGACTTTCTTCCTTGGGCTACAAATCAAAAAATTAGAAAAAGGTATATTCATTTCACAATAAAAATATGTTAAGGAAATGTTAAGGAAGTTTGGAATGAAGGAATCTAAACAAGTATGTACTCCTATTGTTACTGGTTGTAAGTTAAGAAAAAATGATGATTCTCCTAAAATAGATCATACAAAGTATAGATCCATGATTGGTGGACTACTATATCTAACTACAAGTAGACCTAATATTATGCATGTAATATGTCTTATAGAAAGATTTCAAGATCATAGAGAATCACATAGTGCAAAATTCAAAAGGATATTCAGATATTTGCAAGGAACTCCAGACTATGTTCTATAGTATTCTAAGGATACTAACTTCTCTTTGTGTTCTTATATACATGCAGATTGGACAAGTTGTATAAATGACAAAAAATTATAAGTGGAGGTGATTTCTTCCTTAGAAATAGACTGGTTTCTTGGTTAAATAAGAGGCAAGATTCAACATCATTATATACTACATAGGTAGAATATATTGTTGTAGCATCTTGTCGCAAACAGGTGTTATGGATGAAGTAGACATTGAAATATATTAGAATATCATATGATGAAACTATTTCTACCTTGTGTGATAATTCAAGTGCTATCAATTTTTTTAAAAATCTAGTAATGAATTCAAGGACAAAACATATCTCTATTCAATATCACTTTCTAAGAGAGAAAGATTTTGAGAATGAATTAAATCTAGAGTATGTGCCCACACAAGATCAAGTAGCGGGTATTTTTACAAAGGCTCTTTCAAAAGATACATTTGACTATATTAGACATAAGCTAGGAGTTATTTCCCTCCTTTCAACTAGATGCATAAGATGGTGCATCTATCCAGGGGTACAATTCAAGATGAATTCTTTGTCTTGGACTGGTGGAGGCTACCTCTCAAGGGGAGTAGGTAGTGGTTCTTTGGTTTGTGTAGTCAAGGGGAGCATATCTTGTGCCTAAGAGAGAGAGAGAGAGAGAGAGAGGTGAAATATGCACGTGTTTCCCTTTACCATTGATGTCAAAGGGGGAGAGAGTGATGTATGAAAAATATAGAGAAAATTGGAGAGAGAGATGTCCAAGTAAGGGGAGAGTTGCTTGAGAGTTAGAGATCAGGGTTTCTTTTGTTGTTGATTGTTGCATTATTTTATCATTAGTGTTGTCATTGATGTCAATCTTTAGTATGGTTATGATGAGAATGTGTTTGTGGTGTTGAGTAGGTGTTGTAGATGTAATAGACTCACTTGGTTTCCAAGTGCTTTTGAGAAAATTTGCATAGAGTGTACAAGGTGACAAGGTTATGTTCTGTATTTTTCTCTACATTTCTTCATGCTTGAAGATGTGCTTGTGGTTCAAATGTTATGTTTAGTAGTCTTCAAAGTTGTTATATCTAAAGTTTTAGGTTCTAAATCATGTAGTAGTAGAAGGTGTGTTTGATAGTGTTTGGCTTGTGAAGAAGGTTGTTTGGGAGAAATGGAATTTATCTACATTTATCTTTGTTAAAGTTTCTTATCTTGTGATTTGGGAATATGATAATAATTCTTGCATCTACCTTCCCTTGTATTGTTTAGTGTTCAACTATTTTGCAATCTTGGTAGATGAGTTGCATTTAAATGATAGTTTTGACTGGTTGCATAGGATGATAGTATTTTCAATTGTAGGTCTTTGTGCTAGTTTTGTTGAATATTTTTTTGGTGTTGGAATATTCTAGGATGTTGTGCAATGTTTCTATGTAGTTTGTATGATGTTTCTAGACCTTATGAAGTGTGAATTCAGTGTTTGATAGCGTTAATACCGTTTTGGCCAACTTGGAATATTATTAATGATTGCATATGTACTTTATTGTTTGTGGAAGTGTAGTGTAGTGTGTCGGTGTAGATTTAGGTCTTGGTATCTTTGTATGGCTTTCCTTCATTATTTACACCACAAGAGTGTTTGGTACTGACTTATTTTGTAGTTGCATATTTGAGGTGCATATGTTTCATTAAGGCCAACCTAGAGAAGATTTTTTTAGGTCATGGATGATATAAATGCAAGGTCAATTATTGGAGAAGGGTGTGGTGTGAAGTGTGATGTAAAATTTAATGTATATGTGATCAAGTGTTGTGATATGAGTGTGAGCATTAATTCCTAAGACTACCAAAAGTAGTGAGAAGAAGGTGTTTACATTTTAGTGTCCCTGAAGTTGCTAGAGGTAGTGAGCCTAAGGTTGTAGATGGTGAAGAGTTTTTGTGGTGGATTATCCTATTGCTCTAAGGTAGTGAAAATCCCTATAAAAATATCTTTCTATTCTCTTGTACTCTAGAAGAAGTGATCTTCTTAGGTAGTGAGCCTTTCTTTCTTTTGGATAGTGAGTCATTTGGGTAGTGAGACCTCCTAACAGTGAGCCTTTTGTACTCAGTACTGATACTCATATATATGTGAGTTAATTCTCATCATGTTTTTTCCTTGATTAGGGTTTTCCACATAAAATATGGTGTTCTATTGTGTATGGTTGTTGTTGTGTTGATGTTTCATGTATTCATGCTAATTCTTAACAAGGCTTTGAAGATTAATAAGGGTTTGAAGGTTTTAATGCATAATTGATTCACCCCTCTTATTTTTCACGTGTGTCTAACATAACTTGGATAGTTTTGCAAAGTGAATAAGAGCAATCACCGATACAAGATATAATGCTCATAACAACAAAGTGTGGAGCCTCTTGGATTTTTAGTTGCCTTAGGAAGAAGAGCAGAATTCATGGGTGGAGAAGTACATTGAATAAATATCACCTATTCTCTTCTTGTCCTTTTTTGATATTAGATATCATATACCAAAACATATTACATTATGATGAGTTATTGCTTCATAGTATGTCCAGTAATATCAGAGATCAACTATGACAAACAAAAACATTTAGCAATTACATCAACGAGTAGTAAATAGATATTTCAGAGTAGATTACTAATGGAACTATTTCCAATTACCAAAATTTTTATTACTACCTGTTGACGTGCTTTTTATGACAGCGCCAGCACAGAATAAAGTGTCCAACGGTCACTCTATTCCCTCTTGATCAAAGTATTCTGCATGCTAAGATTGCGTGAAAGTTCATGCGTTCAACTCCAAGGTTCCTTTTAGTGCGAATAGACTCAGTTGGTTGATGTGAATATGCTGGATATTCCAAGGGGACTTACGTGATTTGCTCATTCGGAAGAAAATGATTTGGCGATATTGTTCTGGTATCTAAACTGACTCGGAAAATGCAGAATTAAAAGGGGATAGGGATAGGGATTCTACAGATCTACTTCTAAAAGGGTGGAGGACGAAGATCGACTTAAACAATCTTCAAACCAAACTTCGCTTTGTCTTCTTTCGAACAACTCCGACAAAGTTGGTGCAATCTTCAAAGGATGAGAAAATGTTCAAACTATGACACAACACGTTCATACCGTCAACACGACGCATACAAACACATGAACCATAATCGAAGTTAAGTGCTGATACTCCAGTTGACCACGCAAGGCGAACTTACCATCAGCAAGTCCGCTAGTGGTATGGACGAGAAGACTTGCTCAAATCACAACGCCACACTCCACAGCTAACAACTACTTGCATGAAATAAAATCTATTTTACTCTATCTACCTTGAATTGGAAAGACGAACAAGCCTTGCTAGCTACTCACAATAGAAGATAGAACCACCAAACAATGATAAATCTTTATATTATGAGAGTGTTCACAACAACTTCTTACAAAGTCCTCAATGGGAAAACTTCCTTTCCTCCTCAATCTAAGCTAACTTCTAAGCTCTACTCTCTAACTTCTATCTCCAATACTCTCTAGCTCTGATCTATCTCTGATTCTAATTCTAATAATTACAAATGAGGGGGGATGCCCCTTTTATAGCTAGCCCATTTCAACGGACGGCTCAGATTGAATTACAATGAAGGGCTCAAATTGAGCCACCTATGCCCTGATTAGGGTTTCTGCCCTAAAAACCGCCACAGAGAGGAGTGGGCAATGAATGCACAGAATATTCTCCACTCCCCTGCAGGAATCATAATGAGCAATTAATGCCCACTACCATCATCAAGAAGATCCTCATCAAGCAGCGCGTTCCCACTGGCCTTCTCCCGGATAGCAAACTCGATCAACCGGGCCAATATTGCTTCAACCTCCTGTGTAGAGATCGGTGGAATATGGTTGAGCTGGAACTCCAAGACTGCTACCGTCTGTCCGTATCTGATGCAAGATTTCTTCCATGTCACTAAGGCGTCCTGGGTATGCTGAATTATACTAGAGAACGTGGAGACATTCTCAAAGTCATCCAGGACAAGTGACCTTGCAGCTGAGAAGAATGGAGGCAGTCTATCCTTCAAACCATCAGCAGTTATCTCCTCTGGGACCAACTTTCTAGCAAATATGGCTTCTAATGTATTGAGGACTCCCCCCCAAGATGTTGCCCATTGCCTTCTTCACTTTAGCTGAATCTGCCCTTGCTGCGTCGTGAAATCCACGGCCTGTGACCACCGAGGAGTACCAACCGGTGAAATCGTACCTATCACCTCTCTGAATTACACCTCCATCCACTAAGGTTTCTAGAGGTACATGCATCAAAGCCCCCAAACGAAGTACAGTCTTCGTTTGATAGATGCGAGTATCACCCCAGGCCTGACCTACTATATCCATTCGTGCCAAAATATTTGAGGCCTGTCGATAAGCATCGGCAAGGTCCTCCATGAATTTTCCTGTCTCAGTATGAACACGGCTAACCCACTTGTCCGCCTCCGTTTCCATTTTCTTCAAATCCTCTAAGGCAACAACTGACTCATTCGGAAGCTCCGATGGACGTTCTACTGCCGGGTCTACTGGTTCACCTGGACGTGCTAGATTCTGCATATATCCTATCAAGGTTTTGTGCTCCTTCTTCAATTTCTCATACTTCCCCTCCGTGCGGAGCAACTGATCCTTCAATGCCTGATAGGAGTTATCGAACTCCTCGATAACTTGGGCTCCTGTAGGACGACCCAACTCTACTGTGGTGATCACATAATTTTCAGGCCTCTCCTCGGTTCGATCACAATCTTCCCTCGGAATAGCCACTTGAAGCGTGCGAGAACCTGACTCGTCAGTCGAGATCTTTGAAAACTTTCGGGCCCTTTTCTTCTCTGGTGGCGCACTGATCCTCCTAAGGAACTCCTCCATCTCAATGGCCGGATCCGTGTCATCCTCAGGTTCTCTCCTCATTCTGTCGGAAAGCCAATCAGGCACTGTCTGCTGTGGATTACAAATGACAAGGGGCTGTTCTTCTGTTGCCTCCATCTCGTGCACTTCCTCTCTTCTTGCACTGGTCTGTTCAGGCTCATCCTCCTCTATAAGTTGGGTATCTCCCGACCCTTGGGTCCCTTGTTCTGTGTTTTCCTCTTCTTCCAAAGCTGTGTCCAACATCTACTGAAAATGGGTGTCGGCCATTATTTCCTCTTCGTCCTCCTGTTGGCCGCCCCTGGATAGACTGACACTAGTCGATTCCCGGGCATTGGGCTGATCTACCTCCTCAAGTCCCCGCTCTTCCTCTAATCCTGCCCTCTGATCGGCAAATAATGAAACCACTCTTAAACTCGAAGATTGAGTTTGTGAGTGCACGGGTGATGCTTGTTCTATCCTCAACGGTATCGGCTGGGTTGGTACTTCCACTTGTGCCCTCGATGTCTGAGCAATTTGTTTCCCTCTTTTTACCGATAACGGCCTTGGGTCACCCATCAAGCTGTAAGTAAGGGCGATCGACTTGCTCTTAAGTCTGCATACATGTCTGTCGACCCAAGTCCCGGTAAAAGTCATCACCGGGATAGAAAGAGTGTCCAAGTCCATGATCTCTGGCTCGGACCAATCAGGTGGTGGGACAGGAGTATCCCTAACTGAACCATAGTCGGGTTGCATGACGTTGACATCCTCCTCCACCTGGTCGGGAACTGGAATAATCTCATATTCTCTAATCAACTTGAGAGGAAGTCTGGAAAACATCCTTCTTCTTATCTCAGCCTCATCCACTGCATTTGCCCAGAAGTCCTCCAGATGAGCTCTGTGCCGGTATTCAACGTTTTGTACCATCCGGATGTTCCCGTAAGGATCGAAATCCTGCCTGCCTGTGTGATATGACAAATGATAAGATTGCAGCTCATCCTCTGCCTCTCTGGCCGCTTGCAAAGAGGGACACACCTCAATGGAATTTCCCATGGTGATAGGGAAATCAAGCCCACCCTTCTTTTTCCTTTTCTGAATCTTATCGTAGGCAATCAATTGCCTAGATATCTCAAGCATTACTATGTGATCAGTGGGGTATCGTGGTAACCGATACGGATAAGAAGTGAACCCTTGCAGCCTAATATATGTGAATTTCGGGAATTGGATGAGCCAATACCCATATTCCTCAATCAATGTCTGTGCTTCTTTAGATATTCTCTGCTGCGTCCTCTGCTGAAGTGTCCTCGCAATGTGCATTGTGAATGCATCATTTGCCCGCTTATAGTTGGCAATGTTAGCTAAATGTAGCTGTGTGCAGGCTTCATGGATTTTGAATTGACCAGGGGCACAGCCGATTGGCTCCTTGTACGAAATCCCTCTGTACTTAGTCATCCTGGCCAACATGTAAATTACATATGAGCTCATGTAGAAAGTCTTCGTCACCTTCACGCTCCTGAATTGCTCATCAATGTGGTTGCTAATCATCCTAGCCCAATCGACACACTCTTTTCCTTCCAAGATGATCTCGATGAAGTAGAACATCCAAGGCTCGAAAATGTAAGCCTGTGCACTCCCATTCACCCGGCTCAGCATCATTATCAAATCATAGTATTCTTGTTTCACGTCCTCGGCAATTATCTGCTTTGGGAGCTTACTGCGGGGTGGCCTCGGCTTCTGCATCCAAACTCTGTTGATGACTGCAGTGACTCTTTCGAAAGAGGAAGAGTACATCTTGTCTGCTCTCTTATTTGTTCTGTATAACATCTCCTCAGCAGTTGGAATCCCAAATGCCTCTCCGATGGCATCGGGTGTGAAGTTGGCGAGCAGTTTACCATCCAGAGAGACGATCGTCCTACGTTCTGGCTTGTAGTGATTGGCGCACTCCATAATTAGCTCCGGACACTGAATTGCTGGCGGAAAACTAGCAGCTGCGTAGATTCCACTCTTCATTATATTATGTGCCGTGACGGATGGTTGATGGCCCCCTAGCCCGAACATCCTCGATTTGAGTGCATTCAGATTAAATGAACCAAGGTTGGTGTCATTCAATCCTGCCAACTTTGAAACTATTGCTGACTTTGGGAGAAATGGCTTAGCGAGCCTCTTAATCATTGCCTGCCGGGATGAGCCAGCCTTGCCTGCTTCAGTGTTTGCAGCTCTGCCTGCGGCTCTGCTTGTTCCTGCAACATCCTTTGTGCCAGCCATCTGCAAAATAAAATAGAAGAATAAGCTAGACTGCAGATTTTTAATAAAATAAAACAATTCCCAAGATGGCTGCGAATACGGAGTTAGCTTTGAAAATAAAATTTCTCAGCATAAATTTCTAACTCCAAACCTCGTACTGTATAAAAATCTCTGAGTTTAGAGACAACTCTCAGCAACTGCACTTCGGACTGGTGAAGAAAAAAAATGCAACAAGCTAATAACTTTCAGCAATGTAGCTAATTTCTCCAGCACAAATTGTTCGAACCTTGACTTCACTTTGTCAACTTCAGCAGTTAGAGGAATAAAGAGTTGCCAGCAATATGAATTTCAACTTCCTCAACTTCTCAACGTTTAAACTTCTTCAAGATTTCGACTTTCAGTAGCGTGAAAATAAAGATCCCCAGAGAAAAGAAACCCTCTACAACTTTGCAAATCTGCAGCGACTCCACTTTCAGCTCTTTGAGAATTAAACTCTCCAGCAACTCTGGAAAATAACTTCAACCTTCAACTTCGAAGTTGCAGCAACACACTTTCAGCTCTTTGAAAGAAAGAGTCTCGGCAAATGAAGATTTCTCCAGCACTTCGCACTTTCAGCAACTCAACACTCCGAAATAAAATAAACTCTCACAGAATTTCTCTCCTCAACCACTTGGAAAATATTTCAATCTCTCAAGAACTTCTTCAGCAACTTCAACTTCGAAACAATGTGAGGAGAAATGAGAGAAGAGATTGTTTAAATAACTCTTCTCGGAGAATCCTGCTAAGTAGTGCTGGGGCTATTTTTAGCACCTTCATCAATTTCCCACTATCTTCGTTCGGAATCTTCTAATTCAAGCGCAGTAGTGGGCTAGTCGTCAGCCGGTTATTATGGCAGTCGCCATTAATAATGATTCCTTCTTCTTCAAATTTCGAATTTTCCTCTTAGTCTGCCAGTTAACTCTTGGCGATTTAAACAACTCGCGAGAAAAACAATCACTTGACTTGATTTAAAATTCCATTTTAAAATCTCGCAGTGTTTAAATAAATTCAACTCGAAAAAATTCGTGGGAGTTGTAAATATATTTCCAACTTTTAAAATGTCTGTCATTTAAATCCTCGATTTCATAAAATTTGCCTTAGACATTTTAAATTCTCTCATTAAAATGTTCAACTCCGAGTGATTAAAAATTATTTGCGTGCTCGAAATAATTCGTCCTTTGAGATTTAACTTCCGTCAGGAAAATAATCTAGGCAAAACGAATTTCCTCTGAAAATATTAAAATTTCCCTTAGGAAATTAATTTTAAAATTTCCCAACCCATGGGTGCCTTTTAAACGGGTTCATTTGATTTTCACTTGACCCATGGAAAATATTCATCGATATCAAATCTTCCCCTTGAAAAAATTCGTCAACTTTCAACTGCCTTTGGAGAATTTTAAAACTCATCAAATCATCCTTCCATGCCAAGGGCGTATTTTTCCCTAGTGAAGTGTTATATCACTTAGAAAAAATTTTCTAACACTTTCTCTACCATAGGCGTATACATTTTGATGAAATATTTATTTCAAAAAAAATTCCTTCACTTTACACCTCTGGCGCACTTTCATGTGTCTACTTTTATTTTGTTGCCTTAGGAAATTTTCTCCAGCAACCTTGGCGTATTTTATTCATGCAAGCCTTGATTTCTCACTTAGAAAATTCTCAAACAGTTAGAATATCCTTGGGCGCATATGGGGTCTTGAACTTTCATTTTCTTGACTTAGAAATTTCTCCAAGTCCTAGCCACTTTATCTTGCCTTGGGCGCATTTTGCCCTCTCTACTTTCATTTCATGCCTTAGGAAAATTTCGGCCATCTCCTCTTCACCATGGGCGCAAATGCTAGGCCAAGCTTTCATTTCATGCCTTAGGAAAATTTCGGCCATCTCCTCTTCACCATGGGCGCAAATGCTAGGCCAAGCTTTCATTTTCCTTGGAGGGCGCATTTCACCCTTGACACTTTCGTTTTATGCCTTAGAAATATTTCATATCCTCACCTTCCTTGAGGGCGCATTTTACTAGGTGAGCTTTTGTTTTTGCCTTAGAAACTTTTCAAGGCTTCAATCCTTGAGGTGGGCGCATTTTACTAGGTGAGCTTTTGTTTTCCACGCCTTAGAACTTTTTCAAGGCATCTCTTCTTCCTTGGGCGCAAATGAGACCCCATGATTCTGTTTTGCTAGGTGGGCGCATTTTACTATGTGAGCTTTCATTTTCACCATGGGCGCATTTCCTTGGTTCCACTTTCGTTTTCATGACTTAGAAACTTTTCACCTCTCTCCTTCCTCTTTGGGCGCATTTTGAGGTATGAGCTTCTGTTTTATGCCTTAGGCGTTTTGAAGGCATCTCTTCTTGAGGGCGCATTTTCATGGGTCTACTTTCATTTTTGCCTTAGAAACTTTTTAAGGCTTCAGCCTGCCCCTGCTCTTGCATTCTATTTTTAGCAAGTTGTGCTATTTTTAGCAAATCCCTTGATTTTCAACCTCTAAGGCTCCGTTTTGCTTGAAAATTTCATCAGATGATATTCTCTGCCTTGTGAACCTGTTTTGTCAGTCCTCTGCCCTGACCTGCTATTTATAGCCACCTGCTATTTATAGTAAGTTTTGACTTTCTGACTTCAGTAGCTCCGTTTTGCCTGAAGGTTGCAACGCTTGATCTTGATAGCTTGAGGGTTACTCGGATGCCAACCTCGAGTGTAGACCTGCTATTTATAGCCGTGCCCTGACTTACTAAAAATAGTAAGTTCTCCGACTTTGCTCAAATTTTGCCAGCAGGTACCTTGAAGTGTGCTGACATGGGTGGGGTACTTTGTTTCGGCTATTTTTGGATTTTACCCGCTATAAAAGTGGAAACCCTAATTTGATTTGCATGTATCCCGAACGGTCTCCTTTTGACTTCGTTCCTTCTGCATGTCGTTCTGCTTGCTGGACTGGAGTGTTGGGCGGCTGCCGGAGTGTACCTGCTAAAAATAGAAACTTTCTGAAAAGTGACTCATCCACTGCCGGATGGTTTTGCATGTCATATTGCCTGCGGGATCTCAAAAAACCCAGAAAACTGGTCTGCATGCATGTACTGGCTAAAAATAGTAAGTCCTCAAAACTCGATCTTCTCTGCTTGCAAGTCACACCGTTGCGAAGCTCTCGAAAAACCCATGAAGAAAAACCCGACATGCGTTGAAAAACACTGCATGCGAACCCTAAAATAGCCTCCGAAGGCTGAACTCTGAAAGTGGTTGTCTCGGTTTGCATGTTACATCACTGCGAAGGTTTTGGAAAACCCAGAAGGATTCCCCAGACATGCATCTGAAAAGCTCATGTAGAAACCCTAATTTGGCTCTTAAAGCCTGAAATGCCAAAAATAGTAAGTCGTCTGATCTGGCTCAAAATTTACGTGTAGACAGCTTGATGTCACTCGGATGCAGTGGAACTGACAGAATTCCAAAAGCTCAATAAAATAGTCCCAAGTTGAATACTTACTAAAAATAGTAAGTTGCCAGAATACAGTGAAAATTTAGGGGGACTCTGCTGGAAGTCTTCTGACTGCTGCTCTAAGCTTAGATTTCAATTTTATAACTCAGTCTGACCTTAAATAAGCCTGAAGGATGAAAACCCTAATTACACAGACTTGACCAATATTTCAACCTGGGTCAAACGACGGGACATCCCCGGAAGGACCAGAGACCAGAGAGAGAGCGAACCAAAGCCAAAAGACCAGAATGGAGCAAAACTTTAGGGGGTCCCCATCTTGATGGGGTGATGTGTGAAAAAGGTCACAACACTACCTAAGTTAGCTTTATCACCATAAAATTTCCTTATAGGGGACTAGATCAAGTCATTATCTAGTTCAACAAGATCAATCTAGACAATAGTCTTGCATTTTTTGTTTCTATCTTCAATGGCTGGTTTGGAAATACATTTCTCCTCCAAGAATTTGTTTAACAAATCAACCTCATCTTTGTTAAGATTGTTTCTACCATGGAAGAATCTGAGTGAGTATACTTAATTTTTTTTTGTATACAATACTTATTCCTTAAGAAGAATCATGAATCAATCCTTGAGTATCTCAAGAAAAACAAATACTTGCAACACAACATTCAAAAAAGTGAGTCCACTGTTGAACTCAGTAAAATGCCTTCTTTTGCCTTGGAACACCTCTTCATTCCTCTTCTTCCAAATGAACCAAAAAATATCATTAGACAAAACAAGCCAAAACTTATTTAAGACATTGTTAAAAGCATCAACATAGCTTGAAAGAATATCATGCCAAGAAAATAAAATATTGTCATTCCATCTCATAGGTTGGCCAACAAATAAAGACCAAATAGAACAAGAAAATTTGTAATTAAAGAAAAGGTGCTCAAAAGTTTTAGGTAAACTATAAACATCATAGACTCTGTTGGAAATTGAGAGGTTGTCATTGATGTCAACGGAAAATGGAATTTGGATAATTGCCACAATGGAATTTTGATGTTTGGGTATGTGCAGGATCATCATGGAAAAAATAGGCCCTTAAGTGGCAATAAAAAGACAAAAAATCAGAGTTAGACAACTTGACGTAAAAATTTGAATAAGTTATCTATATTATTTCAAAAAAATGTAAAAATAGAATCTGTAGCAAATTGAATGTAGTTTCTAACCTACTAGACCTTTATTTAAAAAAAAAAAATCTATTTGGTGAAAATTTGAAATTTCAATGCAGTAGTATTTAAATTTCAGGGTAAAAATAAGAAGTAGGTGTCTGTCTAACCACCCTAACCACGATAAAATGATAATATTTTTTAATAAGATTTTATATATAAGTAGAGGACTCATGTCCCGATGTGATGCATATTTGTTTATAATTTTTTTCCATCTAAATAATTAATTATGACTTTTTTATTACAACTTTTAAAAAATATTAAAGCTCATTTGTCTAACCACCTTAACTTGGTAAAAAATTCAGGAAATTCAATTTTTTTTTTTTAATCCTATATTATGCAAAGCATAGAATGTGATGCATGTTTTGGGTTAAAAAAATGTGATACCATTTGAAAGTTATAAATGTTTTTCAATCTTCCTATCAATTAGGACTTTATTCGTAATTCTAATAGAAAATGAATAATAATTATTTATTAAATTCAAAGTAAAGCATAATTTATATTGGTGGAAAGCTGAAAATCTCCTCTAAAAACCCTTTTCGTTTCATCAATTTTGGGTTAAAAAAAAGTCGTCAGCCACATGGGCCATCATATGGCTTTGATAGCGCCACTTTTTGGCCCATCATGATCCTGCACATACTCGCTTGTTAATATTTAGCTGCTCCTATAATAAAAGTCTATCGATCTGGTATTTTGATGCAAATTATCTTGTTGTGTAAGATTTGCTCATAAGTTGACAATATGTTCTATCTTCACATCAGTTACATCCACTGACAAGATTTTAGATGAAAAATTTGTATGGTTGGGTAGGTATAGTTACCAATAGCTTGGGTAAGAATGTCGTTCTTATACACTAGCTTTGTACATCGGTTTTTTGGTCTAGGTTCTATCTCAGAAAAATATATCTCTATAGGACTTTGTACATAGATTTGAGACTACAAGATCCATTCTACATTGAAGTTTCATAATGATACATGAGGGCATTTGGAAGATATGAATGGTAGTATTTTGATCTAAAGACTACAGTGAGTTTCTATTTAGTACACTGATGTGGGAGATTCTACATGTAACACCCCCGCTTTCATATGATTAATCCTAAACCTAATTTGATATATGTTTCCCCAAATAGATGGTAAGTTGTACTGCAGAAAATAAATAATGTGATTGGGTGATCATATTCTTGTATCTCTCCTTCATATTTGTTTCATTGTCACTGTCATGAAGGTTTTATGTACTCGTAAATGAGAATATGAATTAAAATTATTAATGGAATTGTTGTACAGTTAAATATTAGTTTAGATATCAATTTAATATGGTATGAGATTGTTCTTACGATTGCATTGGTAATGTACATGAAGTTAGAGTGCCAGTATGAGAAAGGAAAACATTGAGTAGATCAAATGACATCTTCTTGTGGTCATGAATTTGACCCCCTTTCTAGGCCTGGAAAGATATAAAGTTAATATGATTGTAGAGTAGGGTGGTGAAGGTTAATGTAAAATGGGATAATTTATATTTTGGGTTGAGAGGTATTTATTTGTGTGTCATATGATATGTAAGTTGGGGTTGAGGTTTAGAAACCATTATCCAAGTTGAAATTCGGATAGGACCTTGATTTGGTTTTTAAAGTGGGTTGTTGGTTATTTTCCTTGGTTGGGATGCAAAATTAAATCCCCTAGGGTCTATACCTTAGTGGTGGGGATTAAGTGGGCATGCAATCATGCCCCCCTAGGACATGGTTTGACCCCTAAAAAGTACTCATTATGGTGAGTGACAAGTTTTGAGGTGAGGATGGGATGGTATGATAGAGGGGTTATCCAAATGCATGTTTCCTCTTTAATAAGGAAATAATCTCATTGATGGAGGTAGATACACTCCACACCTCCCCACCCAAAGGCTGCAAGTTGAAGCTTCTATATATTTTGGAAGAGAAGAATGAGTGGGGTGTTACCCACTTCTCCTTTTGGTGAACTTTAGTGAAGATGATAGAAAGAATGAGCAGAGGAGAGGAGAAAAGTTCTTTGGAGAGATAGTGATCAAGATGGCTTGGCTTGGAGAGGAAAGAAAGATAAGTGAGTTTAATCCTCTCATCTAAAGAAGAGAGATAAGTTCTCCCTTCCATTCTCCCTTTTGTTTATTTTCTATAAGAAAGTGGTATGTCACATGGATCATGGTTGAAACAAGATTAGAGAATCTAGATGCATGAAATTTCGTGCTACATTATTCTTGTCCCTTTGTAAAAATTTGAAAAAACTCCATTAATCATCTTGGAGCTAAGAAACTTCCTTGCTCAGGGGTATAGCTAGAGCTGATGAGGCTCTATGACACCATTATGGTAGAGTGGAGAGCAAGCCTTAATCTATGGTGTGTCCATTGTATTTCTTTAAATTTTTTTTGCAATATGGAAAGTTGGTGTTTGTTGTAACATGAAAGAGAATGGAAAAGAGAAAGCATCATTTATTTATTTATCATTCATTGTTGAAGGTATTATTTTTGTTGCAAAATGACGGGATGGAAAAAAAGAGAGGTCTTAATTCATTTTCATGCTTGTTTTATTTCAAAAGGTTGTGTAATAATGATGGTTTAATAGATCTTTTGGAATGGAGGAAAGAAGTGTATTATAAACTTGTATTCAAAGAGATGTTCAAACTAAAATGTGAAGGAAGGAATTTGTTTACATGCATTCAAGATTAATGAGGAATTCTTTTTGGGTAATTTGTGTTAAAACTATATGTGGAGAGAAAAAAAGAGAGAAGAAGATGTACATATCCTTTGAACAATGACAGATAAGTTTAGTTTCAAGTGATTTCTTGGACTGTACGTGAGCTATGTATTTAAGCATATGCAATCAAATTCTAGTAAATATAAATATGTTGTCCATAAAAATTAATCTACACTTGTATAAAAAAACAAGTATATTTCATACTCAAGACAAGTTATTATTTGAATGGATTATATATTATGTTATTGATATAATCATACTCACTTACTACATATATCAAAATGCATATGTGTTTATTATAGAAAAAAAAACAATAGAAAATGTGCATCCTTCTGATTTCATAAAATGTTTATATACAACTTAAATACATATACAAATGTGTATATATTACCAGATTTAAATTCAAGTGCAATATATCATACATATCAGACATGACATATGAATTAAACGACAACCATACAAATACATGGAAGTTGGCAATAACATAGCAGAAATAGAATAAAAATAAAATATGGTTAAGGTAGGGGCAGTGGCCTGGGGAGCCACAACAACGTCCCCCCCAAGAGGAAATTTTTGGCGTAGTTAGGCATACATGCAAAATGTAATAATAAATAAATAAAGCATGCAAACTTCTTTACAGAATACCCTGAAGTGACATATTCTCACTTAGATGTTATTGTAGTAACCATGGTCGATGGGCAGGAAAGAAATATGGAAGCTTTGGCAAGAGGAAGCACAATAGATGTAATCCTACAACTAAAGGAGGAGGATCTATAAAGGAAGGCGAGTAAAACCAACCAAAGAAAGACCAATATTGTTTCAATGTGGATTATCAAGAACCCTACTACAACCTTTAAATGCAGACCGAAATAATCACAATAGAAAGTATTCAATGACTTCTCTCGATGTAGCGTTGCACCCTAGGTCTTGCAACGAAGAGTTAAAAGTAAAATGAATAAGAACTGATGTGGCATTTTGTACCTTGGGTAGGATGATTAAATTAGGGTTGTAGAACTGAATCCTTGTCACTTCTAGTATATCATACAATCATCACACCTTAGCAATAAAATTGTTAATTTCCCTTGTGCTAACGTTCCTTTCATGTGAAGACTATCCTTTGTACCATTCCAATATTGCATCCCCTCCACAAGTTGTAAATTCATAACGTTCAATTCAACATTGGAGTTTGGTGGAGTTAACATGGTGTTTTG
This sequence comes from Sequoiadendron giganteum, assembly GCA_007115665.2. Taxonomy (NCBI): domain Eukaryota; kingdom Viridiplantae; phylum Streptophyta; class Pinopsida; order Cupressales; family Cupressaceae; genus Sequoiadendron; species Sequoiadendron giganteum. The sequence continues at coordinate 868,530,690 of CM021100.1, read as the reverse complement.
AATGCTTGTGTACCCTCAATTTGGCACCTGAATGCTGACTAACTCTACTCAAAATCCGCAAGCTTATTCAAATTCCAAGCTCTATGTTCCATCCATCAAGCTCTTCAAATTCCAAATTGTGTTCATAAAGTTCCTATCACTTGCTTCAGCATATAATGGTTGAAATGATACTCGTAGATTTAAACCCATTCAGAATGGATAAGTTGGTTATGTGCAGACAAGACATTTCAACCTTGTGGTGGAGAATCGTCCTTCTTGCTTCTTGAGGAAAATCGGCTGACAATATGTTAAGGTAGTATACTTACAACAGTTCATAAATCTAGGGTGAAAACCCAATATAAGGCACTTGTGCTACAACTTGTCGACCCAAGGCTGAGCGAATCTACCCTAATTGTGTCTGCCTACCCATTGAAATTTTCAAGATTTTATGCACCAAGTTGATTGGTGAAAGGGGTTCTAACATTGGCACCTAGTTAATTATATAGTAAATAAAATAATACACCATCAAAAATGTTTTAAAAAAATCACAAATAAAAGGGAAGGAAAACGATTGACGTCTACAAATTTTAATTATAGGATATTCCCAATCTATAGAGAATCAGGACACAGAACTCATTGCCATAGATTAGTTATGCAACTAATGTAGGAGATACATTGAAGATGTGGTTAGTGCAAAACCATGGAAGTGTGTTTTTTTTGTTGCCAAACTGCCTTGTGCTCATCACCTAAATGAAAATATGCTCTTTTTTCATAATCAACTTAATAAAAAAATGTATTCACTAACCATAATACTCGTTAAATTTAATACAATAATTGTCACTATAAGGTGGTGGTGAGATGTGTAAGTGAAACTTGATTACATTTAAATGTTCCCTCTTTAAATAAAGCAGATTTAGATAGAATTTAAATAAATTCCTTATGGTGGCTAAATTACATAAGCATATTTATTAATTATCAAGGTAGAGTAAAATGTTGGGTGAGTGGTTTGTAAATTTGTAGTTGATATCACATATGTGAATTAGCAATAATTATAGCAGCATGATAACAATGGCATTAACCACTTTGAATTTCATTGTTAGACAACTCAATGATATAGCTTAATGCGAAGCTTAACACTTTTGATTTGCATTGTCCATTATCAACAATATTATCTCATTATTATTATTTTATATTGGTGTTACTTTTAATTTGATATGTGTGTTTCTTTTAGAATGCAATTTTATTATCAATTTAAATAACGTTGGTTCTTCTTTAGCTATGAGGATATAAAAATTATTGAGTTTATTATTGTTTAAGATAATAACATTATTAACAATAGGGTGCAAATCGTATTAAAATTGATAATTAGTAGCATTCCATTTCATATTTTAAACTATATTAATATCATTTGGACCATAAATATAAGAGATACAAATTTATCATTAATATTGTGGACCGTATTCACGGAACACTATCCCGTGTATTGTATCATAAATAATGATAATATGAAAAGTGGATGGGCTTATATTTCAAGCTGCTAATAATTTATTGATATCATAGTAAAAGCATAAAAATATTACTTTATCTACTCTTACATTATATTGTCACTACCTTACCGTAATCCTTAATCTCATTAACAATGACTTTAGTTCAAAGGTTGAGTTTTGGGTTCTATGTTGCATTGTTTGGTTTGTAAATGTTTTTAATTTTTTTTAAAATCTCTTACTAACAAAATGTTGCATGAGGCATCCATTTATTCACCCCCCAATTCACTTTAGATAATACTAGTGTTCAATTTTATTTTTTACTCTGTTAAAATTATATGTATTGATAAATGAAATAAACAAAAGAAAAATTAGGGTGGGCCCCAGTTTAATATAGCACGGGTCATATATATGCTATATTTATAATTCAACTCATAAGTTTATCTTTCTTAAAGAGAGAAAAAATTAAGAAACATGAATAATTGTTTTTAATAAATAACAATTGTCATGAGGCCAGACCTGATGACAGATCGACAACATCATTTTTCTTCCCAAGAGGCCTGCTTCGCATGACACTGACTTGCAATACTTGAACTCCCAATGTAGACAAGCTCTCTCTTGCACTCAGACTACGCCTCCTTCTCCAACCAGCGATTCCTCACTAGACACTTGACTTCATACGAATGCAATGTGAAATATTGCACCTACGAGCTCTTCTTCAACTCACTCTAGTTGCATGCTTGAAGCATGAATCCATATTCACTTTGATGAACTATGTTGCACTCTACTATAGACTTGGTGATTCCATTGAGTTTGACATCCCCTTATGTCCCCCATTTGACAACTCATGCAAACCTATTCGCCTTGAACCCAAGCTGACTTCACCACAATGCTCTCCTTGAACACTCCCAGATCCAATGTCAACTCCCCAAGTCCATTCTAGCTCCTGTGACACAACTCTAAACTTTTGAGTTACCCCAAACCCCCCAAACACCATTGCACACAAGAACTCCCACTTCATGCTCAATGATCTGACACTTGCATTACGCTCGAAGACTGCACTCCTCATCCAATGACTTCCACCTCCAAGAGCTGCCCCCTCATTCCATAGACACCAACTCGGCCTTCCCGAGTTCACCCTTCAAGTTTCCCCCAGTTCTAATACATTGGATTTCCCCATATGCAACCTGCACCTTCCCTGGTTCTGCCCAACTTGAAGACCCTTCTCAGCTTGACCAAAATGTTGACACCACACCAAGACCTTGTTGCACCCTGAGTAACAACCTGAGCTCCTTGACTCTTCTTCTACTACCCTTGGTTCCATACTGTGTGCAAGTTGTTCCACCATGACTCGAGTTCAAGAATGTGGTCTACCTCTTGTCATTCAGACACCCTGAAAGTCATCATCAACATTCTTTGAAGCAGAGCCATGTTCACTCTCTACGGTAGCCATGTCAAGCTTGCCTGAGCGCCAAGAACACCAAGAAGATCAAGAACTTGTGCTCTAATACCAACTCGACTAAGTCTAGAACCCTGTCTTAAAATAGTTGTTACATTCTCCCCCACTTAATTCAGGCGACGCCTCAGCACCAGTGCGACCTCCACGGCCACACGGGAGTCCCCCTCCAACTCTGTGAGTGGAGCGCCTATCCAGGTACTCCAACACTTTGTCCTCAGCCTACCATAATGCTTCGGATCTCTCCTAGGTAGCATCAGTACGCGCCCTATTTTTCCATACAACTAGAAGATCTTGAAGCCTATGCTTCCCAATACCTCTTTCCCTCATGTCAATTACTTCTTCGATCAAATATTTTTGCTTGTCAATAACATTGGTTGGCCCATGCATTGGAACATTTCAAAGAAAATCATCAACATCAACATGATGTAAGCATTGTTGGCTCACATGGAAGATTGGGTGCACTTTCATATGCAAAGGCAGCCACAGTCTATAAGCAACCTTGCCAATCCGACCCAGAACTTCAAAAGGATCATCAAACCTTCGCACAAAGCTCTGGCTCATTCCTTTATGTGGGCGGAATTGCAAAGGATCCATCTAGAGAAGAACTCGATCTCTGATCTGAAACTCTACGTTCCTTTTGCTTGCATCAGCACCAGCTTTTATACGGTCACTCGCCTTAGTCAAGTAATATTGAGCCAAGTCTACCCGGTCATTGAACTCCTTCAGGTAATCACTTGATTTTGTGCCTCCTGAACCCTGGTAGACACTCAACACAATGTGGGGAGTCAATGGCTGTTGGCCCATAGCCAACTGAAATGGAGAAAACTGACTCACACCAGAATTTTGTAGGGCTATTCCAAGATTGTAATGCCTCATAATTTTCCAAGATCGCAGCGTCGTTGAATGATTTTTTAAAGAAGGACAGAGCCTGGAAGTGGACGGATAAACATTATGAGGCATTTGAAGAGCTCAAGTCAAGACTCTTCTCAGAGCCGGTTCTTGTGTTGCCAGACTTTCGTAACACTTTTGAAGTTCAAACGGATGCTTCTAATTATGCCATGGGACGAGTCTTGATGTAGGGTGGTCACCCCCTTGCCTTCGAGTCAAGAAAGCTTAATGACAGGGAGCGTTGATACCCAGTGCATGAAAAATAAATGATTGCCTGATCATGCATTATCTTCGTGTTTGGTGTCATTATCTGCTAGGTGTGCCATTCATAGTGAAAACGGATAACATCAGTTCTACATACTTTAAAACTCAAGCCAAGCTCACACCCAAGCAAGCTTGGTGGCAGGAGTTTTTAGCTGAGTTTGATATGGACTTGATCCATTATCCTGGTAAACAAAATGTGGTTGTTGATGCACTTAGTCAGAAGGCTCAGTTGGTCGCAATTCAACATTTGCATGAAGTGAGCAATTTTGAGTCCAAAATAGTTCTGTCAGATGAAATGCTTGATAAGATCAAAGTGGGGTTGGAAATGGACTCGCAAGCATTTCAAGTTGTGAATCGGGTCAAACAGGGTAGAACTAGGCGATTCCACTTGCAAAATGGAATTCTTATGTTTTTTGGGAATTGAGTTTACGTTCCTAAATGGAAAGAACTCAGGAAGGATCTTATGAAAGAGTGTCACAACTTGATTTGGGCCGAACACCCAGGCTAGAGATGGACTGTGGCTTTGTTGGAGAAAGGTTTCTTCTGGCCTAAGCTCATGGATGACGTTGAGGAGTTTGTCAAGACCTGTCTGATCTTCCAATAGGATAAGATTGTTTGCCGCTTACTTGGAGGGTTGTTGCAACCACTGTCGATTCTAGTGCGTCCATGGGCCAGTCTTTGTATGGATTTTATCACATAGTTGCCTGAGGTGAATGAGCTCTTCAGCATTATGGTGGTTATTGATAGGTTCAACAAGTATAGTACTTTTGTGGCTTTCCGACATGGATGTTCCACCGAGGATGTTGTGAAGTATTTCTTTTGGCATGTGATCAAGTATTGGGGCATTCCGCTTAGTATTGTTTCAGATTGAGATCCGAAGTTCACCAGCCACTTCTGGAGCGAACTGTTCAATTTGATGGGAACTAAGCTACTAATGTCGACTTCGTATCATCCTTAGATGGATGGAAAAATAGAACGGGTGAATGCTATCCTAGAAGATTACCTGCGACATTTTATTAGTTCAAATCAGAAGAATTGGCTGAAGCTGCTAGACATTGCACAGTTTAGCTATAACTTGCAAAAGTTTGGTGCGAGTCAGTTTTCTCCATTAAAGTGGTTAATAGATAGTATAAATTTAAATATATATAAATGTATATAAATAATTTTGATATTGTAGTAAAATGAGACTATTTATTACATAAAATGTATACAAAACATATTTAAATAAATAAATATATTTACACATTATATTGATCATTATTTTAAAAATAGGAAATTTAAATCTATTATGCATATTTAATATAAAAATAATATATATTTTATGTGATTATTTTATTTGAAATGAAAATTTTAAATTATGGGCACAGCATCGACTTGCTATCATATGTTCGAATGCATATAGTGTGTACCATAGATATATCTTACTTGTGAGAACACTTATTATGATGCAGTCATAATTACTCATAAAAAACAATGTTGGGATTTTCTAGCAAATTTTTTGGGCATGACACTTGGTATCAAAGCTAGGTTGCAACACTAGGTACTCTGGGAATAAGATGTGTCTTAACTATTATTGGAAATGTGTGGAACTCCTCATAGCAATTAATCCTTCAAATTTGAGAGGTAAATTTGTAACTTTGGTGAGTTTAACCTATATTGAAACATTGAAATAGAATTACAATTAACCATCTTATATTGGAAACTTCAAAGACATTGTTAGGTAAGATTTAATCTTATGGGGTGATTAACTTGTAAGGATCAAGTAAAAGAAATAAAATCCTATGAACACCAAACTAAGAAGAGCTTCATATTCAAATAAGCGACGTGAATTTCAGTAAAATATGATTGCATAGCCCTCAATTCTTGCCGCCATTGCGACTTAGTCCTTAGAAGGACATTGATGAAACTTCTAGGAAACTAGATGTATTGCAATTATCATGGATAATGAAGTATAAGATAATGTAATTAGATTAATTATTTTTGATTGTATAGTTTTACTTTGGAAATTAAATAAGTAAATTATTCCCATAACATTAGGAAATTAGTTCAGATAGTCCCTTTGTCTGAAGGTGGTAGTACAAAATGGTACTTATATAGTTTCTAATGTGGCCATAAGTGTGTGGAATAAAGGTAACCTATGGTTCGTTTTCAATAAAATTGTGTGGGAGTTGGAAAGCGACATGTGAATGGTACAAGCTTCATTAAATGTAAAATTACTAGAATGTTCCTCAATCACTTTTCAAGCCATGCAAAATCTTGGAGCAGGATCGAAGTATGAAAGCATGATGTAAGATCATGATTTCAAATTTTAACTAATTGGTGTGTGTATTGTGCAAGATATGGGTGTAAAATATGATCTCAATTAATAATATGTCATAATCCTTTGGTATGTGTGAGTAGTACAAAGGCCTGTGGAAGCAAATTGGTGGCGGCATAACAACAAGTAGTTACTCTTTTATGCGACAGTGATAAAGCTAAATCTCAAAATGGTGATAATCTTTCAAAACTTAGCTCTGCTAAATATGGTGAGATGGATAGTGTTCAATCAAATGGTACGATGTCATCATGTGGTTGTATGGAAATGTTGGCTTACAAAAAAGAATGTAATAATATTGATTTAAGTTCTGCACATGAGTAATTTATAAATGAATTTTGCTTAGTTTTTTCCTCAATTTGTGGTGTGTGTGGAAAACTCTTGGCCGTTTTGTATGTTTGAACAAGAATCTTCAAGCAGTGGGGAACTATTTGTCCCAACAAGTCTTTGTGCATAGTGTAGGAGGAAAACAATGGAGTTCTATCTGAGGAACTACATAATTTTTCGTTTCAGTTAACAAATAGGAATTGCCAATTTTTGAAGAACTTGGAGAAGCGAAGCTTAATCTGGTATTTAAAGATCACTGTGAAACTTACAAGAAGCATATCAAAAGGGTTCTTGGTGTTGAAATACTGCAACCAGAAGTTAAGAGGTTGATTTATCCATCACAATTTCTATCAATTTTTATCTCTAACATTATGGACTTGCTTCAAGATGTCACTTTAGTGGAGGCTAAATTACCAAAAAAGTAGTAAATGAAGAATTTTTGAAAAGTGAAGTCTTTAACAAGGGTAAGTGCACAAAGATGGTTCCCAAAAAGGGGACTTACGTGGACACCTTTTTTCTAAAATCAAGAAATACTAACCTTGGACGTGAAATTGAGGATAGTTACACTCAAAATTTTGAGATGGAACAAAAACAAGGATTGAAGTGCTCCGAGTCTACTTTGTAAACTACTAATTTATTTTTAAAATGGTTGAGATTAAGGGGTTCAAATGAGGGAGGTACACAAATTGGTGTTGTTTTTGTTAGAAAAACATAACATAGCAACTCTTGTATGACCCTACATGGTGTACTTTTTTTTAGTATTTTTAAAATTGCTATGGTTAAAAGTTAGCTAATAGTATTTAGTTGATGGATGGTTTTTCTGATAATTTTTTAATAAATATTTAATTTTTTACTAATTTTTGAAGTGGACACTTCCTGAAAAACAAAATTTTGGTCATGCTACCCCTACAAATTTTGGAAAATAATTGATTTTTTTTTTTTAAATAAAAATTGTAGAATGGAGTCTAGTTTCTAAAAATGTAATTTATTTGAAATTTCAATGAGCGGTTAATTTATAGCGAAAAAAAAACCAAACACTACTTTTTGCCAAAAAGAGACATACAAACAAAAGAAATTATGGATGAAAGGCTTAACATTGTTAGAAAGTGAAAAAAATTACATTGTTGGATAGCTAAGAGAGAATGTAACATTACCTAGATTTTTGATTTGTTTGATATTGAACCATGTGCAATCCCAATGGTGAGCACGAACTCGATTATGTGAAATATTGTCAAATTTGCAAAAACAAGTCTTTGGTCGTTGGGAATGCCCTCAAAGCCTTTGGGCTGGTATTCCAAGGCAAATACCAATTGTAGGGCTTGGGGATTCCCAAAGCAATATATAATGCAAGCGATTTATAATGTGCTCACGTTATATCTCAGTTTTGACATGTTTTCTGCTTCTGCGAGAAACATGTCAACCAAGACATAATGCGAGCGCGTTATAACGCGCTCGCATTATGTCTTCCTTTATGTTAAATGCCACTCTATTGAATGCATGTTGATATATTTGTATGTTTGTATGTACATGTATGCTTGTATGTCATGTATGTATGCATGTACACATGCTTGTATGTATGTATGTATGCCTATATGTATCAATGTATGTATATTGTATGTATGCCTATATGTATGTAAGATTGTATCTACACATGTATGTATGTATGCTTGTATGGATGTAGGATTGCATGTACATATGTATTATGCTTGTATATATGTAAGTATGTATGTATTTATGTATTTCTTTAGAGGGAGGGAGAATTTTAGGAGAGAGAGAGTTTGGAGAGAGGGAGAGGGGTGGAAGTGAGAGTTTAAGAGAGAGGGAGTGGCAGAGAAGGGGTTGGAGTGAGAAGGACTTAGCTAGTTAGGGTGTTAGGGATAGAGGGAGGGAGAGAGAGAGAGAGATGGGGTGGGAGAGAGAGAATTGAGAGAGAGGGAGAGAGAGAGACGGAGAGAAAGAGAGAGTTATGTAGGTAGGTTGCCAAAGGGAGAGACTTGAGAGTGTGAGGGTGTAACGTTCCCCTTTTGGCAATAATCCTGTCCGTGGCTCATCAGCCTATTCCGGAATCCTATAGGCTCGTTAAGTTGTTTCAAAGGGTTCCAATTTTGGAGGTTTTGTGATATTTCCTCATTATTTACTATTTATAGTAAATACTATTTTTGGCAGTTAGCAGTTGTCAGCCTTCAGTTCATCACGTCATTGGAAGCAGTTTTCAGTACTAAGCCTTGGCTGTTTAAAAAATATATTTTTAATGAATCTCTTCATTAAAAAGGAAAATTATTCTAGTTTGCAATTGACCCCTTGGCCTCAGGTATTAACTTAAGTTATTTTAAAAAGGGGACTTTAAGGGTGGCGCCTCATGAAGGAAATTTAAAAGGTTTTAATTAATTCTTCCTTGTCTCAAGTGGGACGCATTTTGTGAAGGATTATATCTATTTTGGAAATTGAAAAGGTGTTGGCTTTTGGCGTACCTTCTTGGAGGATTTGAACAGTCTCCTCTCTTCCTTTAAAAACATGGCTCTTCTCTAGCATTTGGTATCCAATGTTTATGCTATTGTTATGCTGTCAAAATGACAACTTGTTTCTTACTTCGAGGAATTTTGACCTCCTAGTTCAATCCAATTTTGTGTTTGAAAGATAACACCTAGTTGGTTCTTATTACTGCTTCTCATCTAGACTAGCAAATTGAGCCTCACAGTTGAAGTTTTTGGTGATAGTTTCAGTTTTGGAGTTGTTGTTATTGTTATGGCTGATTGGTGCTTTTGCTCACAGCTCTCTTGTTGATTTTATTTCTGTTATGGGCATTTTCTCAGTATGATCCTATGCCTTGGGTGACCCTCTCCAAGGAGTTGCAGATTTTAATAACGTGTTTCTGATTTTTAAAGGAAAATTCGCCCCTTATGAAGGCCATACATTTCTAGAATTGACCTTGGGTTGCGTGCTAAATAAATGTGGAGTTTTTGGTACAGTTTGTGAGTTGGAACATGGGTGCCTTTACTCCTAGTAGCTGCTGCATTTGATATCACACCATTCAGAGAAGATTTGCTGAAGTTATGAACAATTTAGTGAGCCACAGTTGCTGGTAATGCATTTCGAGTTTTGTTGTTTTCATTTCAGACTTATTTTAGTTTGCTTCTTCTATCTTTCATCATCAATTCTTGTTATGATATGAATTGTAAACACTCTATATTGTTGGTGTTCGAGTTGATTGTGAAATCCTTGTAATTTGCAGCTCCCTTTGTTTGTAAAAGCTGTGAATAGTAGTATTGTTTTAGTTTAATTATTGCTGCATTGTTTTTAATAACTTCACATTAAAGCACCCCTGGATGGTATACCGCCAGTGTGCATAATTCTATTTGTAATATCTTTCATGCCTACTTCAAGTGGTGAATGCCCACTCTTCAGTGGATGGCTACTGCAGCATAAGAAGTATTAATTTTGTAATCATCTTCCCCCCACTGTTTGGTGGTGGTGTGGAAAGTTCTTTGGCTGGTTATCCACCTTGTCTCTTTCAATTCAATAGTAGAACTCCACCATATGTTAGCACCTCGCCTGTCAAAGGATCTTGAGTGCACATGCTTGGTGTCAAGTTTAGTATTTCTCTTTCAAGTATAATTATCGTACTCATTGATTCAGTAGATCCTAGGGATTCTCTGACCATATGCCGCCCCTCCTCCTTCAGTGGTTTTAGGGCACATTCTTGGTTAGAGTTATTTCATGTACGTTTTGGGTTATGCTAACCTTAACAGGTGATGCTTCTATTGTAAATGTTGATAAAAACAAGGAAAAAATTAAGAGAGAATATTTCAGAGGGGGGTTGAGAGGGAGAGACTTGAGAGATAGGTAGTGAGAGGGGGTGCGAGAGAGAGGGAGTGTGAGTGAGAGACCTGAGAGAGGGAGAGGGTGTGGGAGGGAGTGACTTGATAGAGGTAGAGAAAGAGGGGGGTAGAGTGAGAGGGACTTATCTAGGTAGGTTGGGAGGGATATATAGAGAGGGGAGAGAGAGAGAGAGTTACCTAGGTAGGTTGCTAGAGGGAGAGACTTGAGAGAGAGAGAGGGGGTGGGATGGAGAGACATGAGAGAGAGGGAGAGAGAGGGAGTGGGAGAGAGTGGGAGGGACATAGAGATAGATGGATAGAGGGAGTGAGAGAGGGTGGCAGGGATTGATTGAATGAGAGGTACATAGAAAGAGGGAGAGAGTAGATAAAGACAATTAGAGAGGGTAGGAGGGAGGGAGGGAGAGGTGAGATGTATAGATAGAGAGAAAGTGATAGGGGTTGAGAGTACAGGGTTGAGGGATTAGGGTGGAGGACCTATAAGGTTGATGTTTTCTAGGGTATTAGGGTTTAAGGGTTGAGGGTTGAGGGATTAGGGTCGATGGTAGAGGGTATTGGGTTGAGGGTATGTGGTAGAAGGTTTAAGGGTTTAGGGTAGAGAGTAGAGGGTAGAGGGTTAAGGGTATAGGTTTGAGGGTATATGGTTGAAGGATTAAGTTGAGGGTCCAATGTAAAGGGTAGAGGGTATAGGGGTTGAGGGTAACTTAGGGTTTAAAGATTGAGGGTTGAGGGATTAAGGGTTGAGGGTTGAAAATTGAGGGTTGAGGAATGTATAGGGTAGAGGGTAGAGGGTAGAGGGTTTAAGGTTTACAGTTTAAGGGTTGAGGATTGAGGGTTTAAGGTTGAGGGTATAGGGTATATGGTCGAGGGATTAGGGTTGAGGGTCAAATGTATAGGGTAGAGGTTATATGGGTTGATGGATTAGGGTTTAAGGGTTGAGGGTTAAGGGTTGAGGGTTGAGGGTTTAGGGTTTAAGGGTTGAGGGATTAAGGGTTGATGGTTTAGGGATTAGGGTAGAGATTTTTCTTGAATTTAAGGGTGTAAGGGTTGAGGGATTAGGGTTGAGGGTAGAGGGTAGAGGTTTTAAGTGTTTCGGGTTTAAGGGTTGAGGGTTGAGGGTTGAGTGTTTAAGGGTTTAAGGGTTTAGGGTTGATGGATTAGGGTAGAGAGGGAGGGATAGATGGATAAAGAGAAGCAGAGAAGAGGAGGGAAGGACATAGATATATGAGGGTTGAGGATCCAATGTATAGGGTAGAGAGTTGAGAATAGAGGGTATAGGGTTGACGACCTGTAGGGTTGAGGGATTAGGGTATTGGGTTGAGGGTATAGGGTTGAGGGATTAGGGTTAGGGTACATATGGTTGAAGGATTGGGGTTAAGAGTCCAATGTATAGGGTAGAGGGTATCAGATTTGAGGGTTTAGGGTTTGAGGGCTGAGGATTGAGGGATTAAGGGTTGAGGGTTGAGAATTGAGGGTTGGGTGTTTAATGTATAAGGTAGAGGGTAGAGGGTTTAAGAGTTGAGGGTTGAGGGTTTAAGGTTGAGGGTGGATGATTGAGGGTATAGGGTTGAGGGTCCAATGTATATGGTAGAGGGTATAGGGGTTGAGGGATTAGGGTAGCGAGTTTACTAAGTGGGTTTAAGGGTTGAAGGATTATGGTTGAGGGTAGAGGGTAGATGATTGAAGGTAGAGGGTAGAGGGTTTAAGGGTTTAAGGGTTGAGGGTTTAGGGTTTAGGGTTTAAGGTTGAGTGTTTAAGGGTTTATATGGTAGATGGTAGAGGGTTGAGGATAGAGGATTGAGGGTATAGGGTTGGGGGATTAGGGTTGAGGGTCCAATTTATAGGGTAGAGGGTATAGGGGTTGAGGGATTAGTGTTTAAGGGTTGAGGGATTAAGGGTCAAGAGGGTTGAGAGATTAGGGTAGAGATTTTACTAAGTGGGTTTAATGGTTTTAAGGGTTGGGGTATTAGGGTTGAGGATAGAGGGTAAAGGGTATATGGTTTAAGGGTTGATAGTTTAGGGTTTAGGGTTGAGGGTTTAAGGGTTTATAGGGTAGAGGGTTGAGGGTTGAGGGTTTGAGGGTTGAGGTTTTAAGGTTGAGGGTAGAGGATTGAGGGTATAGGGTTAATGGATTAGGGTTGAGGGTCCAATGTATATGGTAGAGGGTATAGGGGTTAAGGGAATAGGGTTTAAGGGTTGAGGGATTAAGAGGATATAGGGGTTGAGGGATTAGGGTTTAAGGGTTGAGGGTTGAGGGTTGAGGGATTAAGAGGGTATAGCGGTTGAGGGATTAAGGTTTAAGGATTGAGGGTTGAGGGTTGAGGGATTAAGAGGGTATAGGGGTTGATGGATTAGGGTTTAAGGGTTGAGGGTTGAGGGTTGAGGGTTGAGGGTTTAAGGGTTGAGAGTTAAGGGATTAAGAGGGTATATGTGTTAGGGGATTAGGATTTAAGGGTTGAGGGATTAGGGTTTAAGGGTAGAGGGTTTAGGTATTAAGAAGGTATAGGAGTTGATGGATTAGGGTTTAAGGGTCGAGGGTTGAGGGATTAAGAGGGTATAGGAGTTGAGGGATTAGGGTTGAGGGTAGACGGTAGAGGATTGAGGATATAGGGTAGAGGGTTTAAGGGTTTAGGGTTTAAGGGTTGAGGGTTTAGGGTTGAGTGTTTAAGGGTAGAGGGTAGAGGGTTTGAGGGTTTAGGGATTAAGAGGGTATAGGGGTTGAGGGATTATGATTTAAGGGTTGAGGGTTGAGGGTTGAGGGATTAGGGTTTAAGGGTTGAGGGATTAAGAGGGTATAGGTGTTGAGGGATTAGGGTTTAAGGGTTGAGGGTTTAGGTTTGAGGTTTGAGGGATTAAGGGTCAAGAGGGTTGAGGGATTAGGGTAGAGAGTTTAGTATGTGGGTTTAAGAGTTTAAGGGTTGAGGGTAGAGGGTAGAGGATTGAGGGTAGAGGGTAGAGGATTTAAGGGTATAGGGTTTAAGGGTTGAGGGTTTAGAGTTTAGGGTTTAGGGTTGAATGTTTAAGGGTTTATAGGGTAGAGGGAGAGGGTTGAGTGTTTGAGGGTTGCGGGTTTAAGGTTGAGGGTTGAGGGTAGAGGATTGACGGTATAGGGTTAGGGGATTAGGGTTGAGGGTCCAATGTATAAGGTAGAGGGTATAGGGGTTGAGGGAATAGGGTTTAATGGTTGAGGGTTTAAGAGGATACAAGGGTTGAGGGATTAGGGTTTAAGGGTTGAGGGTTGAGGGTTGAGGGATTAAGAGTGTATATGGGTTGAAGGATTAGGGTTTAAGGGTTGAGGGTTGAGGGATTGAGGGTTGAGGGTTGAGGGATTAGGTTTTAAGGGTTGAGGTTTGAGGGTTGAGGGATTAAGAGGATATAGGGATTGATGGATTAAGGTTTAAGGGTTTAGGGTTTAGGGTTAAGGGATTAAGAGGGTATAGGGGTTGAGGGATTATTGTTAAAGGTTGAGGGTTGATGGATTAGGGTTGAGGGTAGAGGGTAGAGGATTGAGGGTAGAGGGAAGAGGGTTTAAGGGTTTAGGGTTTAATGGTTGAGGGTTTAGGGTTTAGGGTTGAGTATTTAAGGGTTTATAAGGTAGAGGGTAGAGGGTAGAGGGTTTTAGGTTTGAGGCATTAAGAGGGTATACTTGTTGAGCGATTAGGGTTTCAGGGTTGATGGTTGAGGGTTGAGGGATTAAGAGGGTTTAGGGGTTGAAGGATTAGGGTTTAAGGGGTTGAGGATTGAGGGATTAAGAGGGTATAGGGATCAATGGATTAAGGTAGAGGGTAGAGGGTAGAGGGTTTAAGGCTTTAGGGTTTAAGGTTTGAGGGTTTAGGGTTTAGAGTTAAGTGTTTAATGGTTTATAGGGTAGAGGGTAGAGGGTAGAGGGTTTGAGGGTTGAGGGATTAAGAGGGTATAGGTGTTGAGGGATTAGGGTTTAAGGGTTGAGGGTTGAGGGTTGAGGGTTGAGAGATTAAGAGGGTGTAGGGGTTGAGGGATTAGGGTTTGAGGGTTGAGGGTTGAGGGTTGAGGGATTAAGAGGGTATAGGGGTTGAGGGATTAGGGTTTAAGGGTTGAGGGTCGAGGGTTGAGGGATTAAGAGGGTATAGGGATTGAGGGATTAAGAGGGTATATGGATTGAGGAATTAGGGTTTAAGGGTTGAGGGTTGAGGGATTAAGATGGTATATGGGTTAAGGGATTAGGGTTGAGGGTAGAGGGTAGAGGGTTTAAGGGTTGAGGGTTTAGGGTTTATGGTTTGAGTGTTTAAGGGTTTATAGGGTAGAGGGTAGATGGTAGATGGTTTGAGGGTTGAGGGATTAAGAGGGTATAGGTTTTGATGGATTAGGGTTTAAGGGTTGAGGGTTGAGGGTTGAGGGTTGAGTGATTAAGAGGGTATATGGGTTGAGGGATTAGGGTTTAAGGGTTGAAGGTTGAGAGTTGAGGGATTAAGAGGATATAGGGGTTGATGGATTAGGGTTTAATTTTTGAGGGTTGAGGGTTGAGGGATTAAGAGGGTATAGGGGTTGAGGGATTAGGGTAGAGGGTAGAGGGTAGATGGTAGAGGATTGAGGGTAGAGGGTAGAGGGTTTAAGGGTTGATGGTTTAGGGTTTAGGGTTGAGTGTTTAAGGGTTTATAGGGTAGAGGGTAGAGGGTTTGAGGGTTGATGGATTAAGATGGTATAGGTGTTGAGGGATTAGGGTTTAAGGGTTGAGGGTTGAGGGATTAAGAGGGTATAGGGGTTGAGGGATTAGGGTTTATGGATTGAGAGTTGAGGGATTAAATTTAATCTATATAAATTAATATATATCATACTTAAGTGTGTTTCGAAAGATAATCCTGACAAACAATAATAATCATCTCTTAATTCCCGACAACCACTCAAATTTTCCTAGGTAGACTAAGTTGCCACCTTGGGTGATTTAGTCCCATGTGGCATAAAAATCAAATTTAACTTAAAATTCTTGTGAGATTTTATCTCCTAAACCCTAAGGTCGGCTTGTGATGAGGTAATTTTGAGGAATTAGGGCACAACATGCATAAATAAAGGGTTTTCCCCTCATTTTAACCCTAACTATTCTAATTCATAATCAATTCATCATTCACTCATCTCACATCCACTACTCTTCTCAACCAAGCTAGGGTTTGAGTATACTAAGTCATCAAGACATCTTTTTTGAAGCATTCAAGGGTTGATTGCTACAACTCAATATCAATCATCATGGCAAGGTAAACTCCATTTTTTTATGCTTCATTACATTATTTCATTATTTTGGTTTGATTACTCGAAAGGGGTTTGACCAAGGCAAACCCCCAATCCCTAACAATCAACATTTTCTCCTTCTCTCCTTGTGTGTTTGCAATTTTAGGTATTTTGGAAGGCTTGGAAATGGATTGAAATTTTTTTGAAGACACCTCCTTTTTGGCTAGGGGAAAACATCCATTAAAAGTCTCTTATAGGTTGAGAATCAAGGTTTTAGTTTCAGACACTTGGAGAAGCAAAAAGTGCAAATCGAGGGCTTTCGAGTGCACTTTCAAATCTCTCAAAATTTGGAAGTGGAATAAACTACCATTAGTGGCGAATTAGTCCCATTGTACATGCATTTTAGGGTTTTTTATAGATCTGAGTACCCTTTTGGTAGAAACGGGCTCCAGACCACTTTTTCCAAATTTGGGACTAAGTCACCCAGATTGGCACAAGTGTCCTAGTCGGCTTTTGTATCCAATTCTTTAGGATTCCAAACCTTCATGCCATCCCTTTTCAGCCTCCAGGTGCACCTCTTCAATTTTATTCATTTTTGTAATAGTTTGTTTATGTTTACTAGGTCATTTGCATATCATTATGTGTTTTCCAACACTTTGCATTTCTTAGGATTAGCATTAGTTAATCATGTATTTTTCATTTTGCTTCATTTATACATCACATTTCACATCATTCACACACATCACATCACACATTAACCCCTAATCTTGAATGTTAACATTAGCATTTTGGCCCACCTCTCTCCTTTTAGGTGAAAAACCCTAGAAGTGTTAGAGAGTCTTGTGGTGCCAAAATCTATGTTATACCATAAAATCATCCCCTATCCCATATAGATTCTAAATTTCCAAACCATCCATCTAGCTCTATAACCCCTCATCCAACTTACCATTCATTCACCTATGTGAATCTTTACCCATTGTATCATCCATCAAACCATCACTTAAACCTTATAAATCCCCCTTCAACCCTTCTATATCTTAATCAATCCATCCATCCTTAGCCTATATAAACCCTAAACCATCAAATTGTCCACCCCTTTGTATCAATCCTAATCCTTCAAACCATCTACTTAACCATATAAATCCTAACCCATAAATCCCCATAGACCTTAATCCATCAATCAACAAATCTCTTGATTCAAATGACCCATGTGTTAACCTTACCAATAGGAAACTTTTCTTGCACAAAAGGGTCATTCACTTCAAAACCAAATCCAAAACCAATATATGCTTGACCATCTCCATACCTCAAACAATAAACTAACAACCAAGTATACTCCTATGCAATTACTTCATCTCCCAAACCTTCAAAGTCTAAGAAATCCACACAATCTAATCAATCTAATCAAACTAATGAATCCAATCAATCTAGTGAATAACACAAAAAAATTGGAGCAAAAAATTAGTAACCTATTAATCCATGCTAACTTATTCCAAGTAGGAGAGGATGGCACATCCTCCTAAGGAACCCATTTAAATTGTCATGGATAGACACACTAATTGATTTGTTGATGTTAAGGTGTAAGGTAACATGATTATTTAGCTTAATTAGGGGAATTTTCTAATACCCACTTCTTGAGTCTAATATTGAGGTTTCTCATCAAAATCCTTTCTCGACGCTAGTATGAGGCCATAAATTATATTATCTTCTAGTGCTATCATCAATTTTAGTTGAAGCCGCATTTCATACTTACAATATGTGTTTATTATAATATCTTGAAAATTAATTAATAAATAATTTTCCAAGTCTAATCTATAAAATTTATGAAGTGTATAAATATATATTATTCATAGTTTTGAAATCCATATTAAAGGTGTGAAAGTGATAATATTTTATTATTAATATGAAGGAATAAAAGGAGTATTCTTAGGAGGAGAAAAAAGGTCTATAATCATCATTTAAGAAGGGTATGACATACATCTACTACCATTAATCTAGAAAGGGCATGCATTGATTAGATATAGGGTAGGGAAATAATATAAGTAGGGTATGGAAGGTAGAGATAAAGTGGGGGTGATCTTATAATTTTATGACTCTTTTGGTTGATTCAGATGATTCTATAAGGGCGTGACTACTACTCATAGAGTTGGAGAGGCATATGGAAGTGGCATCAACTATTGCACATTGTAGAACCCTACATAGAGATGACAATGTGTATGGGAGTATATACACTTTAAATGGTAGCCAAAAAGGTAGAGTAGATGGAATTGTGATAAGAATTAAATTTTTGCAAATATCATTAATGTAGTCTTTATATGGGCTTTCATTTTTTTCTACAACATCCAACAAAATTCCTTGTCACATCCTCCAAAGGCACCCATTTTTAGTTTATTGAGTATTTTATACTATTTAATTTTTCAATGGTAAGGTGCATGGTGACACAATTATGTAGCTCAATTAGAGGAGATGCCAATTCATACATCAATTCTAATGCTAATAGTTCTTTTCAACACCTTAGGGGTAAGTGCAAATAGATGAGAGACCAAAAAGGGGACACAAACACTTTTTAGCCCACATAAGACATAACATGATCATGTTATAAGTGCTCACATTGTTTTATATAAAATCTTGAATGTGTAGAGGTTGAGCACATTTCAACTAATCCTATCAACACCATATAATTTAGAGCACAAGCCAATGAATGCATGCACATATTCAATATTTGATTAAATTAAATAGTAGGAGAATTTTATTTTATTTTTTTATTTTTTCATGAATTGAAAATTCCCCATCATTTCATCAAAACCATAATTTGCCCATTTAGGAAAACCTTATCGAAGAACAACCACAATGAACCCCTTTGACAATACCTTGACATCCTCCTAGGACACAAGGAAAATTCCTAGGTCAAATAGAAAACAATAAGAAAGAACTTGAAACATTAATTTAAAAGTTGAGAGATCCAAGTGGAACAACCTCCCATTAGTCTATCCTCATCACTTCACTAGAATCTATTAAGGAAAGTCAGCTCTAGAATTGTTGCTTGATGACCAAATTGAAGCATAATAAAACACAGATTGGATGAGTAGCTTAATGGTGTCTCAATTAGGCCTTAAGTATTGCATTTTACATATTATAATTTCCAAGGAATGTGGTTGGGTGAGCTAACATAAAAATGGGTGATTTGGGGATATCTAGGGTTGAATTTTCTTTCTAGCATCAAACCAAATTTTATACCCTAAGTTGTAGTAACTACCAGAAGGATTTTAACAATCCTTTCTTAATAGTAACCATGCAATCAACAACAAGAAAAAAATTGACTGAAGGCACAAGAATAACCTAGAATAATGGCATCCAAATGTCCCATCGTCTAAAATGATGAGTTTAATCTTCCTTGGTTGTTGCCCTTCACACTTAGATCTCCAAACTTGTCCTAGGTTGCCATGCTTCAATAAAATCTTCCACCTCTCTTTTCTCTAAAATTTTCTAGTCAAAATAAACCCACAAATTGCAAATTTAAGGAGGATGAGGTTGGATCTTGAAAAAATGCATCATTTTTGGGTCAAATTCTATAAAAAAATGCCCCATTTTGGAGGTCTCCATGCCTCAAAATCACATAGTTTCCCTTTCTCACCTTGCCTAGAGTAATTCCTATTAAATGTGGGTTGTCTCCAAATGTGGCAAGAAGTTGGCAACCCATTAATGGCATCTCCTATAGATCGACTCCTTGATCTCGCCTCCCTCAAGCTTCTTTCACATTTTATTTTCTTTCACTTGTATTCCCCCCTTACTTTGTTCAAGGTCTATGGCAAAATAATAAATTTATTTGATCTTAATTATATAAACACCCTCCTACCAATTATATCATTATATTTATTTATTCATATGTGTTTTTATTTTATTCATATTTATGTTTTGTTGTTGTTTATTATTTACTTAAGTATGCTTTATTTATATTTATATTTTAATTTACTTAACCCTTGTCCTTAGGTTAATTTTTTTAGATTCAAATAGTAGTTGATCTCATGCCTTTACCTAATTATAATCAAAGAAGACAAAAACAAAATGGATGAACAATGATAATTTTATGAAAGCACCCTCAAAAAAATATATAAAATCCTGACAAATCTTTTATTTTTTTAGGAAAAAATATTAATTTTTATTGGTGAATCTTTCCTTTTTTTCAAAAAGAATTAATTTTATTGGCAATTTTTTTTACATCACTAAAATTTTGTAGAAAATTTTGGCGAGTCTTGAAAAAGAATAGGAAAATGCATTAATTATGATGGAAAATCTATCCAATATAAAAACAATTCTCATGGAAAAGTAAGGGCCCGAGGGTGGAAATTATCAATGGGTTCAAGGGGAACAATATAATATTTACTTTCCACCATTGTTTTAAAATATAGTATAATGGCCCTCATTGTATTCTACAAGGTAAAATGTACCCATGATCTGTAATTCATGTGGAGATCAAAATATCTTTTATATCATTGATCTAACAACCCTTGTTATACTTTGTAAGGTAAAATTTACCCACAATCTATAATGCTCATGAGACCCAAAATTGTGGGCCCCATGAGCATTACAGATCTTGGGTACATTTTACCTCATGGAATACAATAAGGTCCATTAGATTATATTATAAATCAATGGTGGAAACTAAAGATTAGAAATATGGTCCTAAAGAAACTAATAATTATGATATACTAATGGAAAATTAATATATATTTCTACTATAATTTATAAAATGTAGGTGAATCTGATCTAGTCACGTATCAAATATTGTGGAAAATTTGAGTTAATTTTTTTAATTTAATAAGTTATTCGGCGATTTAAATATGACTATAGTAATTTTTTGTAAAAATGTGGCGATTCAGGTCACTTTGTAGCTCGAACTCGAACTATTAGTCAATTTTGGATTCCCAAATTTCAACTATTAGCCAATTGGTGAATATTGGCCACTACAAAAATCACTAATAGATGAAGCATCTAATCTCAAGGTTACACATGGATTGGATAATCCCTTGGAGATTCGAACTACACGTAAAGGATCATTTAACAACACTCTACATATTCAATATCAATTTAGATTAACCTTAAATTAGGTGAAAATTATAGGCAAAGTCTTGACACTAAAAAATGGTATTTTTGTTTTTCTCTCTCATTACTGGACTATAGAATTTTCTTCACCTTGCACCTCGGTTACTTGCAACCAAATCAATCTCATCACATATTACATCATTCCAATCATTAGCTTGGGTTATTTCCAAAAATATAACAAATACATTAAATTTAACAAATATAGGATAATGATAATAATAACATTCATTAATTCTAGCATTAAGATTCATAACCATCACCCATAGTCACATAGGTTCACTTAACATATTATGATCACAAATTCCACCCCTAGTCCAAATTACGACAGGCTAGGGGTCATGCAAAAAAATTAACAAGGTTCCTAGGGGATATTACAGTTAGTCATAGATCACATGCACTCCAATTGATATATGATTGAAGATCAAAATAGTAGAATGGAGAGAGAATTCAAGATAAAATATAAGAGAAACTAGACAATTCTCACATTACTCTTTCTAACTAATAGAGAAGAGAGATTTGAGTGTTTTATATATAGCACAAATAGGTGCATATACATCCAAGAGGTGTAATAACTCAAACTACCTAGAATAGGTGAAAATTTTATTGGGTAAATACCAATTACATGGTTGCACCTACTCAAATAAAGAAAAATAAATTGTTATGAGAGGTGGCTAATAAATCTAAAAGAGGGTGTGACTCAACTACCCAAAGGTGGGTGAGATTGGCATATGTAACTAATGGATTATTTCATATATTCTCATATTAACCATGTGCCCAGATAATCTAGGAAAGCTTAATAATATGTGTAGGAAAAATAAATATCCCCTAACATAAGAAAAATAAAAAACCTACACTTACACCAATTAAAAATTATTGATAAATAAATATGTAATAAAAAATATCAAAAATTATTTGTACACTAGATATTGTAATTAATAATCTAATTCTAAGATATCTTAGAAATGTTTTATTATTGTAAAAGTTATGTTATGGTAAAATGCCACTCAATATAAAATAATTGAAAATAATTGAAAACGGACAAAAAATGAGACTTTTTAAATTTTAAAAAAACTCATAGTTGATCTACAATAAAAATTACAAAAATTATTAGTTTATATTATCTTTCAATTCATGAAAGTTTGCTTAAATATAATTGACAAAATATGGTGAATACTAAAAATTGCTATTTTTTGTGGTTCAATAATGAAAAATGGGATGTGCACTATTGTTCTTTCACCTATAAACTATTATTTCATAATTGTACAAGTATGTATTTTTCTTAGTATAATTTTGAAAATATTTCACACATATGGACTTATAGAGGATACAAGTGCATACTCTTACATTTTCCTCACTCATTTTATGCCTTTTTAAGTGAATGCCACTAATACATGGTCCTAGCACTTAATTTGTTTCCTTCAACATATCAATCAACTTCTAGAATATCCTTGACCTAGTTCTTAGAGAATTACCCATCCTAGACTAGATTGTGTTTACAATTATATCCCCTAGATTGAACTATGGTGACGTCATCCCTATAGTTTCAAGTTCAAATGTAGCTATTTCTTGTGTCAACTCTTTGATTGTTAGCCATCAACCAATGCACCAAAGGTTTAGAATTTCATATCTAGGGCTTGTGCTTAAGGACGTCACCCTAAGTCACTTTAATCATATGACAATTAGGAAAATTCATATGCATTAAAGCATATTGGCTACTATTATATCACTTATAGGTTCAACTTCTAGATTCTACTCTATCTCTATCATAGTCTAACATCTTTGTTTTTCATTATTTTTAATATTATTGAAGCAATCTAGGGGTCTAACTATAAGTAAGGAGTCAAATGCTCTTACCTCTATCATACTAGGTCCCAATGGCGCTTTTAGCAGCACCTAATTTTCTACAAATAAGTATACATCAAGTGAATTTATTTTGCAAGTGTTGAAGATCTCTTACCACCAAAGACAAAGTTGTTCCATAAGAATAGAATTGCACCAAGTCGCTCAAATTGCAAGTACAACCATATCGCATATCCTTAAATTTTTGGATCTCAACCATGTCAACTTTTTGATATCATATTGAACTCCAAATTTTAGTATGTCTCTGTATCACAACATTCAAAATCTATATTTCATTAATTTTAAGGTGGCCGTTAACGTATCTCAATCAATTCAATTTGTTTTTTCAAATTATGTAATTATCATTCTCAACTTTTTAGTTTTTTTTTAATTTAAAATGTATTGATTTATCTGATTATTTCACTCATTTGAACTAGATTAATAATGATGAAGTGTAATTTTATTTTGTATATTATATTTCACCATTATATCTGAAATACCTATTTAAAAATGTTCTTACTCTTTTAAAAACTCAATGTTAATCTTTTAAGTAAAATATTGATAAAAAGATCACTCAAAAAGAGAGAATATTTCAGTACTTCAAATCCCAATGTAAATATTAACAAGCACAACTTGAAACTATATGATAAAGTAGATCCAACTCCCTATTTTACACTTCTAGAAAAATCCAGTAGATAAACCAAGAATAATATTTTTTAATAAAGGTATACAATTCTTGTCATAAGGAATCCATAGAAAGGTAATAAGTATATTGCTTTCAACTAAAGTTGCCAACTAAAAACAAAAACTCAACAAAATACAATAGACTTTTGTTTGAAACAGACATTTAAAAATATTTTCCTTCTCCCTATTTTTTTGTTTTAAACAGAGCTGCAGAACAGCAATAGAATAGTACCAACAATCTGTCAATAATTACAAAATACAGCTCAACGAGTTTGACAAACAGTTCATAAGGAATGCCCAATACACATAACCAAGAAGAGTGAGCCACCGACAATGTAATAATATAGTACTCCCAATGTCAAATCAAATATCCCAGAGAAATTTATTGTATACAAATCAAGATTTTTTTTTTTTTAAAATTCAGTTTTTATCAGGTTTTTTCAAAGTAGAAAATACATGAAAATTAATTCGATTTTGTGTTGGATTTAGTCTATGAGATTGGTGTGTGACTGTAAAATAAAAAATCTATTGTATTATGATTTTCAATTAATTAATAAATACAATTAGGGATAAATGCTTTTGATTTTGAGCTATGAACGGGTGAAATCACAAACAGAGGACCTCATCCCCAATATAACCACTCAACAGTACCACCACAACAAGATTTGAACTTTAATAGTAAGAACAACAATACGACCTTTAAACCATCACACCATACCAATATGAACAATTCTAATGCCTATTTAGATTGTATGCAAGGATTTTTCTTTTTCTTTTTACATCTTATACAGATGAGGGACCTCATTGATGTAACTCATGCTAGTCTCCCCGTGGAAGAATTATTTACTTCTGCAGTTGATTCAGCTAACAGTCATAATGAACATTCTGGCACTGATCATCAAACTGTTACAATAATTTTGGGGAAATTTTCATAAAGAAAAGGAGTTCTGGTTGCTGAGGAAGTTACAAAGGGAGGTAGTATGGAGTCTCAGGAGGGATTCACTATGGATGGCTCTGTTAGTTTGAAGGGCAGATCTGTTCTCAGATCCAAAACTGGAAGATGGAAAGCTTGCTCGTTTCTCGTAGGTAAAATAAGTAAAAGAAATAGTCATCTTTAAATATTGTTTGCAAGTTTTTGGATTCAATTGTTCCTCTTTTTATGATGAAGATTTGAAACGTCGACACAAACAATTTCATGAACTGCGAAAAACTTATTCCAACTATATTCAAATATGTAGTGTTTTTGCATTGTATCAAATGGTCAATTTATTTTTAATGAATAACAACCTCCCTGGAGAGTTATTCATAATCATTGATCAGGGGAGATGGGGTTTGTAACATCTACAAAAATTAACTTCAAATTCTGCAGTTAAATCCCAGTAAACCATCCATAGATTCTACTCCAAAGTTGTATAAATTCCTAGTAAATTATTGATTGGATTGATTCTTACATGCAGGCTATGAAATATTTGAAAGGATGGCCTTCTACGGAATTTCCTCCAATTTAGTGAATTACTTAACCAGTAAGTTGCATGAGGGCACAGTGACTTCTGTAAGGAATGTAAACAATTGGAGTGGTGCCATTTGGATCACTCCTATACTTGGTGCATACATTGCAGATACCCACTGGGGACGCTACTGGACATTTACAATATTTTCCTTCATTTATATAGTGGTCTGCACCTCATCTCTATCTCTAATACACATTTTTATGTACACAGTCAAGGGAGATGATATTTTTTATACTGGTATATTGTGTGCAGGGAATGTTGGTTTTGACTTTGGCTGTCTCAGTGCCATCTCTGAGACCACCAGAATGTGCAAAAAATGCTAGCATGTGTGCAAAGGCCTCCACACTTCAGGTGGGAGTTTTTTATTTTGGATTGTATGTGCTTGCTCTGGGCACAGGCGGTACAAAACCCAATATTTCCACCATTGGTGCAGATCAATTTGATGAGTTTGAGCCCAAAGAGAAAGCTCGAAAGGTCTCCTTCTTCAATTGGTGGATGTTCAGTGTTTTTTTTGGATCATTGTTTGCACAAACTTTCCTGATATACATCCAGGAATATATTGGATTCGCTGTGGGATATGCAGTTCCTACTCTTGGCCTGATTATATCAGTAGGCATATTTTTATTGGGAACACCATTTTACAGACATAAGCTTCAGAAAGGGAATCCTTTTGGTCGAATTGCTCAGGTAATAGTTGCAGCAGTTCGCAAATGGAGAGTGAAGGTACCTGCTGATCCAGAGGAGCTTTATGAATTGGAGTCTAAAGCGTATGTTGCCAAAGGAAGATTCCCCATTTCTAATACTCCGTTCTTAAGGTCAGATTTTCTTGCTCTTCTTGGAATATCCTAAAAAGATTAGTGCTGTAAATGCTAAAAATCCCATTCAAATCGCTTCATACATCTGATGATTACTATTAAAAGAAATACTTAAAATTTGTTTTGGTTCAGATTCCTGGATAAAGCAGCAACAAAGAACGGTTCTACATCAAGTCCATGGAGGCTATGCACTGTGACTCAAGTAGAAGAAACCAAGCTCATGATAAAACTACTCCCAATATGGGTTGCCATGTTCATACCTGGCACCATAGTAGCCCAAGTAAACACACTGTTTATAAAGCAGGGGAATACACTGAAGAGGAACATGGGCCCTCACTTTGAAATCCCCTCTGGCTGCCTCACAGCATTTGTCACCATGTCAATGCTGGTGTTTATTGTAATCTACGACAGAGTCCTTGTCCAGCTCTTCAGAAAATTTACAGGAAACCCCAGAGGCATAACTATCTTGCAAAGAATTGGAATTGGTCTAGTTATTGAAGTAATACTTATGGTGGTTGCAGCAATAACAGAAGAACAAAGAATTAGGGTTGTGAAAGCACACGGGCTTGAAGGTAACCCAAAAGCAGTAGCACCCCTCACAGTCTTCATTTTACTTCCTCAATTTATACTCATGGGAATAAGAGATGCCTTTCTTGAAGTAGGTAAGTTGGAATTTTTCTATGATCAATCCCCTGAGAGCATGCAGAGCATAGGAACTGCACTGTTTGCCAGCACATTAGGCATTGGGAATTTTATCAGTAGTTCTCTTCTGACTACAGTGACTGATATAACTGGCAAAAAGGGCCACACAAGCTGGGTTTTAGACAATCTAAATGCATCTCGGCTTTACTATTATTATGCACTTTTGGCTGTTCTCAGCTTCTTGAATACAATTTTCTTTCTGGTAGTTTCATGGCTGTATGTTTATAAAAGAGAAACCAGCGAAGCTTTTGGCAGTAGCCATGGGATGAATGCCACTCAACATTTAAAGCAGCAGCAAAGTTATACAAATGTGGACAATGTCGATGGTATGTCGATGGATTTGAACGCACAGCCCATTCCTAAATGACAGTTAATTATGTGCATGAATTTGAACTGAAATATTTCTGAGGAATGATTTTTCTACAGTCCGTGAGAATTAGATGCAATTTTTTTGGATTCAATTGTGTGTATTTATTTGGATCGACGTCTCCAATCACACTCAATGATTCATCGTCAAAAAGAAGAAAATCACTCTTATACCATGAAATATTTCCGATGTGGTTAATTACTCTTATATACCATTTAAGAAATGTTGTAAACCATTTAATCTGTTATGTCTTGTTTTGCTTGAGAGAACAAACTTCAGTTATGACAACAAATTTGCTCAAGTCTTTTGCAATGGTCAAAGCGTAGTAGTCTAAATTAGTCGATATCTGCAAATGCATCTTCTAATTATGACAAAAAATTTGCTCAAGTTTTTTGCAATGGTCAAAGTGTAGTAGCCTAAATTAGTCGATATCTGTAAATGCATCTTCTAGAAGGAGAAGACTCTTAATTCCTATTTATTAAAGAGGTATGCCAAGGATACTAAACTGGTTGACCACATGATAAAAATACATCAAGAACAACAGTATTTATTAAAACAAATAATTTGCTTATATATTTAGAGACCGATGATATTTTTTTCCTAAGGTTATAAGTATGAGTTAATGAATTATTGATTTTATTTGGTTTAATGTCAAGATCGAGGTTTATCAAATTTTCTTTTTAGATTCTTTGTGAGTCATTCAACTTTATCAATAAATCAAGGCCCACTTAATGATAGTTGATTCTTTTTAAATTTTCTTTTTAGATTCTTTGCGAGTCATTCAACTTTATCAACAAATCAAGACCCACTTAATGATAGTTGATTCTTTTTAAATGTCTTTTTAGGAAGAAATTAAGTAAAGTATCTTATGCATAAGTATTTAATAAACTTAAAGCACACAAACATATTGTTAATTGTTATTATATATTTTTTTACTAACAAGGATATTTGGATAATTGAAGATTCAAATTTGAATGTTACTATTTGTAATTTTTTAAATCAAGTTAAATTTCACAGAAGACACAAGATTGCAGCTCTATCTAGCTCTTAGATGATGACAAAGGACTTAGTTTGGAGGGTTTGGAAATTGAAGCGGTCTTGGAAGTCTTAGGTGAGATTTTGAAATCTAAGTTTTCTTGTTCTTCCTCTATCCATAGGATTAATGAGAGACATGGAAGGCGACCAAAGGTAGATAAACTCAAAGAAAATATTTTTTGGAAGAGAATGAAGTTAATTCTCAATAGATCATGGATTTCATTATTATATGATGAAGGGGAAGTTCCCTCTTTAGGGGAAATGAAGCTTATATCTTGAAATTATAGGGCTTGAATGCCTAGGTAACAAAGGGCTTCATTTACAAAAGCTAGATTTAGATCTGATACAAGAAATAAAACTATTGAAATAAAAAAAATTAGTGTTTTTGTCCTTTTTTGGTGCTCTTGTCTTGGAGGTTTGTTTTATATGTTCTTGGAGCTTCAAAAGGCTTGTGTATACTATGGAACCCTCAAACGGATGTGGCTTCAATTGGTGGCCAAACTCTCTAATTGGTTGGGGTGCTCTTTCAAATCTCTTCAAGAGAATATTTTTTGTTGTGTTCAATACCTATGGGCCTAATAGCCCCATTAGACAAAAAAAGGGGATGAAATGTGTGCCTAGCTTACTCTCTAACCAAGTTAAAATGTAATATTGGAAGGAGACTTCAATGTCATAACATGCTTGAGAGAAAAACATGGAGGAGCCGATAAATTGTCTCAATTTGAAAAAGAATCCAAAGCTTTCATTAACCAACAATCATGTGAATTTGGTCCCTAGAGATGGGAAATTGGTGCAGGAGCACCTACACCCTATTGTCAAACTTGGATTATTTGAAGTGGATCATTTGTTGAGTTAGGGGTAATATAGGATGTTTCGAGTCAATATATGCTAAATAAGGTCAATCAAGACCATTTAAGGTGTATTAGGTTGAGTTTTGGAGTCTTGGTGGTCAAATGTGCAAAAAATGCATTCTTGCTACAAAATTGTCAATATTTGAATTTGTAGCCTTTTGAAGGCAAATCCTTGAATTTGGATGTAAATGTGCAAGAGTGAGGTCTAAGAGGTTGTAATAGGGTGAATTGGAGGTGTTAGAGTGATTTAGGAGTTTTTAGGTGTCAAAATTAAAAAGTTGTAAAGTTTATGTAATATTGTCATATGTAATTTGTCTTAAAATGCAACTTAATGAAGATTAGGTCTTAATGATTAAAAATAAGTTATAGGCATTGGAGGAAGTTGGAATGCAACAAAAACATGTATAAGAACCTTCAATGGCTCGAAGGAGGATTTGGCTGGAGATTTGTGGACCTTTTTTATCAATAAAAACATTGTTTTCCAGAAAATTACTGGTTTTTCTCTACTTTTTGTTGTGGTACGGATCTGTACGGAATCCAAATGCTCTAAAACTTTTCGGAAGTTGTGGTCCTATGCGTTAGCTTTAATTTTCTTCAAATTTGAGGGTCTAACTCCTTGTTTTGTGAAAGTTATTAATTTTTATTGCTGCTACCTATTTTTTCTAGATTTGTGGGTTGAGGGTCTTCAAAAATGATAAACTGACCCATTCCACTTTTTGTGTTTACTTTACCTTGTGGAATGGGTCCTCTAGCATGTAAAATATATTTTTAACACATCCAAGATGTTTTGGAATTCAATTGCTAGTGAATGGGTGGAGCCCTAGGGCTGGAAAATATTGTTTTCCTTGTGAAATTAAGCAACTAAAGCATGGTTTTGATGAATTTCTGATTGGATAACCTATGTATGAGTTCATTGAGCATGTTCAAGCTATATTTTGGGTGTTTGATGCATTGGTATGTTTGTAGGAACCTTGGAATCATGATTTTCAATAAAACTCTTGGTTTGGGCATTGAAAATGAGGGTTTGAGAGTTTGGTGATAAAGAGAGCTTAGAGTGACCTATAACCTTGAAAATATGGTGTTTTGATTCATAATAAAGGACTCTTTGAATTTTTTGAGTGAAGGGCAGGATTTTGTGAAGGACTTGCTTTGTAAAAGTGGGTGATTTGGTAGTTTTTTTGCAAGCTAGGTCTATTGAAAGTCATGATTGGTCCAAAGGAGTCACCCCTGGTTCTGAGTTATGTTATGTAAGCCCCAAAAGGGTATCTTAATCCATCATTCTTTTTTCAAGTGTTTTGGAAAGTTTTTGAGAAAGTTCCTAAACCGGGTCTTGACTGCTACAAGGAATGGCTTGTGTAAATGGTGAAAATGTGGAGTTTAGTTGACTTGTCTTTGAAAGTTGTTTGAAGGATAGTCACTTGACATTGTGTGAGGTTTAAGAACCCATGTATGGGTCTTGTGAATATTTTATGTTCATTTTTCAAGATTGAAAGGCTAGAAGCCTTCGAGGGTGAGTTGATGTCCAATAGAAATGAAGACAATTGAAAGAGTGAATACCCTTCTTGTGACTGATCATGTTAGGTTTTTGTGAGTCACCTCCACCTTGTCTGCATCAGAAATTATTTTGGAATAACTAATGATAACTGCTTTATAATATTTTTTCAAAGACTAGATAGATTTCTAGTCAACCACTAGATTGGTTTAAGAAATTTCGAGTGTCAAAATCCTTTATTTTCCCTATGGTAGGCTCTAATCAATGGACTAGATGAATCCCCTCCAAAATGGCTCATTAAATTTGAGCTTATGTTGCTTCAACATTAAGACTTGTATCTCTTGATAGAAAAAAGGTGGATCTTCTTTAGCCCCTAGGTTGTTTGTTGCATGTTTTTCTCATAAGCTTCAATGTATCAAACAATGCCTAATGATCTAGAACATTAAGGTGTTGGAATTTTTTTTTATCTTGAGGCTTAGCTTGAGTAGGATTTGATGATGAATCTATTGGCAATCCCTCATTTTTGTAAATTTTCATCTCTTCTTGTGCTTTAGTTTCCTTATGGTAATTACTAATCTAAGATAAGATCACTATGGTTTTGTGTTATCTTGGCCTTTAAGCATGTTTACATATGTATTTTTTTCCATCTGTAAGAGTGTTGGTTGAGTAAATAGTTCTAATTGGTTGGCCTTATTTCTTTAAAGGATTATGCTTATTTTCTCTATGGTTTCCATGTGTGTCTTTGCATTGTTATGTGTCATCTAGTTCATTCTCTAACTAAATTCTAATTGTAGCTTGCATGTGTTATTTCCCCTAGTTCAAGCCTTAGATATCTTATTTTCTTTTGCTTAGATAAATTCATGGTTTACCTCATGCTTGAATTCAAAACTATCAACCCATGTATGAGCCATGCACTTTATTTCTAATCACTTGGTGACTTGTAGATTGGTTTCTTTATGAATTAAATCATATGTTAATTTCCACAATATTTTCATCACAAATTTGGCCCAAGTTCCTCACCACTTGCATCCAACCATTGATGGCTCTTTTCTCTTAGCCCTTGGTCACACTTTTTTAATCTTCATCATTTAACTCTATCTCAAGTTTGAACTTGATCATGTATTAAACCATTTTGTATATGGATCACATATCCATTCTTGCAAATGTTCTAAGTTTGAGAGGTTTTTGACCCATCTATCCTAATATGATCTAATTGAGTATAATTTTGAATTCCAAACTATGTATTTTATCTATGATATGACTTTCTCTATATTCCTCTTGGAATACCAAGCAAACCACTTGGCACCATTTTTTTTCCCTAATGACACTATATGGTAATCCAAGGTCTTTTCATGATAGTATGCATATTATTTAGGTAATGTATCACATGGTACCATATGCCATGTTATTGAAAAGAGTAGTGGACTTAACTTCTCAATGTAGGATTATGTTATGGGGCTACTATTCAATAGGGATACAATAAAATTGATTCATGGAACAAAAAATGATCCAATGCTAAATTACGAGTATGTATCTTCATGTTATGTGTTATGTACATTGTATTACTGGATCAACAATTTTTTGCATTATCCATTCGATTTATCCCAAGACGCTTGATAGTTACTCCTTAAATTACAACTTATCTCTAGCTCTTCTATGGGTGACATTAATCTTATGCATTAACCATTGTATTTTTGCTATGTATTCCTCAAGTGGTGTTTGTAGTGGGGTTCTCTCCTCTTTCCCACTAGTGCCTTGTTTCAGATGTTTTTTTTATTCTTGGGTCAAAGAGCATATAATGGGCCACCATGCATTTTATATGATAGTGGTTATATTTTCTATATCCTAGTGGCATGTACCTTCATCTTAGAAATGACTCATTGGTCTCCACATGAAACCTATGTGGAGTGGTTGTGGGCTCTATGTGCTTGTGTCTCTACCCAAAAGTTCTCCAACTAAGCTATATTTAAATGAATGATTGTCATGCGTCTTCTTAGTGAGGAATTATTTATTCATGAGTAGGAAGTATTTTTTGGATGTATTCTTTGTATCTCTCATGCATATGTGGCTTCACAAGTTCCTTTAATCTATATTTCTACTCTCTAGCATCATTTTATATATGCTAGTTCCAAACAATATTTGAATATGTTAACAATGCCTACCCACCATATATTATTGAAACAATCAAAAGTGAAGTTTAATAGTTCTTCATTCATGTTAACAAAGGTGGTGATATTGAGGGCTATGTAAATAGTGGTTCATTGATGTAGGCTAGTCAATTGTTGGGTCCTTTTTTCCCCTATTGTTTCATGTATCCTAGTTCTTATTCTTGTGGAATTTTTAATACTAGATCTAATTCTTTACTTTAGATTTTTACCTACACAATAGTCCTAGGCTATCTCTATGTAAAAAAACTTTAAACTTTATGGTGACCCTCTAATGCTTGATTTCTCTTCTATGAGCATGATTTTGATTATAGATGAGCTTTCACATATTTGCAAGATTGATACGATTCCATGGAGTCATGTGTGTTTCTATAGGAAGTATTTTAAGATATGTCTACATCCTCTCAAGGTTTATTGTTTTGTATTAATAAGCTCAAGAATGTTTCAATTATATTGCTACATGAATTTTAACATATAGGCTATCAATTATGTCAATTTTCATGGAGATTTATTACATTGAATGCACTATCTAGCTACTCCAATCCTCTCTTTGTGACACTTCTGATTTATGAGATACCTGCTATTTTTTAAGTTAAAGGAAAATAAGGGTACCTACCTTTACAAGAGTCATATGGCTAAGAAAAATGGATCCCAACAATGAGACCACACAAAAACCCATTATATAGACAAATAAAAAAAAAAGAGAAACAAAAAATTACAATAAAAACAACACACAACTTAGAGAACCAACACCAACCCCAAAAACCATGAAGACAAGCTAATTGGAAGGGGAATGGACCAAACCTTAAATATTGTGAGCCACTTCCCTTTGTTCTAAACTTTGATGAATAAAATCCTTGAGGGAGTTATTCTCACTACTATACTCACTAACAACAATGTTATTCTTCTTTTATTTGGCCCTAAAATTTACTCCTCTTCAAGGATCTTCATGCTTGAGGTACTATATTTAAGGCATTATTTGCTCAAATTCGGGACATTATTTACCAAACCCTCCTACTCTCTCACTTTTATTTCTAGCAAGATCATTTTTTTTCATAAAATAGTTATCACTTTATGCTTGAAATAACATGTGGTGCAAGCATAATTCTTTTGTTTATTTTACCAAATATATTGGTTCTACTATTCTTCCCTCTTCTTTGTGGCCATTTTTTCCTCTTTATTTTTCTTCTAGATAGGGTACTTCAAATTAACCTTGGATTTTATTTGAGCCTCATCTCAATCCTTGATATAACAAAAGATTTTTTATTGGTTTTCATCCCACTATGAACATGTGAATGTATACTATTGTATACACTATCATCAAAATATGAATCCACCCTCTCAGTATCTAAGTGAACATAAAAATAATTGTCACCATCATTTAAATACATAAGATTGACCTCATTGATAAGGGGATGAAAAATATTCTAGGTTGACAGGAAGCAAAGTGAAAAGATGCTCTAATTGCTACAATATTGTCACCAATTCTCTTCTTAGGGCCCTTCCTTTTGGGACTATCAAAATTCACATTGATATTTTGATCACCCTTTTGTCATTACCACACTTCCCCACTAAACTAGACCATGAAATTGCCTAGGACTCATATCAAAATTAATCTCTATACTCTCAAACACAAAAATAGGGTGAATTTCCTTTTTAACCAAAGGTATATTCTCATGGGCACTTGGAGTTTTTCTCTTACACTTTTCATTGGAAGAAGGGGAAATATTAGGAATAGGCATGGTAGAAATATTAGGGCTACACTACTTTTTCCCTTACATATGGGGTTAGGGTTATTCACCTTAGGCTAGTACTGACACTAGGAGCTAGATAATTATCTAGGCAAAAGTGATATAGGTGAAATATGAGACCTTGATGTAAAGACACACTCACCTTGTTTCACTTGACATAATTGATATAATTTTTAACAAAATACAAGAGATAAAATGGAAATATTACCTATATATCATGTTAAAGGTGAAATAACAAAAGAAAATGATATGTGTGAATACATTGGAACCAACCTTCAAGAGTACATTTATTGTTTAAGTACATACTTATCTTATTCTACGAGGAGATCCTCCCTTTTGGACCCATTTTTTATGTTTAGCATATTTTTTTAACATCAATGAGGAAGGAATTAATGAATGTATTCACTTTTCGATTTCCCATCCATCTCACCTTCAAATACATGGTGGTTAGGCCCATATCATCACCAATTAGCCTTTCATTAGCTTCAAACTCTACACTACCAAATTTCACCTTTCTCATGTTCTATATTTATGCAAATTGAATGGAGAGGATGGAGTTGAAGCCACACATAGAATCAAAAGGTTGTGACAACCCCCTTACTAACATTGGCCCATAACTCATGGTTTAGCTTGATATCTATAAAGGAGGAGGAATAAAACCTCACTCTATCTCTTTCCATGGTAAAATAAATAACTTGTTATGCCTTACATACACACCCCACTATTTTTGCTTACAAACATTGTGGGTCCCAGTTTTTCTTGTTTATGTTTTTTTTTTGTTTTGTCCCTTTGGTTTGTTTTGGTTGGTTCGTGGGTTCATTTGGATCCTTTTTTTTTTTTTCAAGACTCTTAGAGTCCCCATAATTTCTTTTGGTTCTTGTCAATCCATAGGCCCCACTTGGAACTTGGAACTTGGGTTCCTTCTATGATCCAACTCATGATTCCATTTGATCTTTCCCTTCTTCATCTTTGACTAGGTGCTAGAACTTGAGATGATCTTAGGACCTAAATCCCAAGTTCAAGGTTCTCTTTGCAATATGATCTCCATTATTTTCCAAACCTCTTTTTTCCTTATAGTCAGGTGTCAAACCACGATCAAAACTTTGGATTTAGTTCCAATTTATGGGTTCCTCCTACTACTTGTCTCTAGGTACCTCTCCACCTACCTCCTCTATGAATTTATAAAATATTAAGATGGATCCCTTAGTTGGTTTATAAGCCTATCTCCTTTCTATTTTCATATTACCTTGCATTTTAAACTTTCTTGCTCTCTCATCTTCACGAGCCCTTTATGTGTTGATTGCCATAATGTTTTCTTGTGCTTTGTGGGTGATTTAGAAAATTTAGAATACCCTAGCACCTTCCTATAATTTCAGGTTTTCTCAATTTGGTTGAATGTCTAAGTGTGAGGTAGGTTTCTCATATTTTTTTTTTTATATTTTTCCTCCCTTCTATTTCTCTTCACCATTTTTTGGGTCTGTTTGATTCATGTTTTATTTTATTTATTCATTTTCTCTTTACAGACCTAGTTATAGTTCATGCCCTAGGGATGAGACTAAAAATATATGTTTTTATTTCTTTGCATGCTTGTGTTTGTTTCTCTAGTTTACCTTTTTATTTATGTTTTATCTTCCTTGTCTTGGGTTTTGTTTTGCATGTTTTCCATGTTTTGGGTAGTTTTCTTCCTCTGATATCCACTAAGTTTTGACCACATGACCTTTCCATGGTCATTGTGGGCCTTTGGTATTGGGTAGAACCGAGGACTTGGAAGTAGTGTTCCACTTTCATATTCCCATCTGGTTCTTACACCCGACTCTTCATTTAAATGGTCACTTCAAGAACCTTCATACCTTCCAATCGGGTCTTGAGTTATGGGTGGAACCAACATTCCAAGTTTGTGTTTTCACCCACCTCCCATGATTTGATCCTAATAAGAACTATTCTTCACACCTTCTTTGCTCTCAATCGGGTCTTAGGCCACAATTGGAACTTAGAACTTACTTTCAAGTTCTTGGTCCTCTTTGCAACCCATTCATTTATAATAAACTTCCCCTTTTCAACTAATAAAGTGCATCCCTTATATGTTCTAATAAGATGTTGAGACTTTATGGGAACTTGGAACATAGGTTCCAAGTTTTGAATTCCTCCTGAGGACCATCATCCACTCCTTCCCTTCATAGTAAATCGTTAGCTTCTTTCTCCACCCATCCTACAGTTTGCAATTATATTTTCACATATATTCTAGTCAGATATTGAGACTCAATAAGGACTTAGTACCTAAATACTAGGTCCACATTTCCTCTCATAGTCTACCACCCATATCTCATCCCATATTGAAGTTTCATTTCATTTCCAATCAAGTTTGGGACTTGATAGGAACCCAAAACTAGGTTCAAGGTTCCAAGTCCAACCTACAACTCGCAACTTGGCCTAAATGGAAAAAGCTCTTATTTTTGGGTGAAAAGATCTAATTTCCCAAACCTTCAAAGAATAATTTACTAGGTTTTCTAGGATTAGTAACATTTATTTTAAAACTTGTCACAACTAGAAGCCTAACTCTAAGTAAATGATGTATAATAATTAAGTACAACATTTTGTTAGGTCTAATTTTTTCTATGTAGAATGACTAATAAGGTAGTTGAGAATCTAGGGAAAGCCTTTAAAACCATGAAATATGAATTTCAAGGAGTTCCAAAGGTCTCCAAGATTACCTCAATAGTTCAAGATATCATAGAAACTGACTTGGGGCATATTGATTTGAAGGATTTTTAGCAAAGGACCTTTGGGGATGGGACTAATCCTTGAGAAATAATCATATAAAATATTGGATTGGCTCATATTGTTAGATTCTTGATCTTTCTTCAATTCCCAAAGTTTATTTTAGCACGTGCTTCCCACTATGACCCAAATACAAGGACATCTAGGGATACATATGAAAATGTTGTTCTCAACATTAACCTTGATTTAATTGATCATGTCTTTGGCTTATTATTCAAGGTAACCTTGAATATTTTGACATAAGGAGAGGCACTAAAAATATTTGAGACTAATGAGGAATACAATTTAAGACATCTCAAGAATTCTTGGCTAGAAAAGCCAAGGAAAGCCATTACTAAGATTATGAATAATTTAACCGAAATAGACTTTTAGAATGAGATTAGTGATATGATCACCTTATTGAATAGGGTAATGGGAAAACTTGAATCTAGGACTTATCATACCTGTATGTACTCATACATCTATATGATTCTCAAATATACCAAATATAATGATTGTACATAGTTGTTTAGTGACAACTTGCATAACCAACTAGTAAATGTTCATAAAACAAAGAAGTTTTCTATGACTTCTTATGTTGTGTATCTTCTTTCTAGAAAAAATTTCCTAGGCCTGACCAAATAAGGAATTTTAGGAGAGGGGAATTGACAAAAAAAATTTGGGAGTATTAGCCTTAGCTTGAGCTCAAGGAATCCCAAAAATATTACAAGAGGCTTAATGATGCATTCATTTACCCTATTATCAATAAATTCTTTGGATATGATTCAATTAGAATTTATGATGAAGCTAAGTAGCTGATTTTAGGGTGGGGACATTTTTTGTATCAAGTTCCTTAAATCAACTTATATCAAAGTCAAGTTTTTCTGGAACTCTTTCTTGCTTCCCAAGTTTTGTAGCAACAAGGTAATATTGCTTGAATTCACTTGACAAATTTTGGAAGTTCAAATTTTTGTACTAAGAAGCATAAGCCTAGTGTGCAATTTTATTTTGTTCTAGACTACACTTGTCCTAATATAGTATGTTCTTGAGCTTCAAACAAAGAGTTATATTTTTTGAATTTCAAGACATAATACAAGGGAAAGATATGATCCTAATAGAAAATAAGATAATTTTTTTGGCCCATATCATGAACATAAGGTGACCATGGAAGACTTTTGGGATGACTACCACAATGATTTTGATGTTAGAAAAAGGAGTTTCTATAGGTTGAATTTGGCATAGATGAAATATATAGGGACTGGAAAAGATATTCAAGAGGAGCTAGTTGATGATGGTAACCTATTAAATCTGATTTACGATCTACATAATATAGATGGTGTGCCTCTACCAATGATTGATTGGATGGTCCTATAGGATAAATATCTAATATTGATCAATCGAAAGGTGCAAAATTATAGTTTGGGGTGGTTAGACACTAAAAAATAGAAAAAGGAAAAAGGAAACTAAAAGAAAAGGAAGAAGATGAGTGAAGCTCCTCTAATGTATAAGATAAATAAGGTTGAGCCAATAGAAAATCTCTTATAGAAGGTTGAAAAATCCCTCAAAAATTCTTAGAAAACTAAGGTAGTTGTAGAGGTAGGTGTAAGGGCATGATTTCAAGTACAACCATTATAGTAGGCTCATCCTAACAAGCTCAAAATAATCATCCCAAACCCCTCTTTATTCATGACTCAGCCTAGAAGGACACAATTTTATCAATGTCCTTCTAATAGAACAACTTCTCCTCCTTCAATGAGGTCACCATGCAAAGCTCCTACTTCTATATCCCCAAGCACTTAAAAGATTCAAGGGGATGATGTTGTGAAGGATACAATAGGAGAATTATTAATGATAGTGTAGACACTAAAAAATGTCTTGGTCTACAAACAACATTTTTTTTCGCATCATTTTCTCTTCTCCCTTGTTTAATTAAATAATTTTAATTATTTAATTAATTCACGTTCCCTTTCTTTATTCTTCTTTTGATTAATTAAATTAATTAATATTTATTTAGTTGCATCACTAACATTTTCTTTCTTTCTATAATTAAATAAATTTTCATTTATTTAATTATTTGCTCTTCATTATTCATCTACAGGTTAATAACTATTTGACTATTTTTTACCACTCTTCCATTATTAAATAATTAATTTGATTTAATTATTCGATATCTCTATCCATTTCCCTCATTCTCTCATAAATAAATAATCTAAATGATTATTTATTCCTCACATGCTTCTCCATGAATTAAATAATCTTATTATTTAATTCCTCCACTTTCCCTCTACTATCTCATTTGAATATTGATCGTTGATTCCTTCTAGTCTTCTTTCAATCTCAGCCTTCTATCCTTAGTCGTCCCTAGCCTTTTACTCTTTGGTGCATGAAATCTCAACCATTGATCTTGGCATCTTCTAGACTTTCAATCTTGTCCATCCATTCGAGAGGATTTCCTATAAAAGAAGGATGTCTCTTTCATTTTGGCTTTACAACCATATTTTATCCAAAATTCTTTCTATCAGTCATTATCATTTTCAGGTACTTAGACACACAAAAATCCGAGGGCAATCTTGCAACTTGAGAAGAATGGAGGAGAAGCAAGGAAGATGAACAAACTTTAATAGGGAAGTTTTTTTATATGCTTTGATATTTGTCTGATTTCTTCTATCATTTGTACTTTCTTGTTTTGGATTTGGGTGTTCTTGGCTCAGATTTTAGGTAGAGTGGTTGCTACTTGGTCTTAACAATTTTTATTCACAAATTTTTTTCTTCCTTACATTGGTGAACTTGGCGTGAAACTAATTTTTTTTGTGGAAATTTGTACATTTTTCTTTTTTGTTGTTTTGCAGGTTTGTGAGCCACAAATCGCAGACAATGAGCCACATTCATTGGTGGAGTGACAAAAATCTGAATAACAATGTATTTGTAGGTTCTTGTGATGCAACTGTCAAAAAGCCAGAATGACGCATTTGATGCACAGTGAACCACATCCCTGAAGTTGGACACCATAGTCACAATACCTTGAGCCATAGTCACTGAGTCTTGAGTCGCATTTGTGTGATGCATTAGTTAACTAGAATGATGAATTTTTTGGATAAGGTAAAACTTTTCAATTTTGGGTTTTATTTTAGTTTTTATTTTTGGTTTGCATTAGGTTAGGGTTTTTGGAACTACTAATCCCCTGTTTGCAACATTTGGATTACGTTTGGGTGAAGACATTTTCCTTGGAAACTACTAATTCATATTTTATAGGGTTTTTATTTGTCTTCGTTTAAGATAGGAACATTTTATAATTTTTGGGCCTAAAATAAATCAATATCTTTTGTTAATTAGGCACATTTCATTTTGGGTTAAAAAGAACAACAACTTGCATTTTCACATTTCATTTTGGGTTAAAAAGAAAAACTTGACTTGCATTTTCACATTTCATTTTGGATTAAAACAAACAACAACTTGCATTTTATTTTGTCTTTCATGTTAATTAGGCACATTTTGATTTGGGCTTAAAATTAATCATTGTTTTTTTGTGTTTGGTGTGCTTGCACAAATTTTATGTTGTAGAACCCATAGGGTGTAGTGAAAGTATCCTCTCCCCTTGTACTTTGTGTGATCTTGGATGTAAGATAAATCACTACATCTTATTTTTCTTTTGTAGAAGGGCCTACCAATTGAGACACATCCTAATAGAGAACTCATTGGTGACCCAAAGCAATTTTTCCCTTAGGCTGCTATATAAAAGGGATAAAGTCAAGTCCTAATTGGCGTTAGCCTATCTCATATAGTGCCAAACTAAAAGGGGAAGTACTCATGTTTACGTGTGGTATTCTAATACACCCTATTAGGGTTGGTTAAAGCCTTAAGTGGCTTGTTGGATGCTCACAAGGTGTTGGTCCCCTGAGTTGTGACTAGACACCTCCTTAGTAGCCACCCTTTTGATTGAGATTATTTGGCATGACTTTCAGTGTAGGGTTGTAGCATTGCACCCCGAAGTTACTCACCATACAAATCCCTTGAGATGAGACAAAAATCCCTGGCTTAACATAAGCTACTTGTAGCTTTTTGAGGAGAGGGTGATTGGGTCATCCTTCCAGTCCTGGAGGCCCCTAACTGTCCTCTCACGTAAAGACAAGATCGAATACACCCCCTAAAGTTTTCCCTACACTTGTGTCAAAGGAGATTCCATGTTGTGGTCCTAAAAGTGCTACCATTGGCCATTGAACATAGGGATAAGAAGTGCTTGATGTGTTTTTTATTGTGCTATACCAGTGGAAATTAGGGTGAATAACCCTCAAACATACACATATTTACATAGGGATTTGACCATTCAACAACCAAAAATCTATTTTCAGAGTGTTATTTGTATTTACAATCACATTTCAAAAGTTTCCCAAAATAAAAAACCATTCAAAAAATATATATTTTAGGAAAAAAAATTGTGAACCACAATTGTCAGACAGTGAACCGTAACTATTAAATAGTGAACCGCAACTATGAAACACAACTGTAAAATTATGCACCGCATCTATGAGACAGTGAGTCGTAACTGCTAGATCATAAAATTTCAAAAACATCTTTTTCCAATCTTAGTACTCATCACATTCTGATTTAACCAATCCATTTTATCACATTCATCTAGGTTTTCTTAGTTGGATTGCATTTCCCACCTTGTATTGCTTAGTTGGTCTTATATTATTTCTTAGCTATAGGAACCCTTTAGATTTTAGATTAGAAGGCCTTCCACATATCCGATCAGACCATGGTTACATTTCTAGGTTTTTATTCACCTTACCTTTTCTATCAAGAGATTATCAATTATCATTGGGTCTCAAACATACATCTTAGTTTAGACTCACCCCTTGTCAAATTAATCAAACATCCTTTCAACATTCATCTTCTAAGGTCTTGACATTTAGATTTTCTACCTTGGTCTACCATACTTTGGTTAGCATCTATTTTCTTAGATCCAAAGGTGCATACCCTTAGTTTCATTTGGCATACCTTAATCTTAGTTGCATATCATAAACCTTAGTCATAATCTCATTTGGTCTCATAACATATCATATCCTTTAGTCATAGGGTCATTACCATTACATTTCAAAACCTTAGTCTTAGGTGTATTAACAATTGGCATCCTCATACCTTCAAAAAATCAAAAATTCCAAATATATAGCATAGTCTCATATATCATCTTGCACTATCACCTTTGCATTATCAATCCTTAGGTTGAAAGTCTTATATGGTTCAAACAAGGTCATGAGGAAAAAGAAAGGACATGGACTCTTCAAGTGATCCCCTCTTCAATCCCACAAGTGAAATGAATCTTGGGTCAAATTCAAATCCACCTCAAACACCACAAAGAGAAACATCAAATACATTTTCCAATCTCATGTTAACTGATGTCAACAGGTGTTTAACCCTTGAAGAAATTGAACATGCCACCCAAGACCCAAGAATTATATGCATTGTGGATGAGCTTGTTAGCATAGATCCCAAAAAGTTATTTCTCGCACTTGCCAATAAAGGTGCTAAACTCCCCTTTGATTATGACACATCAACAACTATAGAGGGAGTAACACTATCACAAACATAAGGTCCTAATCAAAATACATTCACACTTCACAACAAATATTCACTAGCCTACCCCTTGGGGCCACAACACACATTACAACAACTACACATATCCCCAATCCACCAATATTTGGAGCTAAGAGAACACATACCATGTCCCAAGGATCAAAATTCAAATTTGGTAGTTCATCTTCTAATCCTATGGGTGTGACATTTGCAAATCCTTTTGGCACACAAAACAATACATCTTTAATCAATGCAAGTCAAAATCTGCCAAACAAAATAAGGAGAATTCATATTGTCACATCTAGAGTACCAACACAATCAATTAACGCTACACCTAATACCAACATGACCTTTGGAACAAATTTGAATACCAATCCCCTTCCATCACAATGACATGTCACACCAAATGCCAATTTCATGCCACAAAATCAAACCAATTCCAATGCCACATTTACACCTCTTTATCAACAAGGAAATCCAAATTATTTGCAACAAAATGGCAATCCAAATCACACATTGGTGCTAAATTCATCATATAATCACCTCAACACTCCTAACATTAATTTTGATCCCCTTATGCAAGGACAACCCAACATGAAACCATCCCCCATGGACAGCTTAATACAATAGATGCAAGCAATACAATAGCAGATGGAAAACACACAGTTGGGGACAAATAAGAAGAAATATTCTATGGAGGAATTGTGTCCTTACCCTTTCAACATAAACTTATACATGCCACCCTTTCCTCCACATTTTACCGCACCAAACTTTAAAAATTACAAAGGAAGGGGATCCAGTGGAGCATATATGAAAATTTAACACAACATGCATGGAAATTGCTTATGAGTTGATCTGATTTAACGGATCTATGATAGATGCTTTGAATGCTTAATTATAATCTGAAAGTGCTTAATTAAAATTTAATTCTTAACAAAATTAAATTAATGAAATTACAAAGAGATTAAAGAAAGAACAGAATGAGAGAGAGAAAGAGAATGCAAACTAAATTGATAACGAAGTTCATCATTTAAAATGACTACGTCTCCGGGCCCCTCTCCAATGAGTGGACCAATCCAATTATTCCTCCAGAAATTTGGTTACATTCGTTGACAAAACCTCCTCTTGGTTTACAAAAAAATTATCAAATGCACTTCCAAAGTGCGTGGAAACAAACTTCTCCAAAAGCACAGAAATACAATAATTTCTCCAAGGAAAGCAACTCTCACACTTGCAAAGTTCTTCCAAAATCACTTAATTCACACCCCCCATTCTACCCCTTTTTATATTACATTTTATGCCAAAATTGGTGTAAAACCAATTAACTACCCAATCTCCCTTACATAGAAAAAATTCAATATTATCCTCCTTAAATAATTTCCAGAAGGATAATATCTCCTCAAAATAATTTCATTTCCATTTTTGAATGGTTACGAATAGATTTATTCACTATCATTTAGGAGATATTTTATGTAAGGTTTTATTTGACCCCTTTATTTAGACCTCTAAAAAAAGGGGATTTATTAGGCCTCTTAATTTATGGGATATGTTAGGCCACTAAAAATAAGGATATAGCCTTATCTTAAGGCTTTGAAAAAATCAATTTAAAAAAACCATCAATTTAAAAAAACCAATTTTGAGAGGATGGTGGGTGGTGGTCCCACCACCCTCCTTATTTCTTTCCACATGGTTAGGGAGGCTTCCCTATTTAAGTGGTCCTCCCCCCATACCATGGGTGACATCCCACTTTATGTGGGTTACCCCCCATAGCATGGGTGGCACCCCACTTAATGTGGGCCACCCCCCTAGGATGGGGGAAACCCATTTAGGATTTTTTTTATATATGTGTTTTTCTATATATATATATATATTTTTTGCCTCTCTTTTTTTTTATTGTTTTTTTTCAATAATAATATTGCCATGTAAAGCCATGTGTTAGGGGCTGATTGGCCATTGAGTTGACTGGGTGCTAACGTCATCAGGGCAATTTTGACCAATCTTTGATCTTCCGT
Source organism: Sequoiadendron giganteum (assembly GCA_007115665.2). Classification (NCBI taxonomy): domain Eukaryota; kingdom Viridiplantae; phylum Streptophyta; class Pinopsida; order Cupressales; family Cupressaceae; genus Sequoiadendron; species Sequoiadendron giganteum. The sequence goes on along the minus strand of CM021100.1, from coordinate 868,486,279 downwards.
AACTTCATCATACGGACTCCATTTTCCATGAAACAAACTCTATTAGAATCGTGACGATGAGCACTACAAAATGGTGTTGACTTTGACTAGTTTTGATGACTTTGATTTTTACCTTTTTTTTTCAGCCTGAGTCTGGGAGTTGACCAGAAGTTTGACCATAAATATCTTGAGCTCCGGGACTCTGATTGACTCCGTTCAAGTTGCGTTGGAGTCAAGATCCCAAGCACTTCTTAATGATACCAAAACTGGAGAAAAATGGAGAATTTCAAATTTTGATGAAAAATCCTCTGGATCAGTCCTCCCCACTTGAGAGCTTTTGGACCTCTGAAAGTTGGTTACTCAAAAATTAAGTGAGGGTAAATTTCCCTTACTTTACCAATCTCCATCCAATTTTCCTTGCTTGGATGCATCCCCTTTAGCCCCACTCAGAGGTATTCAACTGCTCCTCATCGTGAAGTCCTAGTGTTCCTGTCGAGGATGATGTCTTCAGACAATTCTGACATGTACTATGGTGAAAGGTCATCAACAGATGGAACTTTCACTTCATCCTCCTCATCTAGTATCATCGGAGGTTCGTACAACTTCAAGTTCTCAATGTTGACTACCGAGTAAATCTACATGTATGGAGGAAGATTAAGGTGGAAGGCATTGGTGCCAATCTTTTCCAAAATCTCGAATGGACCATATCTGATTGGCTTGAGCTTCCTTCCTTTGCCTTACATTCTTTCCTTTCTTATATGTAACCAAACATAGTCATCAACTTGGAAATGGTGGTCAGTGCGATGTTTATCATGTCGAGCCTTGTATTTGGCTTGGCTCTTTTCCAACTGTGCTTCTACTGCCTGATGAATTGCTTGGAATTTCTGGATGAACTTCAAAGCCTTCTCTGAATCATGGCATCCATCTTCAACATCATCCTTGCCAAAATAAAAATCCATCGGTGTCTTGGGCACGTAATCGAAACAAGTCTCAAAAGGAGACCTCTTTGTAGAAGAATGAGCTGCATGGTTGTAGGAATGCTACACATAATGAAGAATTTCATCCCACAACTTAGGATGTTTGCTGCAATATCCTCTGAGCAGATGCACAACTGTCATCTTGACTACCTTTGTTTGTCCATCAGTCTGCGGATGGAAGGTTGTACTCTTTTTCAGTTTAGTATCCATAAGTCCCCATAAGACTAACAAAAAATCCCCAAGGAATCGAGAATATCGATCTGATACAATGGAAGTGGGTAACCCAAAGTGAACCCATATAAACTAAAAATACATATGAGCTGTCAGTTTAGTAGTGACTTGATTTTTACATGGCATAAGAATACACATCTTGTTGAACCGATCAACTACTACATACAAATAGTCATGCCCTTTCCTAGACATAGGTAACCCCCCGACAAAATCCATAGAAACACTTTCCCATGGACGGGATGGTACAGGTAAAGGTGTGTGCAACCCCAATTTACTGTTACTTGGTTTGCTAGTTGCACACATCACACATCCCTTAATATATTTTGTTATAATTTCCTGCATTCAAGGCTAGTAGCAATATTTTGTAGTTGTGCCAAAGTTTTACTAACCCCAAAATGTCCTGCAATTAGTGATTGTGTGCCTCTCTGATTACATGTGATTGTTCATTCTTTGGAATGCATAATTTCCCTAAGTGATACAAGAGTTTATCATGCACATAGTAATCCTTTTCTTCTACTTGTTTGCCTTGGATTAGAGCTACATAGATATCCTTAAAATTTTCATCAGTAGCATATTGTTCTTCAAAACTTGCATGCATCATAGAACTATTTTTAAGGATTATCAGAGCATTGGAAACTGGAGGTCTTGAGAGCATGTATGCTACTTTATTATGGGCACCTTTCTTGTACTTAATTACTAAGTGAAACTGTTGAAGAAAACCCATCCACCTAAAGTGTCGACTTTGTTGCAACTTAGTTTGTGAATGCAGATATTGCAATGGTTGGTGATCGGTATGGATTATTGTTTCCTTCCCCATTAAGTAGCATTTCCATTTTTTAACACTCTGAACTAATGCATAAATTTCCTTATCATAAGTAGGATAGTTAATGACTGCACCTGAATAGGTTTTAGATTGATAGTAGATTGGCTTACCTCCTTGCATTAGCACTGTGCCCATGGAAAATCCACTTGCATATGTTTCGATTCCAAACGGTTGGTGTAAATTTGGTAAAGCCAGAACTGGTGTTGTGCTCAACTTCTCCTTCAAAGTGTTGAAGGCCCTCTTCTATGGACCTCCCCACTGAAAATTTGTCTTTGTACTGGTCAATGAGTGCAATGGTGATGCAATATAAGAGAAGTTTGCAATGAACTTTCTCTAGTACTGGACTGCACCTAGGAAACTTCTGACTTCAATAATTGTACTTGTCTTAGGCCATTTTACAATAAATTTGACCTTTGTAGGGTCTACTTTCAATTGACCACCTCCTACGACATAGCCTAAGTACACTAAGGATGTCTTAGTGAATTCACATTTAGACATCTTTACAAAGATTTTTTCTTTTCTCAATACATCAAAAAAAAATTTTACATGACTTACATGATCTTCCCAAGTTCGACTGAATACAAGAATATCATCTAAATACACTATGAAAAAATTATCAATAAAAGGATGAAAGACATCATAATGACTCTCATAAATGTAGCTAGTGCATTGCAAAGCCCGAAGGGCATGACCAACCACTCGAATAGTCCTTATTTTGTCTTAAATAGAGTTTTCCAAATGTCATCTTCTACAATTCTTATTTGATGATATCCGCTATGCAAGTCTAACTTAGAGAAATAAACCACATGTTTTAACTAATCAAATAAATCATCAATACGGGGAAGAGGATACCTGTTCTTTACCATTATCTTGTTTAGGGCTCGATAGTCGATGCACATTCTCCAAGACCCATCCTTCTTTGGAACTAACACAATTGGAGAACCACAAGGAGATGTACTAGGATGTATGACTCCTTTTTCCACCAACTCTTGAACTTTCTTTTTGATTTCCTCATTCTACAAAACTGACAAATGGTACATGCCAATGTTTGGAAGAGGCCCATCCTACTATAAATGGATTTCATGTTGTATCTCTCTCTTAGGTGGCAACCCCTTTAGTTCCTGAAATAAGTCTTCATAAGTAGAAACTATTTTGACCATCTCAGTTTTACGCTTTGGATCACACCCCTTAAATGCTTCAGCTTTTTCATCCTCTTGAGATTTTACAAGCATTAATACAAAGTTCTTACTAGAATTGATCAACCTTTTCATCTGACCAACTTTGACTAGTGAAAGATTAGTCTTAAATTTGTGTGCATGTACAATGTATTATATCCCATCCTTAAAAAGATGATATTTATTCTCCCCCTATAGAAGATTGATTTTTTTTCATATAGATAAGGACTCCCTAACACAAGCCCACAAATATCCAAAGGTACAACATCTACTTCTACCTCATCAACAAAGTTTGCAGTGATAGAAAATTTCAGTTTATATTGTTTTGTTACTTGCAGTTGAGAATAATTGCAAACCCATCCAAGTGGATATGGCTTTGGATGAGGTGTTGTAGTTAAATGGATTTTCTTTACCACCACTTTAGATATTAAGTTGACTTGAGAACCCATATCAAATAGTGTATCAATCTTAGTGTGCTTAGATAAAACTCGAATATGAAATAGTTCATTTCGTTGTTTATCAACTTTAGGAGGAGTGGATACTTTACTTGTACTTGCATTAGAAATACTTGTATCAATAGAGAGAGTTATACTTTTAATTTTACCTTGGATCCCGGTAGCAGGAATCTTTGTCTCATCTTCGGAGTCAGATCCAAGATCCTGTTGAATCATTGCAACAGTCTTTTGCTTGCCTTTATTTCCTCTGTATCTTTTCAGCCTTAGTTTCGGGTGCAACTTCCAACACTTTGAATCATCATGCCCCTCTTTCTTACAATGGGATCATGTGGGCTTATCACCCTCCTTCTTAACTGTAGCTATATTTTTCCCTTTGCCTTTATCTTTATCTTTACCCTTAAACTTACCCTCAGACTTAGATGGTTTATTTGAGAAATTATCAATGGAAGTGCTCTTACCCCTTGACTCTAAATGAGTGGCTTGGACTGATAATTCATCCAAATTATTAGGACTCAACATTAGAATGGTATGTCTTAGGTAAGAATGAAAACCACCTATGTACTTTAGTAGTGTATCTTGAGTATACAAAGGAACACTTAAAACAATAACTCGTTTTCTAAACTCATGGGTGTAATCTTGGATAGACGGACCCTTACCTTGCCTAAAGGTTTTCCAATTCATTGTTAATTGTTGCATATAAACTAAAGGATACATTTATTTTTTAAGGACAGCAACAAATTCCATCCAAGTCATATTAACCTTACCATGGCGAGCAATTTCCTCCTGAGTTCTACTCTCCCACCAAGTCAGAGTTGTACCTCCCAATCAGAGAGTGGCTAACTGGATCATAGAAGCATCTTTTGCTAGGCCTTGAATCCTACAATACACTTCTACCTGCTAGATCCAATCATCTAACTTTTTGGCATTTAACTCACCACCATACTTAGGTAATTCAAATTTTACACCTAGTTTAATAACATGCTTCGACTTGCTCTTAAATGGATTATTAGTTGAAGAAGAAGAAGGGGGAGAAGAAGAGGAAGAAGGAGAAGATGAGGTAGATGGAAGATAAACTAGAATTTTTTCACCATCTTAAGATTGCTTCTTCTTGTCTTTACGATCTTTAGAATCTTCCTTCTTCAAAGAATCTCCTTTCTTCTACTCACGCTTCTTCTTATCTACATAAATCTCTCCAACCATTGCTCTCATATCAAGGAAGGCTTGCTGAAAAGACTTATCATCAAGCTCAAGCTCAATACTTTTCCCAGCTTCGGTTCCTTCCATCTTTGGCAAGGTTCTTCTTTTGCCGATCTTAGGATTATATTATTCAAGCTCTCCTTCGCCTTTCTAAAGCTTGGAGAGCATTAGCATTCAAACCTGCAATCTTATCCAAACACAGCTCTGATACCAAATTTGATCTAATTTAATGGATCTATAATAGATGCTTTGAATGCTTAATTATAATCCGAAAGTGCTTAATTAAAATTGAATTCTTAACAAAATTAAATTAATGAAATTACAAAGAGATTAAAGAAAGAACAAAATGAGAGAGAGAAAGAGAATGCAAACTAAATTGATAATGAAGTTCATCATTTAAAATGACTACATTTCTAGGCCCCTCTCCAATGAGTGGACTGATCCAATTATTCCTGCAGAAATTTGGTTACATTCATCGGCAAAACCTCCTCTTGGTTTAAAAAGAAATTCTCAAATGCACTTCCAAAGTGCGTGGAAACAAAATTCTCCAAAAGCACAAAAATAAAATAATTTCTCCAAGGAAAGCAACTCTCACACTTGCAAATTTCTTCCAAAATCACTTACTTCACACCCCCCATTCTACCCCTTTTTATATTACATTTTATGCCAAAATTGGTGTAAAACCAATTAACTACCCAATCTCCCTTACATAGAAAAAAATTCAATAATATCCTCCTTAAATAATTTTCAGAAGGATAATATCTCCTCAAAATAATTTCATTTCCATTTTTGAATGGTTACGAATAGATTTATTCTCTATCATTTAGGAGATATTTTATGTAAGGTTTTATTTGACCCCTTTATTTAGGAATAATATTCCTAATATTTTTGTGTAAAAGGAAATATTCTAGGCCTCTATAAATATGAGATAATTTAGACCTCCAAGAAAAAGGGATTTATTAGACCCCTTAATTTATGGGATATGTTAGGCCACTAAAAATAAGGATATAGCCTTATATTAAGGCTTTCAAAAAATCAATTTAAAAAAACCAATTTTGAGAGGATGGTGGGTGGTGGTCCCACCACCCTCTTTTCCTCCTTATTTCTTTCCACGTGGTTAGGGAGGCTTCCCTATTTAAGTGGGCCGCCCCCCATACCATGGGTGGCATCCCACTTTATGTGGGTTACCCCCCATAGCATTGGCGATGCCCCACTTAATGTGGGCCACCCCCCTAAGATGGGGGAAACCCATTTATGATTTTTTATATATGTGTTTTTATATATATATATATTTTTTGCCTCTCTTTTTTTTTTGTTGTTTTTTTTCAACAATGATATTGCCATGTAAAGCCATGTGTTAGGGGGCTGATTGGCCATTGAGCTGACTGGGTGTTGACGTCATCGGGGCAATTTTGACCAATCTTTGACCTTTCGTAACTTCACCATACGGACTTCATTTTCCATGAAACGAACTCTATCGAAATCATGACGATGGGCACTACGAAATGGTGTTGACTTTGACTAGTTTTGATGACTTTGATTTTTACCCTTTTTTCGCCCTGGGTCTGGGAGTTGACCAAAAGTTTGACCATATATATCTTGAGCTTTGGGAATTTGATTGACTTCGTTGGAGTTGTGTTGGAGTCAAGATCTCGAGCACTTCTTAATGATACCAAAACTAGAGAAAAATGGAGAATTTCAAAATTTGACGAAAAATCCTTTAGATTATGAGCACATATTTGATGAGACTATTTCCTCAAAGCCTTTAGGGGATGGCTCTAGAATGGTTTGTGCACCTTTCTCCTAGAATACGAACAAGGGGTGAGTTGGTTGAAAAAATCATTAACTACTTTTCTTACAACATAGAAAGTGACACGACCTTAGCAACATTGTGCTCCACCAAGCAAAAAGAGGGAGAATCACTTACAACATTCTATCAAAGATAGTTTAGCACGGCTAATAAATTCCTTGCCCCATATCTGAGAAAAAATTGGTCACCATTTTCATAAATTGCCTTAACATAGAACTGATGATCCAACTTCCGAATTAAATATTGCACAACCTTTGAAGATGTCATTGAAAAAGGGGTATTTATTCAAAAGGCTCTTGTGGAAAAAGGACTATTGAAAATATTCAAAGAAACCCCAAACACTCCTAGTCGCAAGGGTAAATTTTGGTCTCAAAATAAGAATTTCACTAATGATGGGGTGGTCAATGCTAAAGTGGTAAATCAAAGTAATCCCACCCTTCACCTTAAAGGTCCATCAACATCAAACAAACAAACACCTAGCCATGATCAGACATTGAATGTAGTCCAGAATAATCAACAACACAAAGGACCTCCATGCACTAAAATAACATACACACCCTTAGGGGAACCCATTGAGTTGGTTTTAAAGAAACTTTTACAATCAAACATCATTCAACTTCCTAGCATTAAAACATATGAACCAACGTTGGTGAAACCAAATTGGTAGAATGAGAATGAATTTTGTGAATATCATCATGGAAAAGGGCACAAAACCTTATCATGTTGGACACTCAAAAACCTCATTCAAGATCTTATTGAACAAGGAGATATATCATTGGATAATTCACAAGGTAAAACCAATGTTGATCATACTATATTCAAAACTCCCTTGCAAGACTATAGGAAAGGGAAGGCCTCCATTTCAAGGAATAGTAATATGAATTATACCCATGTTGTACATGACTATACCATCAATCACTTTTGATCCCTTGATAATCATGTTGCTACAATCACCATTAACAAAATTTCAGAATGTGTCATCACTATCCATAGAGCTAAGGTGACCCTTCAGGTGGCTACCTCTAATCCACAATCGAAAAGAAAAGAAAACCTCTTGGATCATCTAGGAAAGATGCCCACACAGATGTCCATTCTTGAATTTCTTCACATTTCCTTAGAGCACAGGGCCATTCTGGACAAAGCCTTGTAAGATACATTTGTACCATCTGACCTAAATGGAAACCAATTTCAAGCCATGGTTGGATACCTAGCTACACCACACCATGTCAACTTTTCCAAACAAGATCTTTCTACACAAAATCCAAATCATAATGATCCCCTACACCTTGAAGTCTACATTAATAAACATAAAATCAGACGAGTCTTGGTAGACGGTGGAGCAGGTCTAAACATATGCAAACTCAAATTGTTCATAGCATTGGGATTCTTTGAGGCTTGCATAGATCGATCTAAGACAATTTTTATCAAGGCTTATGATAATGTTGAGTTCTCGTCCAAAGGATTAATCACACTTTTTATAAGGGTTTTCCCCACTATTCAGAACATAATGTTCCATGTCTTAGATCTGGACTTACCCTACAATCTTCTCCTAGGTCAACCATGGATTCATGCCATGAGAGATGTACCTTCCACTTACCATCAATACTTAAATTTTCCCTACAATGGCCTTGAAATTACCATACCAGGTGATCCCGATCCTTTTCAGTACTATAGTAATCTAAGAGGAACTACTGAGAATAAAGTGCCCATCAAGAGAGATTGCCAATGCTAGTAGAATATTCAGAAGAAGTCAATCTTGGGACAAAGGAAAATCCTAGTCATTCAATTTGCAACATCTCTAACCACTAAAGGAAAACCAGAGTTCACTACATTCTTTTCAAAAAGAGAAGTTAATTTTGCATGGTCATATGCTAACATGCTTGGGTTGAACCCAAAACTTGTTCTACATCACCTACCTTTGCTTACAAATTCTAAATGAGTCAAGCAGAAATTGAGGAAAATGCGCCCACATATCGCACTCTTAGTAAAGGTTGAGTGGAAGAATCTTCTAGATGTTGGTTTTATTTGTCCTATAGATCATGTGGAATGGATATTTAATCGTGTTCATGTCACTAAACCAATTGGTGGTATCAGAATATGCACGGATTTTAGAGATCTAAATAAGGCTTGTCCTAAAGATGATTTCCTGCTACCTAATATTGATATCATAGTAGGCCTCATAGTGTGATATTAGATGTTGTCACTTATGGATGGATTTTCAAGATACAGTCATATTGAAATTACCCCTAAAGATCAACACAAAACAACTCTCACTTGTGCTTGGGGTACCTTTTGTTGGAATTTTATGCCTTTTTGTCTCAAGAATGTTGGAGCAACATATCAGAGAGCTATGACAACCATTTTTTCATAACTACATGCATGTACTTATGGAAGACTATGTTGATGAATTACTGAAAAAATCCTTAACAAGAGGTGGTCATCTAGGAGTATTAGACAAGATTTTTAGAAGGCTAGAAGAATATAAAGTTAGGTTAAATCCAAAGAAGTGTGTGTTTGGGGTCTAATCAAGAAAAATCTTGGGATATATATATTTTATCATAGAGGAATTGAATTTGATCCCACAAAGGTTAAAGAAATCATAGATATGCCCTTGCCTACCAACATAAGTTAGTTGAGAAATCTACAAGGAAGATTACAATCAAATCGAAGGTTTATTTCTCAATTAGCAGACAAGATTCATCCATTTCAACATTTTTTACACAAAGGAGTTCCCTTCATGTGGATTGAACGTTGTCAAGAGGAATTTCAACAAATAAAGGATTATCTATTGGCCCCTCTTGTTCTCATCTCCCCTATTAATGAAAGAAACTTAATCTTATATATATCAGCCACCACATCAGCACTGGGGGAATTAATAGCACAAAATGACAATGATGGAAAAGAGAGAGAGCTATCTACTATATTAGTCAAAATATGGTAGGATATGAACTTAACTATAGTAAAATTGAAAGAGCATTCCTTGCAGTTGTTTTCAATGCTTAGAAGTTGAGACATTATATGTTGAACCACAAAACAAAATTGATAGTCAATATCAATCCTCTGAAGTATCTATTGGGCAAAGAAACTTTGATAGGTCGACTAGAAAAGTGGATTATGATTTTGAGTGAGTATGGCATAAAGTATGTTGACCATAAGGAAATAAAAGGACAAGTGATAGCTAATCAACTTGTAGATGTACCAATGATGGCAGATAATCCTCTAGTGTTCAGCTTTCTTGATAAATCCATCTTTGCAATAGAAACTCCTACAACTTAGAAATTGTACTTTGATGGGTCTTACACAAATCATGGTTCAGGAGCAGGAATTATTTTTATCACACCTCAAGGGGATTCCATTCCTAAGTCCTACATAATAGAATTTGTGTGCATGAATATATGGTTGAGTATGAAGCATTGTTGAGAGGACTACACATGGAAATCAAGTGTAAAATCAAGGATCTTCAAGTCTATGGTGATTCCTAGTTGGTTATCCGTCAAGTGAATGATGACTATGATACAAAGGATGAGAAGCTTAACCCTTACAAGCGCATAGTGGAAATTTTTAAGTTGTACTTCAATAACATTTCTTTTGAGAAAAATATGCAGATTCACAACAAAGTGGTTGATGCAATGGCAACCATTGAATCTATCTTGGATATTCCTAACAATGTCTTGCAGTATGAGTTCTTGGTGGAACAATTGTTGATCCCTATGCTCGAGGTCCCCAAATTAGAACTCATTTGTGAACTTGTTGGTCTTGAATCCCATTGGTACAAAGACTTCTATAACTACATATATAACTAGATTATCCCTTCCGACTTGTCCACAAACCAACGTAAGACCTTTATTTGGAAAACCTCCAAATATGTCATCATCAGTGATACCCTTTACCATCATAGTCTTGATAGCACCCCTCTCATATGTCTCAAATCATATGAAGCATAGACGACCTTACAAGAGGTAATAATGGTATATGCAGAGCTCATTTTGATGGTCCTACTATAGCTAAGAAGCTTATGCGAACGAGATACTATTGGCCTACCATGGAACTTGATGCCTACTACTTTGTGAAGAAGTGTCACCAATGTCAAATACATGGAGATATTATACATTCTCCTACTTAGGAGCTCCACCCACTTACATCCCCTTGGCCATTCTCTCAGTGGGGACTCAACCTCATGGGAAAGATTCACCCTACCTCTGCTAATGGTCATAAGTTTATCCTTGTTGCAATTGAATACTTCACCAAATGGATTGAATCCATTTCGATGAACTATATTACTCAAAAGAAAATATCTAAGTTCATTCATAACTAGATCATATGTTGGTATGGTGTTCCCTAGTCCATCGTTATAGATAATGGTCATCTATTCAAAAATCAAGATGTCCAAGAGTTATGTGAAAATTTTCATATCCAACATCATTTCGCCACTCCCTATTATACCCAAGGTAATAGTCAAGATGAGGCATATAATAAGACTATACTTAAAATCTTAAAGAAGATTGTCGATGATGCTGACCATGACTGGCATGTCCAACTCAATCCTACATTATGGGCCTATCACACTAGCATTCGTACACCCACAGGTGCCACTCCATATTCCCGCGTATTTGGGTCGAAAGCCATTCTTTCCATTGAGGTTCAATTACCATCCTTGAGGGTATCCATGTAGTAGTTTATTTATGAATAAGATTACAATATAGCTCGTTTGCATGAGCTTGAGTTATTGGATGAGAAAAGATAGAATGCCTTAACCCATTTATAGGCATATCACAACTGTCTTTGATGTAGCTACAATAAGAAAGTTTGAGCAAGATACTTTGACATTGGTGACTCAGTTCTGAAATTAAATCCTAAGAATCAGATGGATTGTGAAAATCCAAAAAAAATTAAACCCAATTGGTTGGGTCCCTACATCATCACAACAATATATGGGTTTGGTGCTTATCAACTATCTACTCCTATTTAGGTGAACCATTACCTGAGCCCATCAATAGCATGTATCTTAGTAAATATTACACATAGCCTCCAAAGAATCCCTTTAAATGTCAAAAAATACAAAAAAAAAATTGCCACCCTGATAAAACCTAGTAAATAGGGCATCTTGGTGACTACAAAAAAAAACAACTCAAAAAAAATAGTAAAGATAAATAATTCTTCCAATAGTGAAAACCACTTTAGTGGCACTTTGAATAAGTACCATTGTGAAAACCTAGAAAACAAGTGCCATGTGTAGTCATTCTTTGCTCTATCATCTACCATCATTCTATTTGGTTTCTCACCTCCATCCCTCCATCTTTTGCTTGTCATAATAAAGCTTTGGCATCCTTCTCATGTCTTGAGAACCCTTGGTGTTTAGCATCCATAGCCTTTCATGACCATCCTTTGCATCCATCAATCCCCTCGTGCATAATAAGTTGGTCTTATACCCGATTGGGGGAAATTCCTTAACTTACATCTTTATGGGATCTTGGACACAATATAAATTTTTAAAACCTTCAAAAATCCAAAAAAAATCCAAAAACATCAAAGTCCAAAAATAATCATAAAACATCATAAAACATCAAAATCCAAAAAAATCATAAAACATCAAAATCCAAAAAAATCATAAAACATCAAAATCCAAAAAAATTGTAAAAACATCAAAATCCAAAAAGAATCGTAAAGCATCAAAAACTCTAAAAGCAGAGTTAGAGTTAGTCTGTGTCAGTCCAAGTCCAATCGAACTACATTATCTCTGTAAATTGCTATGTAGGCAAGGCCATCTTTTGATGAGCCCCTGAGGCAGTAGGTCAGTCCCTTAGGTTTTTGTTGAGTTGAATCAATCATGATTCACATCATAATAATGATTCATTTATGGTCCAATCGGTCGAACTATGACATCTCTACGTGTATAACATAGGCAAGGCCAACTTTCGATGAGCCCCTGAGGCGCTAGGTCAATCCTTTAGGGTTTTTTGGGTCTATCTTGGTCTATTGTCATTAGTCCTAGAATAAGTTTTCCCTTGTTAGGAACAACACTTCAAACACAAGCAAAAAAATATCCAAACCAAATCTTGAATCAATAGATCAACTATCCAACTAGTCTTCAAACCAAACTAGTCAATTCCCTAATCATCAGTACTTGTCAAGTCAATGGTCTTATCATTTTTCCTATTTAGGATGGGTCCTTCCCAATTTGGGACATTAGTCATTTGTCAAACTTGTCATTTTCCTTATACAAGATATGTCTTTCCTGAAACTAGGCACAATCAATCAATCTATTTGGTCAATCCAATCAGTCAGTCAATCCTATCAATCGATCACTTTGGTCAATTAATCAATCAATCTATCTAGTCAAACAATCAATCAATCAGTCAACTTTATCAATCAATCAACCTTGTCACTCAATCAATCTAGTCAATTTATCAGTCAAACTTGTCAATCAATCTCATCAACTCTATCAACACATAAAATCTGGCAACTGATCTAAATGGTTGTTGACTTTGTTGGTCTAGTTGGTCTTATCTTTTTTATTTGTCTTTGGTCATGTTACTAGCCACCTCGAGGATGTCCCAAGAAGGATTTAGAGGAGAAATGATGGATCATGACCTCTTTTCTTTTGATTGATGTATGTGGTTTGTCTTGACAAAAAGACTGGGGCAATTGGATCCTTAGTATGAGTCATGGCATTCCTTATCTATTGAGTGTTTGTTTTGGCAAAGGGATGCCATTGCACACCTTGTTCTATGTCATACCATAGTTTTTATTGTCCATTTTCTATGATTTTTTTCCCAATGATGATAAACATGCAAGTTGACATCTATTAAGCAATAATATCCATCATGTTCCATTTGACTAACTCCATGCTAACATCCATCTTCTTCGCGCTCTCGCCTTTCCTTTCCACAATCATCCTAATGGTGTTCTATGACATGGAAATATCCCACATACATAAGCATGCTAGAAGCATCATCATGAACATGTTAGGTCATCCATATTGCATCTGAAAATAAAAAATATAGATAGCATCATCATACATACATGTGTGCATGCATCCATATAAGCATTACATTACATAATCACATAATATCATCTTGCATTTATAAACCACTAGCATACATCTCATTGCATACATATTATTACATATCATATCACATTTGCATATCAAAAATGAAATCATGCATAATCATCATATTTCATCGTCCATACCCATATTCATTATCCATATCATTGCATGTCCATACATCATACATATCCATATTTCGTAATCATACAACATCCATAACATCATAAAGCAAGCATACATATAAGATCATATAAGAATCACATATGTGTCCACCTAAGCATCATAATAATATAAAACCATCATGCATATAGCAATAAAAATCATGTGCATCATCCATACATCATAAGATAGAAAAGAATGCATGAGCATAAACCATAAATCACCATCCATAATGAATCAAAACATATAGGACCATCTCATACGCATATACATGCATAACATCAACATAGCATCATAATCCATAATATTCTAGAAACACGCATAATAAATCATACATTGGATAGTTACTACCAAAATCATGCATCTCATATATATATATATATATATCAAAAAATAATAAGTGTCACAAGAATGATCTAAAAAATGGAGCTCATAGGCCTAGTCAAAATATACATATTATCAGTCTCCAAAAGCATAATAAAATAAATCTCTACCCAATGCTCCCTATATCTCCTGATGGACATGGTCCGGTGGAAGGAGTTCATCTATCCTCTCATTGTTGTGACCCTAAAGCATCGTGTCTTGATGATCGATGGTAAGGAGAATGTTTATGTTGGGAAACCCCTCCACTACTTTGACTCTGTTGGGAGTGAGTCCTGATCTATGATTGGCTCATGGTTGTTGGAAATCTAGGATCCATGCACTCTAGAGGCACCTCTCTCTCATAGAGGTCTCTATAGTATCGCTCGGCTTGAATAGCTCTCCTAAGATCTCGTGCAAAATCTATCAATGGACCACTAATATTGCTGATGAAATCAATAGAGCTTTTCTCATCCCATTGTGCCCTAATGATAGCCATATCCATCTCCACCTTTAGCTATTGTACCTCAGCCTATGCTAGCTATAGTTGTGCTTGCAACTCTACAATCTGGGCATCCACTAGCTGGTCCTCCCCCTCTACCTCCATTACCTCAATGATGGGGATCTTTTGTAGTGCCTCCTCCATAACCACTCTCTCTCCTCCTCCTCCTCATGGTTGTGCATCTCCTCATCTCAACCCACCTCCTTAATCTTGACATCTACACCAAGGTTGATATCCAGGTGCTCCTCTACCTATCTCTCCTCCTGATGAGGAGGTGTGTCTGCCTACCCTACAACCTTTGTCATTGCAGCTCTAACCTCTCCCTCTCAATGAGGGGCCTCCTTTTCCTTTCTATTACCATCCCACCTCGATGGATGAGGGAGATGAGGTGACCATCTATCATTGACCTTACCTCTACCATCCCACCCTTCCCTATCCCTCCTACCTCCTCTCCCTCCATCTCCTCCATCCATGTCTTCCCCTCCATATTTTCCTCCACCTCCTTGGTCTCCATAATCCCCTTGACCTCTACCTTGACCTCATAGCCCTCTCAGTCCCCTCCTCCGCCACTCAGCTAGTGTCAGTTGATTTGGATCTTTCAATGGTATAGGATTTTTTTGTTCCCACCAGGTATCATAATCAGGGGTGCTCCCCACATCTACAACCTTTGGCCCTGCCCCACATTGCAATGGTTGTAATCCATCTATGTCCCACTCTATTGTGGTCATAGGAATCATATCACCCCATGGCTAAATATCTCAATTGGGCCAAGCAAACTTTGTAGTCCCTACTGGTAACCCCTACTGCTCATTGAACTGATGGTGAACCTGCTCTATAAAGTATTTATCTATGATGTGTTGTGATTGTACTATATGTCCAATTTTGTATCGATTTTGGCGGTAGTATGGTAAGTGGTCATCATCATCATCAAAAGGGGTCCCATCCCTAAATGGTCTCCAAGTGAATGCATCCAAAATATCAACAAAAAATCTCCAGTATCCGACATCACCAACATGTGTTTGAGTAATTGTGCCTCCATCAATAAAAACATATGGTAGAACTGCTCCAAGTTGTCTCTGCATTGGTGGTCGAAACACCATGATGTGCTCCCAGGCCCACACCATCAAAAAAGTCATGCCATAGTTGATACTTTGTGTACCTCGATATGCCATGTCATGGAGCTAAAAGTATAACATCACTAACATGCATGGTCCCCAAGCATAAACCACATCTTGAGTAAGCATGCCAACAAGAATTTCCCTCCAATCGACCAGAAACCCATGTCCCCATTGATGAGGGCACACAACTCCACTAGTAACGATGCACATGATAATGATGAAGAGATCATATCTCTCTATAAGTACATCCCAACAGATCTCATACTCCTCTATACCGAGCTCTACAACATCCACATGATTGAAAGTCTCCACAATCACAACATATCTGTGCTCTGGGTCATAAGACACACACTGTCGATGGATCAAAAATCTGAGGATGCACCACACATCCTCTAGAGTCACTGTAGCCTCTCCCATCATCAAATGGAAGGATCTAGTCTTTGAGTGTCATCACTCGGCCAATGTAATCAGTAGGCCCCTGATAACCCGAATCATGGGAAAAAAAGTGACATAGTATAATCCCAGGGATAATAGTTGATCCCTCTGGTCATCATCTAGCTGCTCATGAGTCTAAAACATGACGGTCGGGTATCTCATGTGAAAATAGGGTCTAGTGGAATCTATGATCACAAATGAACACATTATGTCAATCATAAACCCTAAGTCAACCTATTTGACCTTAATCACATAGAAAGTTCTACCTAAAGTGGGGCAAAAATTTAAGCAGTCAAATACGTCGCACTATCTAGCATATGCATTTCAATAGTCAAATGTGTCATTGTATATGCAAATGCGGTTCAATTTTTCAAATGCATCATACAATCCCACAATTGTGTCTTAGAATCACAAATGCAGCTCAAAACAACAAATATGTCGCTAAACCCTACACTTGCATCACAAAACCCATTTGCAGCATGAAAAATTAGTTGCAGCTTAATCCTCATCACTTGCATCACACAAGGAAAATGTAGTGAACCGCATTCGCTTGTGGTGAGCGCAATAACAAATGTGGCAAATGAGGTTCACCACATATGTTTCCCCCCTTTTTGAGCCTTAAATATACCATCACAAGGAAACTTTGGTGTACTTACCACGTCCCTTGAGCCCTCTAGTTGTCTATATGTCCTGTCCTGATATCTACGATGTGCAATGTGTGTGTTTTCACATGAAGTTCAGCATTCCAATGACACAATGGAAACAACCTCAAGGTTTGGGACCTTTGTGCATATAAGGTCGAATCTTCAAAGAAGTCCAACTTCCTTTTTCAATCCTAGTGCAATGTGTTGGTCCAACCCAACACATGAAAACCTACCACTAATAGATCACAAGGAAAAGGGGAGAAGGATAACATGAAAGGGAAAATGGAGGCAATACACCGAGATGAAAATATCACTTCTTCCTGACTTAGACTGCACAATACATCATTGAAGAGGGACCAAAATACTCACACAGTGCTTTGTTTGGTTGATTTCAAGGGCATACAAGAAGGTTAGGGTTTGACAAAGCACTGGAAGGAAAGCAAGGTTTCTCAAACTAGCAACTGTAAACCATTTAACACAAACATACATGCATGAAAATATAATAAACACTCATATATGAAGGTAATAACTTAATAAAACACAAAAAAGTTGAGAAGACAAAAGCTTGATCGACTTCAATAACATAGAGGCAAAAATCCAATCTTTAAAATGGCAGAGTGTGAAATATAGTCTACAAAAGAAAAACCCCAGAGGATACAAAAGATGAAGAACCCTTAAAATAAATACATTTCTTTCCTTTATATATCAAGCATAACTGAGTAACACAAGTCAAACCCTAACCCTAACCAAGGTTAGCAAAAAATATTGTACGTACAAGATTTGAGCCATCTTGTGAAAGATGCAATTAGGGCATAGATCTGCCAAGAAAGTCAACAAAGAGCAATAAATGGGCATGGGTGCCCATGAAATCCACCTACAAAAGATAAGGGATGCAATAAATGTCATCCTTGAAGCCCTAAATAATAGATCTAGGCATTCAAACATCAAATCAAGCCTCAAAAACATCGCCCAGAAAACACATCAAGATGTAGGAAGGTCGGGATGTTGGGCTCAAAAAATCACCTTTACAACCTTGAAAAAGATGGTTTGGAGCCCCGAGAATTTGTTTGTTGAATTTCAAGCGTCGAGCCATGGGATTTCGGGTGTCGCCCTTACAGCGTGCTTCAAACTTCATGCATTGAGCCATCGACGATCGGGCATCAAGCCATTGGAGGTCGGAGGTTGAGAGGAAGGCTTACCTCTAAAATTTAGAGGTAAGGAGGAAGCCATACCTCGAAAGCCGAAACATTCGACACTTAGTCAAATTCAGAGAAAACCTTCAGGGAAAAGGAGAAGGGGAAGACTGAAATCCATAGAAGTAACTTTTAGAGGTCGGACCTCAGACCGTCATAGGTGGAAGGTAAGTCATACCTCTTATCTCCAAAGGTAAGAGGTAAGATACAAGGCCAAAGGGTGAAGGTTGAAGGCTAATAGAAGAAGGCAGAAGGATGGAAGAGGAAAGAGGGAAAGCCGAAGGCTGAAGGACGAAGGAAGAAAGGAAAAAAAGGAAGAGGAGATGAGTCGGTAAGGGGTAAAGGGTAAGGCCAAAGGCCAAAACTCGAAACACTTAGAGGAAAGATGGGAAAGGAGGAAGAAGGCATGAATGAAGTGGGTACAAGAGATAGTTCAAAAACCTAAAAATTTGGGACTTAGCAAAATTTAGGAAACCTTCGAGGAGAAAACATGAATGATGGCCCATGGGGGATCTCTCAGATTAGATATCAATGATGGGACATCAAAGGGAGGCATGAAATGTCAACATTAATGGTGACTTCTGCGAGATGATTTCCTACTAATCATGTGATCCAGAGGCCTTAAATTTCCATTGGGCATAGAGTCATGAGGGTAAAACTTCAACAATTAGGCCTCCTCAAAGAAAAAAAAACATGTGTAGCTGCACTTGGAAGAAAGCATTAAAGCTAAAGCATACATTCCCTTAAGGAGAATACAAGGTGTGCAAATGCACTTCATGGAAAGCAAGATATTTGCAATATATACACCAACTAATAGAAAGAAAAGAAAGGAGGCTTGCCTCTATCAAATATGAACCTTTTGAAGGGACTAATCTCCCTCAAACCACTGAAAATTGTTGCCAACATGCATGTAACTGCACAAAACGCTTGCACGGTGAAGAATCGCTTCACTATAAATTTTTCCATTGCAAGGGAACCATATGATGTAAGTGTTAGATTCATGTCTAACACTGGTGCCTTAGGTGAACATAAAGCAATAGGGGTGAAACACTTTGAAGGTGAGTTAGCATCCAAGAACAAAAATTTTGTAGAGGGAAGAGAACTCACCTCACAAAAGGATAGGCCAATGTCACCATCGTTGACCTCCTCAATGTATGAACTAAAACAAATAGAGAATGTTTTCAGCTCACATAGTGATGAAAAATATTCCAAAACTAATTTTTGATCTGCACAAGGAATCTCTTCTCCATGCATCTCAAAAGAGAAACTTTGAAGCTCAGGCATACAAAAAAATTGAGCAACAGGAGCATCACTCTCCAAAAAAATGTGTGGTTTCTCAATGGTGGATTTTTCAGTGTGTTGGCTCCATGTGAAGCATTCTAACTTAGTCACATTATCCCTAATGCCAAAGGTCACATCTTCATCTTGAATGAAGACCTTATATTCAACATTGCTACATTTAGGGACAACAAAAAACCAACAAACATCATAATTACATGCTTTGATGCACACTTCATCAACACATACCTTAGATTTTTGACACTCCAAGTGAAGAACTAAATTATTCAAATTGCCTCTCAGTTTTAATCTCCTCTTGGCAACTAGCTGCAGTAAAATTAGACTCTTGGTGTGTAATGGTTGTCACGTCCTCTTTTGTTTCCTCACTTTTATGTTGTTGCCCACAAAGCTCCTCTTTTGGGGGTGAAATATTAACATTTAAACCTAAGAAAAAGGTTTTTTTAACATCCTAAAAGAGGTCCTCCACCTCAGAATTGAAAACCTCAATAGATTGGGGATATTCATCTACCATAATAGGGGATAAACACATTTGATGCTACTTCTCGAAAACCATGGAGTTATCTTCACCCATCAAGCACAAACTAATTTGTTCAAAGGCTTCAACTGTTGTAGGTATAGTTGGTCTATCCTCCTCATCTTAAACAAAAAAAGGAATGGAATCAAATGAGAGGAATGATTCCTCTACTATATCAATTTTCTCTACCTTTTTAATGCCTTGTACTGCTTCATCTTCATCCTTTTCTTGCAACAAACCAGGAAACTCATTGTCAAGAGAACATGAAGGCTCCATAACATCAACCTCTTCACTCCTAGCCCAAAATTTCTCAATAGGAGTAGAAGGTTGAGCCTCCTCAAGGATAGATTCTTCTAAGGAATGGAGGCTCACAAAACTTAGGACCTCCAACATATAAGATCTGCTTGATGGCACAAGAGGTTGAATGGGAGTTTCAAGGGGCTGATTGGAATTCTTGAAACAATTTTTTTTTTCTTGCAAACCTCTTGCATAATAGGTTGTTCTAGAACAAAAGGAGGGCTAAAGGGGGTTTCAAGTGGCTTGCTAGGTTTCTTAAAACTTACAAATTTATATTTTCTTACCTCCCCCTTATCAAGTTGTTCCAAAAATGGTGGAGGTGCATGTTTGAAACTAGGCACACAAGGGGCTACCTAAGTCTCGAGCACTTGTGCTAGAGCAACAACATCACTTGTTGTATAATCCTCTTTTTTTTTTCTTATTTATGCCTCCAATTGTTGCTCATACCTCCATTGAGCATCTAAGTTTTGCTACTATGAATAATGAGCTTGATGGACAAACTCATCATGTTGTGGGAAACAACACTTTTTCCCCTAATAGGCTTGATTTTCCCACTCTTCATGTTGTAGGTCAAGCTCTTGTTTCCTCTTAAGCTCATCAATTTTTCTATTAAATTAAAGCAAAATTCTTGTGATTTCACTAGCACTTAAATTATCAAAATTTTGAGGTTGAGTAGGAGAGAAACAATGATGATTTTCAAAGTGATAAGTCTCTAGGGGTTGTAAATATGAATGTGTAGGTGCCCAAGGAGATTGAGCAGGGTGGGGTGGGTGGTACATATTTTGAGAAGGTTGAGAACCCACAATAACATGGTTATTTGGAATGAAATGAGAGGCATAACCAACCTGATATGGATAATTGGGAGGTGCAAAGTTGGCATTATCATGAAATGGTGGGGTATACATATGGTTTCCATTATAACTTGAAATTTGTATGCATGGAAAACACTTCAAAAATTACAAAATAAGAGCAAAGGACTGTCCAACCAAAGATTTTGGGTACTTACCAAAAGAGTCAACCAAATTGAGTTGCAAAGTTGCTAGGTGCTTGAAGAAAGCCTCCAAAGGCTGAAATGTTTAAGAGAACCACTTCCTCAATAGCATGAAATGAAACTAGACTGCTTGAACTAGCTGATTTTGAACAGAGCTGCCACGGTGCTTGATGATATGCCTCGAAAGAAAAAATGCGTTGAAGAAAACACTAGATTCTTCAACGGAAAAAAGTAGTCCTACCGACATGCCAAAAATTGTTGTCACATGAAATTTCACCCCATTGAACACAAAGTTCAACATTCCAATGACACAATAGAAACAACCTCAAGGTGTTGGACCTTAGTGCATATGAGGTTGAATCTCCAAAGAAGGCTGACTTCCTTTTTCAATCCCAGTGCAATGTGTTGGTCCAACCTAGCACATGAAAACCTACCACTAACAGCTCACAAGGAAAAGGGGAGAAGGAGAACATGAAAGGGAAAATGGAGGCAATACACCGATATGGAAAGGTTGCTTCTTCCTTAGAATATATATATAAGACATCGTTGAAGAGGGTCCAAAAGACTCACATAGTTCTCTTTTTGGTTGATTTCAAGGGCATACAAGAATGTTAAGGTTTGACAAAGTGTTGGAAGGAAAGCAAGGTTTCTCAAACCAACAACTGTAAACCATTTAACACAAACATACATGTATGAAAATACAATAAACACTAAGATATGAAGGTAATAACTTACTCACACAAAAGAGCTAAGAAGAGGGAAACTTGATTGATTCAATTAGATAGAGGCAAAATGCTAATCTTTACAATAGTAGAGTGTGAAATACAGTCTGCAAAAGAAAACCCCAGAGGAGCTAGAAGAATAAGAACCCTTAAAATGAATACATTTCTTTCCTTTATAGATTAGGCATAACTGAGTAACACAAGTTGAACCCTAACCCTAATTAGGGTTAGCAAAAAATATTGTTCATGCAAGATTTGAACCATCCTATGAAAGATGCGATTAGGGAATAGCTACGCCAAGAAAGTCAACAAAGAGAAATAAATGGGCATGGGCGCCCATGAAATCCACCTGTAGAAGATAAGGGATGCAATAAATGTCATCCTTGAAGCCCTAAAAATTAGATCTGGGTGCTCAAACATCAAATCGAGCCTCAAAAATGTTGCCCAGAAAACAAATCAAAACATAGGAAGGTTGGGGCATTGGGCCCAAAAAATCACCTTTACAAGCCTAAAAAAATGGTTTGGAGCCCCGAAAATGTGTTTGTCAGACATTGGGCGTTGGGCCATCAAATGTCGACTTCAAGCTTCATGCATCAAGCTATCAACAATCAGGTGTCAGGCCATCAGATGTTGGAGGTCAGGAGGAAGGCATACCTCTGAAAGTTAGAGGTAAGGAGGAAGCCATACCATCAAATGTCGACTTCAAGCTTCATGCATCAAGCTATCAACAATCAGGTGTCAGGCCATCAGATGTTGGAGGTTAGGAGGAAGGCATACCTCTAAAATTCAGAGGTAAGGAGGAAGCCATACCCTCAAAAGTTGAAGCATTTGACACTTAATCGAATTTAGAGAAAACCTTTAGAGAAAAGGAGAATGGGAAGACCGAAATCCATAGAAGTAACTTTCAGAGGTCGGACCTCAGACTGTCGAAGGTCATAGGTAAGCCTTACCTCTTACCTTTGAAGGTAAGAGGTAAGATGCAAGGCTTAAGGGCAAAGGGTGAAGGTTGATAGAAGAAGGCGCAAGGATGGAAGAGGAAAGAGGGAAGGCCAAAGGTAGAAAGGTGAAAAGGGAAGAGGAGAGGAATTGGTAAGGGGTAAAGGGTAAGGCCGAAGGCCGAAACTTGAAACACTTAGAGGAAATATGGGAAAGGAGGAGCGATGGAGAAGGCATGAAGGAAGTGGGTAAGAGATAGTCTGAAAACTCAAAAATATGGGACTTAGCAAAATTTAGGAAACCTTCAAGGATAAAACATGCATGATGGCCCATGGGGGATCTCTCAGATCGGATATCAATGATGGGACATCAAAGGGGGGCATGGAATGTCAATAGTGTGGTACTGGCGACATCTTGGCAGTAGCTCTGCAACAGGTTTTCACTCTCTCTCACTATTCACTCAAGGTTAAAATGCACAAATGGCTTTTTTTAGTAACCTAATCACATTTATACCTTTCCAAAATGGGATTTTTACCTCCCTTTTTGACTGTCTATGTTAGATGTTGAGCCTAAACCCTAATTTGACCTTCCTAGATGCCTAAGATTGAAACCTTTTGCTATTTGTGCATGAAATTTTCTTGTCATATTTTTTTTTCATTTTTTAGCAAAAAAAATTCAAAATTTTCAAAAAAATTATGAGGGGGCATGGGTCTATCCTGCCTTCATTAGGGGCACACTGGGTAATGATCTGAAAAATATTTTCATAATTATTCTTTGACACAACACTCAAATCACATTATGTCAAAGAGGGGCAAAATGTAGGCACTAAAAAATGTCTCGGTCTGCGAACAACATTTTTTTCCATATCTTTTTCTCTTCTCCCTTGTTTAATTAAATAATTTTAATTATTTCTCTTTGATCACATTCTTCTATTAATTAAATAATTTATTTAATTAATTTGCTTTCCCTTTCTTTATTCTTCTTGTGATTAAATAAATAAATTAATATTTATTTAATTGTGTCACTAACATTCTCTTTCTTTCTATAATTAAATAAAATTTTCATTTATTTAATTATTTTCTCTTCATTATTCATCTATAGTTAAATAATTATTTTTAATTCTTTGACTATTCATTAACCTTTTCATCTATAGTTAAATAATCATTTTAATTGTTTGACTATTCTTTACCACTCTTTCACTATTAAATAATTAATTTGATTTAATTATTTAATATCTCTATCCATTTCCTCCAAATTTAATTAAATGTTCATTTCCCTTATTCTCTCATAAATAAATAATCTAAATGAGTATTTATTCCTCACATGCTTCTCCATGAATTAAATAATCTTATTATTTAATTCCTCCACTTTCCCTCCACTTTCCCATTTGAATATTGATCATTGATTCCTTATGGTCTTCTTTCAATCTTGACTATCTATCCTTAGTTGTCCCTAGCCCACTACTCTGTGGTGCATGAAACCTCAACCGTTGATCTTGGCATCTTCTAGACTTTCGATCTCGTTCGTCTATTCGAGAGTCTTTTCTATAAAAGAAGGATGTCTCTTTCATTTTGGATTTACAACCACATTTTCTCCAAAATTCTTGCTATCAGTCATTGTCATTTGCAGGTACATGGACACACAAAAATCTGAGGGCAAGCTTGCAACTTGAGAAGAATGGAGGAGAAGCAAGGAAGATGAACTAACTTTGATAGGGGAGTTTTTTATATGCTTTGATATTTGTTTGATTTCTTCTATCATTTGTACACTCTTGTTTTGGATTTGGGTGTTCTTGGCTTAGATTTTAGGTAGAGTGGTTGCTACTTGGTCTTAGCCATTTTTATTCATGAATTTTCCCCTTTCTTACAGATAGCTAAGGATACATTGGAAGAAGTTTTAATGATAGCACATGGACAATTGAAGAAAGGAAAGGATATTTTATAAAATCCTCAATCTCCTCCAAGTAGGATAGATTCCCAACATGATACCTTATTAATTAGGGACATAAAGGATGATGACAACAAAACTAATTAGTAGGAGAATCAATCCCCTCCAAAAAATCCCTCTAGTACACTAATCATTAGTTCACACTCCTCCTCCTTCTCCTCCACAAGAATAATAGATGCTTCCACCTCCTAGTCCTCCATCATGATATTAACAACTTGTATCCAATACAATTTTGTAGAGTGCTTTGATTATCCCAACTTGGCTAAAGTTGGATTGTATTACTAAGAGAAGAAATGTACAAGTACAACCTTTAGATTTAGTATTAGTAATGACTATGGTAAATAAAGAGAAATCTCAGAAGAATCCAAAAGTTCTCTCAACATCCCAAATAAACAAATAAAAGAGCTGAAATAGAAACTCCTATAGTCGATAAAGATTTTAGATATATGACCCCTCAAGCCTATCAGGTCACCCAAGTTAATCTTGTTAAATAGACAAGGGATGGAGAGGTGGATTCTCTAGACCAAGCTATGGAATCATTAAAATTAAGGTTTTCCAAAGACAAGAAACTCAAAGAAAAATTGTAGTTGATACTAAATTTTGTGAAGAGTTTGATGTCTTCAGTGACCTTTGTGCCTAGTACATTTACAAATACCCTATTTTTGATGTCAAAAGATGAAGTGGATAGTCTACAAGATATGAAACAAAAATCATATTCTTTGGATAATTGGATAGATACATTATTGGACAAAGCGTGTAAAGATGTAACATTCAAGTGCAAGTTTCATCAACAAATTTATCACCTAGATTAGATAATGGAACAATTTTTGAACTTGGTAAGATCAAAATATGAAATGTATGAGCATGAATTGCTTCTACTTAGGGAAATAAGCAAAGTACCCTTTAAGGTATTTGTTGAAAATAAAATTTTGTAGTAGGGTGATGAAGACTTCATTGGAAAAACTATCAAGGTTATAACTTTTAAGGAGGTTTTGATAATATGGTTTATTCAAAAATTCCTAAGAGAGAGAGAGAGAAGAGATCCATGGAATATAATTTTGAATATTTTGTAGGGTAGATAATTAGTTTGGATGTGGTAAATATGAATAAGCATATTATAAGATCAATTTTAGAAATACAAAAAATAGTAAGGAAAAAGTGGAAGAGCTCTATACCTAAACATATAAAAACACAGTGGACCATTCTATGTAGCTTAGGTCCAAATTAAAAAGTATGGATAATTGGCTACGTGATATCAATAATAAAATTGATTTCTCCACAAAAAAATTGTGAAGATGCAAAGTTTAGAATGGATTTTCTCAAGGGGATAGATAATGAGAAGTTGTCCAAGTGTCTATGTAACTACTTGGAATACAAGAAGAAATCCCAACAATAATGATTTTTGAAAATTTGAAATTTAAAATTGATATTTTTGCCAACTCAAATGGGAAGTTGTTTCTAAGAATTTTTTTTTTATTAATTATCATTTTGTAATAAATAATTATAAAATAGTGGACCCCACTTTAGTTAATAATAAAGGTGGTTCCTATTTTTAGACAATTAATGGATAGTTCATTTTAATTTCAAATGACATACAAGGTATGTGGAAACTCATGCATGTTTTTGTGGCTAAAACCTTTAGTTTAGATGCTATTATCTCGTAGTTTAAGATATTTGCATGAATTTGTTGCAGCTATTAGTTTGAGTTAGCTACATGTAAATAGCTCTTCCTTTTCTCTATAAAAGGGGATATTGAATATTGTAAAAGGGACTTCCTCTTTTGATATTGAATAGTGTGATAATGCTTAATATTTTTTCTAATAGTAGAGATAAAAATCTGGAAGGAAATGATCAAGATTTTGGTGTGTAAAATCTTACTCAAATCAATATGAAATTTATTTTTACAATTATTTTGAATCTTTGGAATGGTAGAGTATCAAGTACTTAAATCTTTATGTTTTAAAATATGAAAGAAAATTAAAAATATTTTTGTTGAAGATCTATTATTTTGATGAAATGTTAGAACATTAATTAAATTTGCACATGAAATATGGTGATTTATTGATAGATTATTTTGATTAATTCAAAGATTTCATAGAAGATTGCATCCATTTTATTTAAGATTGAACATTTGTTGATCTCTAAAAAGTGGGTTAAAATAATTCTCTTAGGTTTTTTATTTAAAAATTAAAAATCATATGAAGTAAAATCATTCTTCCATTTAATCTATTTCTTGTTAATCTTATCCCTTTTGTTATTTCTTTGAAATCAATAGAGTAGATCGAAAATCTAAAAAATATAATATATAGATAAATATAAAAGATTAAAAATAATATTTTGAAAGGAAAACAACTATTTCCCGATCTAGGTAACCACAAAGGGCCCTTGAATAAGCATCAAACACTAAGTAAACTAACATCATTACGACCCAATTATAAAGACCTTGGAGACCACACATATTAGATCTATTGTCTTTTCACGAGAGGTAAGATAACCTATTTTACTTGTGTTGTATTGTGTCATTTGGACCATCAACACAATTAAAGAAACATCAAAGAACAAGTTTGACCAAGCATCAAAATGGAAAATGATAAACTCAAATTGGAGAATAATGAGTCCAACTATCAATTCAATAATAAGAAAAAATATTTTTAGTGTACCACTACCACCATAGATTGTCATTCCATTGCCACCATAAAATATAAACCCAAATAAAAAATAATATTAGAATTTTTATGTAATGTTTTCCCTAATTTATTATAAATAAAACTATAAATCATACCATGTAGAGTAAACATAGCCTTGAAATATAAAGGAATAGTTGTCCAATAGATCCAAATCCATGGGTTATGAAAATTATTAATTCATAAAGATCAAGGTACATAATGACCTTGAAAATACCATCAACCACCCATATGGCCTTCAACATGACTAACCTAGGGTTAGGTATCCAATTCAATTAGATTTTTTAAATCATTGAGAAATAAAATGTGCACACAAGTTTTGGGATCCCAAACACCAACATTCAATACCACCAAATCTCATGCATTATTCCTTCACTAGTGAGCCCATTTACCACTGTATTTCCTTCCTTAAAAACATGCCTAGTAGAGAAGTGAGAGAAGTTATTAATAAAAAATAGTGTTAGAAATCAAATTCCTTGCATTCCATCCCATGTTAGAGATACTATTAATTTAGTTAATAATTAATTTTAAGTCACCCTAAAAAAATAAATTACTTAATCCAATTGAAGTAAGATGAAGACCTTAGAAGGTTGTCATAGCCTTTACTTAATTATTAGTTCTAACCTCTAAATTTCTAGAAAAAACACATTTAAATTTTTTTGTCATTTATAATATAACCTCTCCCTACTAATATTCTTAGGGTTTTTTTGGAAGCTCCATCAAAGTTTAATTTTATCCATTTTTTTGGTAGAGAAAACTATTTCATGTTCCTCATAATCCTTTACTTATTGAATTCTATATTATGAATCTCTCCTAATTCACTAGTCTTGAACGATTCTTGTTTCCTATTGAGAAGGGAGGCATGTGGGTTTTTTTATGTAACCTCCAAATTTTCTATTATAGCTTTGTTGACCAACTAAAAAATGTTTTCTTCACTATGAGATATATCTATAAAGATATTTTCATCCCTCTTTCCAATCTCCTAAAGAAAAATGTAGAGGGGAAACTCTCCATTTTTTCTTAATGAAAATGTAGCAAATAGACAATAGCAACATCTTTTGAAGGCCTCTAAAGACCTTCACAAAATCCATTTAAGTTTTAAATTCTTGAATAATTTTCCTCAAAACGTATTTGTGAACTTACAATAAAGGAGAATATGATTAATAGTTTCTTCACTATCAAAGTGTAACACATGTCTATTAGGGAACAAAAAATATCTCCATTATAAATTATCTTGGGTCAACATTTTCTTGTGCATAATAGCCCACTAAAAATTACTTAGGACTAACATGTCCTTCCAAATTATTGTCCATTTCCCCTCAAGTTCATTAGAGTTATGTTGAAGGGAATATCCAATAGTAATTAAATAAACACTTATATGTTCAAGGGTCTAGAATAAGGCACCATTCTTCTAAAATTATAGAAATTTAAAAGAACTGAGTAGGGATTGCAAACAAGAAACTACAACCACATGGTCACTAGTAGAAACCACCTACAAGTTCCTCCATTTGATGCTAGAACCTTATCTAGTCAAATACTCCTTCAAAAAATTCCCAAATATTTTAGTAAGCAACCCCATAATTTATTGGATTTAAGGAAAAAATAAAGAGGTTGTTACTCCAGCTAGCAATCATCTAAGAACCTAATATGATAACCCTTTCCTAAATTCCACCAAATATCTTTTTTAAGAATTATTCTCACTTTGATGACATTTCTCCAAATAAGAAAGAGTTTGGGAACTCTTTTAGCATATAGAACCTTGGAATATCCTTCCTTAAAATACTTGGCTTCGATAATACCATTATAGTCTTTATTTTCCTTCATAAGGCTCCAACCGATTTCACCCAATAATTCTCTATCGATCTTTTAATTTTCTTGATGTCAAGCCATATATTTCCTTTTTGAATATAAGATAGAAGAGAACACCAAAAGGGTCTATTAAGCTTAGACATGATAAAAAAATGTACACCTTGTCATCCTTGTCCTTCCCACAACCTTGTAAAAGTGATCTTAGTGACTTAAACTTTACCGAAAAGTCCTCAATAGAGGGAAATGAATCAAGTTCCAATGTAGTGAACTCCACCTCAATCTATAATGCTTGAAACTCATTTAATATACCAAACAAATCCTTATACTTATCCTATATCTTCTTAGGAGTCCTACAAGATTCTATGTGAAAGACAAATTTGTTTGAAACATGAAGTGCAATACAAATAGTAGCTTCATTCATCTTATTATTGTAGG
The DNA here is from genome assembly GCA_007115665.2 of Sequoiadendron giganteum. Classification (NCBI taxonomy): domain Eukaryota; kingdom Viridiplantae; phylum Streptophyta; class Pinopsida; order Cupressales; family Cupressaceae; genus Sequoiadendron; species Sequoiadendron giganteum. The sequence continues at coordinate 868,456,539 of CM021100.1, read as the reverse complement.
AAAATCTCTCATATTCTTGAGTATACTCAAGTGTTGTATCATCCAAGGTAGACCATAGTCCCTTGGACATGAGTAATTTGGTCATTTGTGGTTTTTAAGTGTGATAATTGTGTGATGTAAGTTTATCAATAAAGAGGTTTTCACCATGTTTATGTTTTGTTTTGAGTTTTGTAATGTGACTATATGTACTATAGAATGAAAAATTACTCCCCTTGACAACAAGAAAAACCAAACCCTTTTACAAATGTATCAACTATAAAGTAAAAAATGAAAAAATCACTTTAATTTTGATCTTTGTGTACCTAGTAACTCTTTTAGAAAATCAACTCTTAGATCTATGTAGAGAATTGAACCAAATTTTCAACACCACAAGAATCACAAAAAATGAGATCCAAGCCAAATTTTATAGACCTAGAAGTGTAAACATGTAAATTTAACTTCAATAGGAAATAAAGTTCACTAATAGCAAAATCTGAAAAAAATACTAGCACCACTATAAAGTGCTTAGAATTGGTTTTCCAATGATATAGAACATTTTTTAAAATATAACCATGTATACCCAAATATATAGTTGATTTACAAAAATAGGTCCAAAATGTCAAGGGTGGCAACCTGGTGGTGGTGCTCATGAAGGTGGCGAACAAGTAGTAATTAGGTTTTGACTTGGAAAAGGATGAGTTGAGTTGTGGTAACAATTAGGCTGCAACTTGGCAATCATTGTTGTCTCGACATTGACTAATAGTTTCAACCATTAGGATTGGTGGTAGGAATTTTAAATGTTTGGAAACTTATGCTAGTAGTTGAAACTAGCTCGCCAATGTCATCAATGGATAGGGTTTGTTGAAACCCTAATGTTGACAGTTCGTAAAAATAATACCCAAAATGATATCATCATTAAAAAATTCATCGCTAGAAAATGAAAAAATGGTCGTAAAAACCCTATCATCACCAAATTTTTTTTAAAAAAATGCCACTATGTTTTTTCAACTAATGAATTGTGATATTAAAAACCCAATTTTGGCACAAATATAGATGGATCTGACACATACTACATTCTCACATGTGTACAAGTTGTATGGATCCATACATTTTTATGTATTTTCACCCTTGAGATCCATTTAACCCCCAAAAAACACCTAATTTTTTTCCTACTCAAATTCTAGCTCTTGGATAGACAATCTTATGGTTTTTGGACATTTGGGATGCAACAATGAGATCCATTTTCTCTAGGATGTGTCATTTGAACACTCAAGGTTAGATCTTCCAAAAAGAGGATAAAAATCCATAGATTTGTAACTCTAGTACCATGTTGGAGCTCATAAACCCTAAAACCCCAAAAATAACCTATAATCAAACACCTATCATAGAAAGAGAAAAATAATAAGAATCATTATGGAGGCTGATGAGACTATTGATCCAAAAAAATATTAATCATAATGAATGTGTGTTATACAATTATGCAATAATGAATCTTTATAGTAAGGAAAAAAACAAAAAACAACCTAGATGAAACCCATGACCTAAGTAAGCTTAAGTGTGCTAGTGTAAAAAAGGACCTAATTAATTAAATATACAATTATATTCTAGCACAATACATATACACAACCCCTTGTTGCACTTTAAATAATAGTGCAAGTACAAAAAGGACACAATATGGTATCTAAAATTCCTCCCTAAGGAACATAAATTAGATTTGACACTTTATCTTAATGCATCTATAAACAAATGTGATGTAGAGCACTATAAGTACTCAAAACATGACAAATTTAGTTTTTCATGATGTGACCACAAGAATACAATTCAATCATACCTTCCTTACAACCTCAAAAAATGACAAAAAAATACTCCCAAAATAAATAATGTTGTGGAATATGCCGCCTAAAATAATTACAAGTTTTGAGTATAATTTATCATTTTAGAAGCCTAGATCAATCATTTATAACACAATGATTTTACATTTTTAGGAAAATATATGTTATCTAAGGAAAAAGGAAAACTATATGCACTATTATATTCCTTGTGTTTTTCTAATAAATTTAAAAGAAATTGCTAAATTTTGACAATGAGGGCAAAAGTTATGCCTTCTCAAAAAAATGTTGAATTGAGTGCAAAACTAAATTGGAGGCAAATCCAAAAAAAATATAGCTAGATGAGGAAAAACATAACCACATGATGATGAAGTGCTTAGAAAGAGCTTTCCAACCCATATAAAAAGTATAAAAAATGACCTCATATGCCTAAGTTATGCCAAAAAGAAAAGAAAAACTCATTTTAGGAGTATTGCATAGGTTATGGTGGCATTGTGATGATGTTTGCAAAGTTCGGAAAATGTTGTGGTGAAGATGACAAAGTCTAGGTTTTACAGAAAATACAACAAAGTTTAGGTTGTGTAGCAAATACAATGAAATCCAAAAGTCCAATGGTGCAGTAGAGACACTAAACTCTAGAAGTCCAAAAATGTTCTAGAGTATGAAGTTGTGCAAAGATGCCACGAAATCCAAAAGGTCACAATTTTTGCAAAGACATTCTAGAGTCTGAAAGCCCAAAGTCCACGAAGACCCATTTGCAAAGATGTATGCATATTAGAGTCTAGAAGTCTAGAGTCCTACAAAGATGCCTCAAAGTCTAGAAGTGTTTTATAAAATATTGTAGAGTTTGAAAGTTTGGCAATAGTTCAAAGTTCAGAGATGTGCTTGCAATTCAAATTTTAGAGTTGTGCCAAAAGTTCAAAGTTTGGAGGGGTGGCAATAGTTTGAATTTTTGGCAGTCGGTAGCAACAAAAGGCCTTTGGCCTTTGAAACCTAACAATGTCACAGAAAAATGATATGTGCAAAAAGACGTAGAGCTAAAGGTTGACATAGGATGATGTGATAGAATTTTAGGTGTAGTATGACAACCATGTCCTAAAACATTGGAACCCAATGGGTAAAGACAATCAAAATACTACACAACTCGAGATAGAAGAACTGACTGATGGGTAAAATTCACTATCAACCTATATAGAATCAATTGAGATTGGAAATCAAATAATGCATTAACCTACTAGAAAAATGATAAGAGTTGAAGGATGAAAGATGATCTATGCAACGATAAAGATTATAGATGTACACCAACCATATGATGGTACAATCTTATGGATCCATACATATTGTATGAATTTCATCTATAATTGTCATTGGAGTCCCTTCTAAAAATGTCAAAATAAATCTCCAAAACCTATAGTGCCTTAAATGAAAATATAAGGTTTTGGGCCTTTTGAGTGCAATTGTGAGGTCATTTTTGTGGTAGGACACACTATATGAAATTAGGTGTCCAAAACCCTTACAAATTCAAGATTATTTACGAAGGGGTTGGCAACTTACTTTGATACCATGTTGGAATAGTCAAGATCACCTTACAAAATCAAACCATTCCATAAATAAGAATATTTGGGAAGAGATTTAGAAGCTTGCTCTAATTCCATGTTAGAGTAGCCAAGATTAACTTGCAAGATCAAAACATTACAAAAACAAGAATGCACAAATAATGATATCATACAAAGCTTAATAAACTATACAAAATAGCATAACATATCAAGGAAAGGATGATGAGGGGAGAAGGTAGAACTAAAAGTCTAACTACCCTTCCAAATGTGAGACACATGTGGGCACACTTGAGACAAGTGTGAGGACATGTGTAGAGTCCAAAAGACAAAAAAACTATTTAAGTGAACTAAGTGTAGTGTGAATAGAACCAACTAGGTAGGATAATAACTATTTAGGTAATAAAAAAATTCACATGAACATTTAAGAATCATAAACTGGTCAAAGGTTTTCTTACACATTCTTCCAAATCTACTTTGTAACTCCCTATTACATGTGCTTACATGTCATGGATTTTTTTAAGCATCTTAATATGTCCTCGATGCTCTTACACTTATTACATAACATAGATGCTCTTACACATGTCATGATACAATATCCAAGTGGCATAATATATTGATGATATTAAGAACCTTTGAGATTCCTCTCAAGTGGAATGCCCTTTTCCATGTTGCCCCAAATTTACAACATAAACTACAAACCTAAATAAATATAATGTCCTCCTAAATTTGTAAGGCATAATCTTACCACTATCCTTCCAAATATAACAACGGCGGTGTGTCCCCAACATTCAAATTTTATTTTCCCTGTCCAAACACTCTCCTTTCGCACAACCCTAACCCTAACTTGCCTCTAAAGGCTAGAAATAACAAAGATGTTTACAAGTGACGAATTTTTAAAGAAAATAAGGGATCGATCAATAATTAGGAAGGATCATCAATGCATAACATACTTTTAACTAACTTCCATGGACACCAAAAATCTGTAAAACCTTCATAGAGCTCCATTTTTGGACACACCACTCTCTTTCACAAGCACCTACATTCACACACCCAAATGCTTCATCTGTTAATTCAACATGGGAATCTGACTGAAACAAATCTCATACATAAAGAGCCTTTGTGCCCCCGCTTTCCCTTTTAGTTTCAAGTCATGGTTGGACTCCAAGAGTTGTAGAGGGCATGGCTGCGTACAGCTTGACATGACTGCACATCAAAAGACATTGGCATATCATACAAGACATGGCCATGCCAGCATAGACATGGCCACACGCACATCTGCTGCTATGCAAACTGTTGCAAAAACAAATTTCAAAATCTAATGCCAACATCATGGAATCTCCTCATCATCTCCCAACATTATGTGCCTACTTTAGGAACCATAGTAGGCGTACTGCTTCCATTTCTCTTCTTTTATAATTTTACTTAAACTTCAAGACGTGCAACCTAAACTATAGTAATTTCCATTGTTATGAATTAGATTTTAGACAAAAAGAAATTATATGTAATTAGAAGTATATCAGCATAGCCCTTATTAGTGGAGACTTCTATTTCTAATCTAAAACTAGCACTTCTAATCTGGCTACAAAACAAAGCTTGAAAGTGAGCAAAGAAACACGAGATTTAGGGGAGATGGGGCAGTAGTCATGGGGGTTAACTTTGTGAGCATGTCATGCGAGTTAACTTTGTGAGCATGTAGTGATTGCCTGAAATATCATGTGACTTTTTTTTTTGAAATGTGGACTGGCCTCTTATCTATCTATAACTAAGGTTTGGAGGTGTGACTACTGGCCCTCTTCCCTTCCTCACTACAACAAACTAAAACATAACGCAAGACACCTTTCTACTATTGCTTTTCTTCCCAAATTTTTAGGGCATTCAATACATACACACTTAACTACAAATTGAATTCGAGAGCAAAAGATAGAAAAGTAAAGACATGCATTTCAGCGAATGTTATTGTATGTTGTAATGGTGTAATGATCAGTGCCATTAAGGTATTAACAGAAAGATGCAAAATATACCTACAGTTTGCAAATAGCATAGTTCCCCAAACAGAGGCTTTTAAAACCTTTCAAATAACTCGGGAGGTGGGATAAATGCCAATAGCATGTTGCTTTCATATCGGGATAGAAATTAGGCAGCTATAGCCAGGCCTTGGCTACTGTCACCATCCTTGTTCATTCAAACATCATACAATTTTATAGCTTGAATGTCATGTGGTGGAATCAGTTTCAAAACTTTTATTGTCACCTCTAATCAATATTACATAAAACAAGTGCAGTCTTATCACCATGAGGTTCTTGATATCTTAGAAAGCACCTCAAAGTATGACAAGAGACCAATCCTTTTGAGCACATAAAACTCTACACGTTTTGTCTGCATGATGATGTGCAATTTCAATATTGTCATAATCACGAGGAGATTAACAGAAAATTGCAGTGCTATACCTGGAAGGTGTTCAAGATTAGTTGATCTTGTAATCATCATGAATCAGTCTTGCATGACCTCTAAATTTTATACACCCACTGTAACAATGTAAACATACATTTAGTGGATTATACACAAATAAACTAAACGCTCCTGACATGGAACCCCACTCTTAACCACTTATAGTGCCTCCTGGAAATTAAATAGCCTAACCTTCTGACAACTATATTCAAATACTTATATGAGATTTGGCAGCTTGTATCACCTGAGAAAACAGCTCGTGCAGTCACATATTAGGATCCAATAAATCATTATCAAGGAGGCAGTTAAATTCTTAAAACATCGAACAATCCACTAAATCTGCCTGGCCTTGGTGCAGAATTTCTTTATGAAGACAAAAAATCTGCAATTCAAATGCTTTTGCTATGATAAACTTATCTTTATCCAAATATTGCTGCTACAATAAACTTTATACAAGAAGGAAACGTAAAACATTTCAATTATTAGTAGGGAAGGCTTTTTGAACTCGAACTGCATATCAAAGATTTCAGTCTTGTGGAAGATTCAACACATGTTGTGGGCATGTTGGCCCGTTCGACAATGTGATCCATGTTCCTTTGCAAGCTCTGCCTAACCATGTTTGTAACAGCCCTCTTGTGCAACGTCATTTCAGTCATATCATCTGGAGAACTCAATTGTCTCCTTGTATCCCACACTCTAGCAGTCACTGGACCAGAAACAGGCATTGTAACCCCACGCTTATCATCTCTAAGACATTGCAAAATTCTCATAGCTCTCTTTTGAGCAAGTGTACTTCCCAACAATGCAAGTTCTAATAGCACAGGGACTATGCCTTCTCGCATCATAGCCTTCCTCTGAATCAAGCTACGGTGTGCTAAAAGCATCAGTATGTAGGCAGCCAATTCCTGGCTTTTGGGACATTTTTCCCAACCCAGGATATCAATCAAGCATTTGGGCATGTTTATGCCACTTTCCACAGCCTTCCTTCCAGATTCAGTCACTACCAAATTCCCCAGGATTGCAAGGGCTCTTTCCCCTGTCTTAGAGGACTGTGACATCTTCAAAAGGGGCTGCACTGCTCCATTTGCTATCATGCTCTCAACATTTTCCAGGCAAGTGGATAAATTGTAGAGGGCAGCTAGAGAAGCCATCTTTCCTTGATCAGTGCCAGATTCCAGCATGGATATCAATTCAGGGAGCACACCAGAGGACCCTAGTATGGACTTATTTTTATCAAGAGCTGAAACTGCCAGAAGGAGAATGGCAATTCGCTCCTGCATTTCTGAATCAGATGTATCTATGAGTTGTGATAGCTTATCCACTGCTCTAGCCTCAACGATCAAGCCCTTGTTTCTGTTCATCACAAAGATCAAAGAGTTAGGCTTAACTTTTAATCTCCAAGTAAATTTGACAAACATACTTATTAGAGTAAAATTATTTACAACGAACCCCAAGTTTTATATTTTACAGGTGTAGTTTTAGAAGCAATATTAACCACTTGAAAATATGTTTCATATAGCAATTGATTATTTATTGGCAATCAATCGCATGGAACACTACCAAAAGTGTCACTATGTCCCACTTATTAACTTTTGAAACTGTCCCATACGAATCATGACATGAATTCCATATCAAACAACTACTAAAACAATGATAATGTGGAGCATAAACAAAAAGGTCTTTTTCCTAATGAATCTCAAGGAGTACCATATTGATCCATTTCAATTCAATATATGTAATCAATACATAATACTAAGAACCTAGGCATCTGTCAACTAAGAAATCTAAATAATTAGATTCTCCAGGGTTCTGTAACTTTAGCTTTTTCTGTATCTTGAGCTTTTACGGTTCCTTTTACCCAATTACTGTCTATTGTAACAGGTACTTATTTTGAGTCCCATTGAGCTACTTTGGTCATATTTGGACATTGCTATATTTTCTTTTCGTTTCATTTTTACAAAAATGATTTTTATTAAAATATGAACGGTCCTCCAAATTTACGCTTCCCTAAGACTATAACTGAATTGAAAAGGTCCTTCAAACTTATCCTCAAACAGTAGTAAAAACTTACGTGTAACTTCCATTGGCGAGTTCGATGAGGGCTTGCAATGCAGAATGACAGTGCTGAGGAACAGAGGAGTCCAACATAGCCACCAGAGATGGTATCACCCCTAGGAAAGCAAGGCACTTTCGTGTCTTGGCATTTTCTTTAGCCAATCGCTGAATTTCAGCAGCAGCCTTCCATTTTTCATCAGGGCTGCCAAAGTGCACCTGAGTAACTGCTTGTCTGAGATTTGAACCTTGACTCTTACTCTCTCCCCAATCAATAATACTACAAGCCTCACCGGATGAACTATCCTTCTGCTTGCTCTCTTCCTCAACTCCCATCCTTGTATCAACTTCCTTGGGGTCCATTTGATTATCAAAATCTAGCGTGGATGATGTCTCTGTTACACTCATCACCTGATGGTTGCTACTTTTTCTCTTCTTGCTCTTTAGCAGCCTAAAGAGTCTTGAGAAAAATTTGAGCTTTAAATAGGATACCGCCCATGGAGAAGGACCCGAATCTCTGCCACCCACTTTGAGACCACCCTCTTCTGCCACACCCATCTGACAATCCCAATCTCACCTGATAAACCAATTGCTGCAAAAACCTCAATACTGTTTATTTATTGTTGGTGATAGAACCTGCTGAAATCTCCACCTGATTGCGGGAGAAATCACCTCAATTTTGTACCCTGTAGAAGCCCAATAGTCTCACCTCTACTTACCCAGCAGGAGGGTTTGGGCTACCCAAGTATTGCCTCAATTTTTTTAGCAAAGCATGATTTGAATTCTAGACCTCCAGAGTTGCCCAGTTGCAGTGTTACACTATGTTCAAAAAAAACCAGTGCCCTTTAGCTATTTTCTCCTTGATTTCTAATACATGTAATTCACTCCCAAGCTATTCATGTCACAAGAACAGAGATTTCTATCTACCAAATATTGCACCCCCTTTCCCAAAAAAATCATTTATATATCGAACAATTACTCACCGGCGGAATTAAACACTTTCCCAATTGTTTCTGATGTAGGGCACCTATTCCCGATCTTACTAACACATGGGTATGGTACAAAGAGAAGATCATAAATTTACTGAATATATTTCAGGGGAAGGCCTGTAACCGTCAGATAGTTAATCATATACATCCGCCAGAGAAATCAAGTGGTTGTGAACACTTTCTTATTGCCCTCCAAGACTCTAACAGAGAAGATATATTCTTACAGAAACATATTAAAGCTTTTTTGTTCAAATTTTGGATCAAACCCCAAGTCTCCAACTGCAAAACTCTTGTGCCTGACACCTACTTATTTGATCAATTCAAGAACTCTGCAGTTGATGGGTCTGTTACAAAGACAAGGATGCGTACTTATTGAATATAGAACCCCAAAAGAAAAAAATAGATTCTCACTACGTGAAGAGCTAAAGACAGCTGTTTAAGGGCTCTTCTGCGAAGCAACTGCCATGCTACATGGCAGGAGACCAAGACACAATACCGGACTGCCCGCCCATGTCAACTCCTTCCCGAAATAGATTAGATATGGAAACTTTGGCGGGAACCCACAAGTTAAAAAAACAATAAAAACCCAGTCCTTGATTCAATAAAAGAAATCCCAACCTTAAAACTCATACATAGACAAATACCTGCAGATTTGTTGGCAAGGATATAAAGAATTTGGTGCACTTAATTCAAAGGACAAGGACCTTACAAGGCACCCTCCAAATGACATGCCAGAACATTAGGTTCTCAGAGCATCCCGCTCCTATGTCTCTGCTTCCTTTCACATGCAAAATAATGATATATATTATATATAAACTCTGGTATCTCTGGTGGGTATGGCTATGGGTATTCTATTGACTCTTTGCAATGAAAAGTCTTGTGATTTGCCGCTGATTACGAGGACTTTAAAAATGGTAAAATGAGAAGTGCATGGCAAGCACTATCAGGGTTGCCACTGTCAAGCCAGACATCCCATGTTCAACACCCATTTAAGTATCCCACCATGTCCCACTTTATCTTTTATACAGATCTCTGTCTGTTACTGCCTACTAGATTGTACACTCTGGTATCAACATTAAACATATTGTATTTTATTGCCACCCTGGTTTCTGAGGCAGCCTAAACTAGTGCACATGTCCACATATGACCTAAAGCTTTGATACCCAGTATGCAAATATCTGTTCCTAAAAAGTTGGAATCTTCCCAAAGAATCAAAACAAGGATTACTATTCATTAGAAGAGAAACTGATTAAAAAATCTAAATATTTTTCTTTTCTCTTGGATGAAGGATGGCAATGTGCCAAACCAGCCGTCTCAAACTGTTTTGCCAATTTTAGTACACCATGGAACACCCAAATTGACCAATTTGTTCAACTTAGTAAAATGCACACAATTCTGTATATGCTTATCTGCCTAAGTGGGATTTCAGTCATCTTTTTTGAGATTCCAGATCATTTTCACACTACGACTTGCCACGTTACTCACAGCATAGCATGTTTATTCCATTATTTTATTTTATTTTCATTTTGCACACTTTTTTCTCTCTTGGATATGCATTAAAAAGGATTCTTTGCACCTAATGTTTGGTCGCTAAGGACATCCACCTAATTCCAAAATCTATATGTCAAAGGAAAATATGGTTTGATAACCCACATTTGTCTTCTATCTTTCACACTCAAACATTTATTTATATTATTTTAAGCTCGATTAGTTATTAAATTTGACTTATGATCTAACTACTTTTTAAGAATTTAGGCAACAATGGCTGGTATGCTTCGCTAGGTTTTCAAGTGGTGTTTTGTATTATCTTTGCACCTATCATATGGTAGATCTTTGTGCTTTTTTCTTCCTCCCGACCATTTTAAGAGGGAGAAAAATATTGGGAATTTGTACCTTGATTTATAACACTTACATGGATTTGAGTGTAAAGAGTAGACTTTAGTGACCTTATAGTTTGAGGGTTCCTTCTTGTCTTAATTTAAAGTTTGTTGTTTCAAACACGTCATTATATTTCTTAAGAGTATTATATTTGTTAGTGTATATACTTAAAATTGGTCTGGAGAATCCGATTAATTGAATACGACTTATTTGATTAATTATCCTAAATTCTTCTATTATTAAATAAATAGAAATATTTATTTATATAGTTCACATTTAAATTCTTCTAAATTCTTCTATTATTTTATCTTAATTAAATAAACAAAAAAAATACTTTGTTTTATTTAATTATCAATTTCCCCTATTTTATTCTATTACATCATTTAAATAAATTAAACAAAAGGTTAAACACTTTATTGTTTAATTATCATTTCTTTCCATTCTAATTTAATAAACAACTCTTATAGTTTGTTTTATTAAATTATTTATTTCCCTTTTGCTAATTTAAATAAATCAAAATATTTAAATAAAGGAATAAATCAAATTCCTCTATTTACTCAAAACCAAATTAGATATCATATGTCTAATTTATGTCTAAATTAATTGATTCAATCTTCATGGGAAACTATGGAGACAAATTGGAGACAAATTTGATTCAATCTTTCAATCCTCTTCTATCAATTTTTCTTATCATCTTGCTCAGTGTTTTCATGGGTAGGAACCAGTCCCAAAATCTTCTCTAGCTTCTTCATCTCTCACCATTCAATCCTCAAGATTGAATCCAAGCCTTTGTTTGCTGCCCCTGTGCAAATGTACTGCCGAGAAATCTATAAATACAACCCTGTACAACAAAGAAAGGATCCCAATTTTATGCAAACTTACTCTGCAGGAAAGCATCAAGCATCAAGCATCAAGCATCAAACATTAAACATTAAGAATAGCATCAATAACATCATAGTTTTAATTCATAATCATGGTTGCATTTAGTTTGTTGAAGCTTTCGTTTATCTAAATTCATGTCAAGTTTAGTAATCATCATATATGATTAGTTTCCTGCATTTAGCATCATTCTCGTTTTTTAGATTGTCATTTTAAACAGTCATAGTACTTACACGATCTGAGAGCCATAATGATTTGATAAATCTTTGGAGATAAGAGACAATGAGACGCTTTCGAGTTTCTTGTTTTAAATAAATCTTTGATATAATGTTTCATTAAGAAGTGTATTTATATTCATACTTATTTCACACTTACAATTTGACGCCCACCGTGGGGCATAACCCCATATTTTCATGATTTTTCTTGGAAAAGTGTCGTACAGGATTCTGGCGTGTTCATTTTAGTGCAACCGAGAGATATTTTGGCACTTTCGACGAAAACTATAATGCTTCTGAGGTTTGTTTTAGCGCTTATGTATCTAAAGTAGCGCTTAAACATTTTGTTTTAGCATTTTTGAGGTCTGTTTTAGCACTTTTGTATCCAAAATAACACTTACAGACTCTGTTTTAGTATTTTTGAGGTTTGTTTTAGCACTTTTGTATCCAAAGTAGCACTTACAGACTCTATTTAGAGCTTATGTATCCAAAGTAGCACTTACAAACTTTGTTTTAGCTCTTCTCAGATCTGTTTTAGCGTTTATGTATCCAAAGTAGCGCTTGCAGACTTTGTTTTAGCACTTTTGAGGTCTGTTTTAGTGCTTCTGCAAAATAACACTTCTATAGTCTATTTTAGTGCTTTGATAGTTAATCTTAAAATGGCCATATCTTAGTCATATAGAGGTTTTTTTTTTAAGTTTTACTTTTGAAATTGGGTAGAATTTCATAAGCTATGCAATGGTGTAGGTATTTATCACTTTTTGTAGAGGTAAAATTTTCAATTTTACATTTAAAATCAAATCACATTGTAACTTGGTCTAAGTTTTAGGGTTTTTATGCTTAATCATTCATCTAACCCTTATACCTTCTTATTTCTTGATCTCATCTAACATTTTGAGCATTTATTGCAGGTTTTAAGAGGAATATGGAGCATTGAATTAAAGTGAATAAAAATATATTTGATATCCATTGTAATAGTGTTTTCAAACACTCATGGGAAAATAACCCATTACATGTTATTTTTCATTCATGCTTTAGGACCAACTAGCATTACTTTGGGCTTAAAATTAACCATCTACACAAGCTTTGTCAAAGTTGGTTAAAAAAAACATTAGAAACTCACTGGTTTTTGGATTTGGATTAAAATGAACCAATCCTAAGGATAGTCACTTGGTTTAAAATTTATCAATCCTCGGGTAGCCATTTGGTTTAAAATTTATCAATCCTAGAATCGACATCACACATTTTTCTATATTAGTTAAAATTAACATCATGACTTTTGTGAAGCAAAATCTTCACCTAGAATAAAAAATTGTTTCTTTGGGTTTTAAAATCAAACATTGTTTATTGTGCTTGTGTGGTGAATAGGCTTATGCTCTCCCCTTAACTAGGTGATCAAAATGCTAGAATCATCATTTGATTTCATTTTCATGCTTTATTAAATCCTTTAAAAGGCTTGTCGTAGTGGGAAAAAGTACTCACCCTACAGGAACGACCTAAGTGGGAATGCCTAAAGCCAAGGATTCCAACCCACTATAATCAAAAGTGAGTTTTTGATGAAAGTCAAATTCGACAGAAGTGTGCAAGATAACCATCCCCAAAATCTTTGTGCTAAAGATTGGGAGGTCTCTTGAGGGAGTTTATCATTTGTCACTCCGAACATAAACCTTATTTACGAACCATAGTGTAGAATTCAACTGAGTTAGTAACCAAACATTGTGATACTTACGATGCAAGGGGAGGGAGGAGTCTACCCCTGAGACACTCACCATATAATTGCCAAGGACCGTTTCCTCAAGGGATCGATAAATCTAACTTTGAGTATGCACCTAGAAAAGACAAAAACACGGGCACCCTCTAGGGGGTGACACAGTTGTGTAAGTCAATGCAATTTTAAGATGTGGGCTATTGAGTATAACGATGACCTTTTTGACCTTAAGAGTGAGTCTTCTTGAAGTGTATTCTTTGTCAAAAACCAGTGGAAATCCAGAAGCACCATGTTTGATTCTTAAACATACACTTGTTGTTTAGATTCTAGGTCTTAAAGAAATAATTGTTTTACAAATGCTTGTTATGTTTTCAAAACATTAATTCAGATAAGATCATTCTGAAAAACACAAAGAAAACAAGAAAATAGAAAGCTATTAGAAATCCATGTCAGATAGTTAACATCAAAATTTGGATTTTTATCAGAACATAAACTTTCCTAAATCAAAACAGAGTTTCAAACTTGCATAAACTGGACTTTATAATTGAATTTGTTCAAATCAAACCAAGATCTACCATCCAAAAGTGTCTCAATCAAACACATTTGATTGGTAAGTTAAGTTTCAGGATCGGTCATCCTAAATCAAAGAAACTAAACCATATAATCAAACTTATCAACTTAGTCTAATCAATAGAATCTATCATTCTATTTGACTTGAGTTAATATTCTTGAAACTATACCAAGCTAAGATCAAAATTGTATTGAAAATAATAACATTTGTATGTCCATTTTAACAAGGTCATGAAGACTAAAAATCCAAATAATAGGAAATTGAAACTCAAACCACCATGGCCGAAATAGATGAGGATCAATTGAATGCTTTAGCTCATCAAATGAAAAACCTTCAACAACAAATCTGGGATATGCAAAGGAAAAAAACCACAGAGAGATGTTTGTTGCCAGACATTTTTTCTTATTCCTCTGACAAAAATCTCGACATGACACCCTCTCCACCAACAACTACATCATCCAAGTTCAATATCTTTGAATTTTTGACAAAATCAAGTCAGAAGCCCAAATCTCAGTCCTCAAACACAAATGATATTGAGCAATCCTATCATGTCATGCATTTATCTCCATCCACCATAAGCCAAAATAAACCTCAAGATTCTCTCACTCAATCTAAAAATTTCATCCAATCATCCTCTTCTATTATATCTTCAACATCCAATGATTCATGTCAATATCTCAATCCAAAGAATGCTAGCATAAACTCCCCTCCACATCAAGATAAAAATATTATTTCCACTCCATCCAATGATATCAACATTCCAAAAATTCTTCCAATCTTTGAGCAAGATCCCATTTCTCAAGAATCTTATGATGATCCCCTCCTTTCACTTTTCATCCAAAATGATTCCCTTCGATCTCAAAAGACAATTATCCTTCTAGGTTCTTCTTCCACATCATCTCATCAATCCATATCATCTCATGATTCTATTACATCACAATATCATGATAGTTCTTCCATCCTATCTAATGATGTCTTACCAACAAATGATCAAGACATGCTTTCTACAAAATCTCATGATTCCCTTCCTCATCAAAAACAAGATATACTTCCATTCAAGGATACCCTTTCATCCCATGAAGATGTCTATCCTTCTCATGATCAATATATGCCTTTCATACCACTTCATAATGATTCCATACTTAATAAAGGGCAAGCTACTTCCTCTCCTACACCTCATGATACTTTTCTAAGTCAAGATCAAAACACCCCTTCATCCCCATGTCAAGAGCCTATCACACCTATTCAAGCTATCCATGAACCCCACACCTATAAATTGGGATCCTCCACCTTTATCCATTCTGGTTTACTTCCAACACCTATCCTCTCATCCATATCATATCCTCCCCAAAATGGACTCACATCTTGTTTCACAAACAATACATATCCCATTGGTAAACGTATATGTCAAAGTATGAATTACAAAGATAAAGGATTAGGCCTTCATGAGAAAGGTATCCTAGAAACCCTTTCTGTTCAAAGAAACCCATATGACCAAGACCTTGGTTATACTCCTAAGTGTCCTAGTTCAGCAAACCTACCACCTATCTTAGGTCCTCATTCTAGTCCACCAAAAATTCCATCTATCCTAGGTCCTCATCCTAGTCCATCAAACCTTCCCTCTATCCTAGGTCCATATCCTATTTCTCAAGAACAACAAAGACACACATCCTTGATGCCCTTTCAAAATTCTACCCACATTAACTCATCCATGATACCTCCATATCATATGTCACAATCCACCCCTCCCATTGCTCTTGGAAGCAATTTGGGTGTCAAATATCAAAAGCTTCTATATCAAAATCCACATGTATCAAAGGATCAACATGTCTCCTCGAAGAGACATGCAAAAATAAAAGAAAATTTGATCCAAATCAAAAGAAAAATCTAAAAGGCCACAGAGGCCCATCAAAGAAAAAAGGAAATTTTCAAAGACCACAAAGATCCATAAATGAAAAAGAAAAATGTCAAAGGACACAAAGGCCCACAAAGAAAAAATCAAAGTCAAAAGTCATGTGGATTCCTAAAAGTCTCATAGAAGCAATAAAATCTAAATTGGCATCCAAACTTGCTAATCCAAAAGATTCCTCCAATTTTCCATCTAATAACCTATCACCTTCCAAATCCATTTTTCCTCCATCACTCCACCACCTTTCAAGTGTGTGTCAATGTTGATCTTTCCATCCTTTCAATCTATCCATCAATAGGCCTTCCAACATCTTATCCATTATCCAACATTCATCCCCCATCATTCTCCTTTAATCCAAAACTTTGCATAAGTCCTTATATTCTTCCATTATATCATTAATCTTCCAACATTTAGGAGTCTAATTCCCATTTTCCATGGTTTATTAGAGGGATATTTGGTTGTGAAACTTGATGCTTAATTCCTTCCTCCATTTCCCTATCATACCTATCCTATCTTCCATATTCCTCTTGCACTTTACACTTAGGGACAAGTTTCATCCATCTTATCATTCATGGTCATTATCCTTTCTATGCTCATTCCTTACATTTCCACCTTTGATCTTGACAAGGTTAAGGATCTTCTTGAACATCATATATCTTATCATATACACTTTATCCATACCTTCCATACCATATCTTTCATCTTATCCATATTCCATCATTCTTACTAAATACATCCTTTCTTCCTTTCCTTGGTCTTGATGAGGAATAGGGGAAAAATACTTGGGCCTTGTATCTTTATCTTATCTAGTTGATCTTGATCACCCCATTCATTATTTTTATCCTTGATTTCTTCCATTCCATATCTTCTAGCTTATCAAAATCCATGTCATCATGTCCATTTGCAACCTTGAATCTTATCATCCAAATCATATTTAAGCCTAGCTACAAAACATTATCCAATCCTCATATATTTTGTCAATCAATCATCAAAAATAATCAATCTTATCGTACTTAGGGTAAATTAGTGATCCTAAGTACTTATCATCATCATGTCTTATGGAATCAATCATTCCTCGCATCTTAATCAATCCACCATTATCATCTTTTGACAAGATATATGTTGCTCGTGTGACATATTTTACATTGAATATTTCATTTTGATCTATAATTTATCCATGGTTGCATTACCCCTATTGTGGGGTATCTTGTTCCTTCAATTGGGCATATCATCTCATTTCATCTTAAAATATCCTAAAAAATACAAAAAAATCATAAAATCTAAAAAAAGGTGCAATAAAATCTCAAGTACATATCATTGTAATGTGGTCATGTCTCACCCTAGCTTGGGGGAAAAATTATAACCTCACTGGGGGCAATAACACATCAAGCTTAACAAAATGGAAAAAAATAAAAGAAACAAACGTAACAAAAATAATTATCGAAGAACAACCCAAAATGAAACATCAATCACCATCCGCAATACATTAGATGCCCGTATCACAACAAAAAATCCAAAAACAAGTCAAAAAGTTAGTTTGAAAAAGTAAAAAAACATGAGTTTGTGTCAGTCGAACTACGTGGTCTCTGCATGTATAACATAGGCAGGGTTAATCTTTGATCAACCCCTAAGGCCCCTATGATAGATCTTTAGGTTAGGTTTGGTCCAAAATCTCAGAAAATCATAAAAGCATCATAAAATTAGGATGGATGATCTAATCTAAATAATGATTGAAATACTTTAAGAAAAGGTTGGACATGTTGTATTTTGATCATTGTTATCATTTATTTGGAGCAACTCGATGATGTATTGAACTAGAGAAGCTAGGAAGGAGAATGATATTTTATTTGTTTGTTGTCTGTGAATTAATCATAATTACTATGTGAATTGTCATGGGAAGTGCTCTACAAAGTATCATGGATGACATTCCAATTCACATAGGAAAGTGATTAATTCTTGTTTGATTTACGCAAGAAATGCTCAGGTAATCTCGGTTTAATTATACCTCGATGTTTGTGTTCACTTGCAATATCAAAAATCATGGAAGTCGTACTCAGGTCATCATGGTCTAAATTATACCATTGATGCTTGTACTCACTTTCAACATTTTTAAAGCTCTATAATGATACAAAGCACAATAAAAGTACTGTTAAGATGCCAATGCTTGCATATGTAGATTTGCATGGTTAAATTAGATTGCATTCATATTAGTTTTGCATCTACATTATAGATTTTCCACATCGACTAATGATATCTATATCAGCCTGCACCAGATACAAAATCATGTCCCACATTTTTGGGAGGAACTCTAAAATCCTCCTATGATCATAACATATCACAAATCAACAATATTATCAATCAATCAACCTATCAATCTAATCGGCTCTGGTGAGACATTGATCAAATATCATGAGCGACTATCATTGAACCTTGCCTATCATGAGGTAGGTCAATCAATCTATTATTGAGCCTTGCCTATCATGAGGTCAATCAATCAATCAATTATTGATCCCTGCCTATCATGAGGTCAATCATTAATCTATCATTGATCCTCACCTACCATGAGGTCAATCAATCAATCAATCATTGAATCTCACCTATCATGAGATCAATAATCTTCTAATCTATCAGGATCATCAATCAGTATCGAATCAAAGGCTGACACAATCGAAAATCATCAAGCATAAGGAGGCTTAATACAAATTCATCTAGGGCCAAACTTTCTATAGTTTTAATCGAGAGATAAATAATTTGACCAACGAATCTTCATCAAATCATTAGAAATTTGAAAATTTCCGAAAAATCCAAAAAAATCAACAAATCATGAATTTATCTCCCGAGGGGGCATATTATCATCAATCACCTAAAAATCAATGTCTGGGCATACTGAATTTTTTTTCATCAATACAAGCAGCAGCAACACAAAATTTTCTTTGAAGCGATGTGTAAACACATCACTTCAAAGGGGGGAAAATGTATACACCTAAAATTGGTCTGGGGAATCTGATTAATTGAATACAACTCATTTGATTAATTATCCTAAATTCCTCTACTATTAAATAAATAGAAATATTTATTTATATAGTTCACATTTATATTCTTCTAAATTTTTCTATTATTTCATCTTAATTAAATAAAAAAAATACTTTATTTAATTTAATTATCAATTTCCCCTATTTCACTCTATCACATCTTTTAAATAAATTAAACAACAACAAAAGGTTAAACACTTTGTTGTTTAATTATCATTTCCTTCCATTCTAATTTAATAAACAACTCTTATAGTTTGTTTTATTAAATTATTCATTTCTCTTTTGCTAATTTAAATAAAGGCATAAATCAAATTCCTCTATTTACTCAAAACCAAATTAGATATCATATGTCTAATTTGGGTCTAAATTAATTGATTCAATCTTCATGAGAAATTATGTAGACAAATTGGAGACAGATTTGAATCAATCTCTCAATCCTCTTCCATCAATTCTTCCTATCATGTTTCCTATTGTTTTCATGGGTAGGAACCAATCCCAAAATATCCTCTAGCTTCTTCATCTCTCACCATTCAATCCTCCAAATTGAATCCAGACCTTTGTTTGTTGCCCCTGTGCAAATGTGTTGCTGAGAAATCTATAAATACAACCCTGTACAAAAAAGAAAGGATCCCAATTTTATGCAAACTTACTCAGTAGGAAAGAATCAAGCATCAAGCATTAATCATAGCATCAATAACATCATAGTTTTAATTCATAATCATGGCTGCATTTAGTTTGTTGTAGCTTTCATTTATCTAAATTCATGTCAAGTTTAGTAATCATCATATAGGATTAGTTTCCTGCATTTAGCATCATTCTCGTTCTTTAGATTGTCATTTTAAACAGTCATAGTGCTTACACGATCTGAGAGCCACAATGATTTGATAAATCTTTGGAGATAGGAGACAATGAGACACTTTCAAGTTTCATGTTTTAAATTAGTTTAATTTTAGAATCTTTGATATAATGTTTCATTAAGAAGTGTATTTACATTCATACTTATTTCACACTTATAGTTAGAGTTATTTTTTAAAATTTAAAGATGAAGGAACATTTTGTTTTCATAAATTTTTTTATTAAAAAGACAAGTGTTGAGATATTAGGTTTAATAGTTGTTATAAACACTTAAAATCAATCATGTCCTAACAACACATCTAACATCACCACTTTCGACATCATATTAGATCTATCATAACCACATTCTCATCATCTTAGTACTAACTAATTAGATAAAATATTTATTTAATTAACTTTTCTAACATTTACTTCACCCTCCAATTAATCAAATAAATTATATTATTTAATTAAACTAGCATCTTACATCTATTCCCCCTTGATTAAACAATCTAATTATGTGATTAATTAGCCTAAATCCTCAAATGCTAGTACAATCACCCACTAATGGGACAATCATTAAATAAAAGACACCAATCCAAATTCAAATTAACATTCAATCCTAACTATCAAATCAAATAAGCTAATTCTATCCACCCATCTCCAACTACCTTCAATCCAAATTTAAACTAACCTTTAATCCTCACCATTCATCTAATGTAATCAATCCTAACCCTCCATCTATCATCATCAGATCTATAAATCAAACCACTCCCCAAACCACTCCAAGGAAGAAATTTGGATGCAACAAGGTCATGCTAAGATCATGCATCCACACTCTACTTCAACCATCAACTACCACTTAAAGGAATCACCTATGGTCACTAAAGGTTTGTAATGGTGAGATCTTTCATATCTTGTGTTACTCTTGTACTCTTTTTTCTTTAATGCAAGGTGTATACTTAATATACAATAGGATTCATAATTTGTGTTGTTCCCTATTATATTAATTCTTATATTTTGGTGTTCACATTTTGGCACATCTAGTGGGTCCCCATCCCAAGCTAATCATAGGAATTTTTAGTATTTTTAATATATTTTATCACAATATTTTTGTTTCCAATTTAGCACATATATGATATCAAATAGTGCATCTAGACTATCAAACAACACATCCATAATCACCAGTGACATATCTACAACCTAATGACCTAAAACACTAAACCCTAAACCCTTGTTTAGTGGCACAAGTGCTCTACAAAGTGATGCAAGTTCTTTGTAGAGTAGCACACAAGAAAAAATTGGTGGCATTTTTACATATTTGGACACATCTACAACTATCCTAGTGAACTTGCACCTTGGAGTGGCACACCTACACCCTAGAGTGGTACACTTATGTCTTGGAGTTATTTTTATATATTTTGATCTACACCTACAACTTACCTAGGCATTTTTCATTTATGCAACATCTCCCCACGAACATGTGAAACAATGGTCCACATGTCCCATTACTACTTACTTGTATGGGTCCTTCGCTTGTTAAAATAAATCTAGCTCCCTTTTATTTTTTTCAATCAATGACTTGCTCTCTAGGTCCTGATTCTTTAAGTTGTTTCACAAATCCTCTTGGACCATTTGTTACCAACCTCTTTTCCTAATGCCCAAGTTTTTCTCAGTTATCACATGTACATTTAAAACCTTTCAAGTTACTAAATGTCGAGCTCGTTGAGTGGTCCCCACTTAAATCCTAGTCAATACCACTTGTCATCATTTGGTTGAATCACCCTAGCTATGTTATTTGTGGAGCCTTTTATTTCCAAGGGATTGTCTCTATGAATGAGTGAAATGATTTTATTTATTCTTTAATGAGGGGTTAATTCCATCTCGCATAAAATTCTTCTATTTTGGGGACTTTCAAGTCTTCATTTTCCTCTTGCAAGTTCATGAAATTGCATCATTGTCATTCTTTGCTCTTTTCCTTAATTTGTGGAAGTTTACATCTATGCAATATCATCTTGTTTGTTCCTTCTATCTTCATGAAGCCCTGAGATGGTCACATGTGTTTGGTGTCATAGTATTATAAAGGATTTTCTCATTTCATTCTAAAAATTCAAATGTTCACAATAACCATTGATCTTTCAAATATCAACAATCCACATTCAAAATGGAAAAAACGTCTACTTGCAAGGTGTGCCTTCATGGATGCAAATATTGATGGATGATTTAGCCTTTACCTACCAATTCAATTTCAAATCTCTATATAATTACATTTGCATTTGTTATTTAGATTGTGAAAACATTCTCAAATAAATAGTTGTGATAATTTCTATCTTGATGAGGGTTTTCAGAAGCTTTTTCGAGGTATGTTGCTGCAATAAAAAAATTAAGTTGTTTTATCCTTCTTATTACTTTCTTACTTCTAAAAAGGGGTATTTTTTTTATAAGAATAAATTATAAAATTTAAGGCATAACTAGATCCTTGGATAAATTGAATTGAGTATAAAGCTTGAAAACTTGGTAAAAAATCACAAAACCCCTAGGCCCTAATTCTATAGTCAAAAACCCTAACCCTAGAACCATGAATGAAACTTCAAGAGGGGTTAACAGAGGCTTAGATGAAGATATAATGGCTCAATTATGAGGAGATCATCAAGGAGACCTAGAATTAGTAAAGATTCTAGGATTTTAGCTAGTATGGTAATTGACAAAAATAGTTGTTGCAAAGATGCCATAATTTTGATTCATGGTTATTCCCTAATCAAATATGCTTTCAAAAAATGTCTAGCTGACATACCAATTTTTAATATATGGAGATTGGGAGATGAGAGGTTGGTTACATCCCAAAAAAAATCATTAATGTCTAGCTAATCAAAGTTGTGTCTAGGGCTTATAACCCAAAGAAGAGGGAAATTTTTTAGTGGAAAAGGTATTTCTTCAACAACCCTTGACAAAAATTACATTTGTGAGGCTTTTAATCTATACATTGATTCTTAGCTTCTAGTTGATCTAGAGAATTATCCAAAGAATATTAGAGATTAAGAGATAGCTACAAAGTGAAGTGGTTACTAGTTTTAGACCCATAGGTCAAAACAAGTAATTGAGAAGGTTCACTAGTGGGGAATTGGAACCTTTCAACTATGAAATTTTTGAGGACTACTTTGTGAAGACCTTCTTTGCATTATGTTAGGTGTTGGGAATGGATTTTAGACCTAAATACTAGTCAACATGATGGTATTAGTAGTGGATATCAAAAGCAAGGATGCGAATAATCCATATGATCAGGCTACTTTCATTTCAAATGGGATCTACAAAGCCCTATGTGTCAATAAGGACAATGAGGATATTGTCCATTTTAAATGAAACTCTTTACTATGCCACATTCTACTTTATAGTAAGAGGAAGATTTTGTCTCGTGATATGCATATCAAGTCCCATGGTGCTCAAAAGAAGTTACTGCATGTACAAGAGTGGGCCTATATCTAGGATATTAACTGTGACACATCCAATTACAATATCTTTGAGGAATTATTTTTCAGAGAGAAAATAAGGAATGTGGACCAAAACAAAGATTGGGGTTTGTCTAAGGATGCTAGGATATTTCTTGGACAAAAGGACATGAAGCCAAAATTGGGTGTTGACCACAACTACGGTGACTGGTTCTTCTATTCAAATATCATGGTTATTAGGGTTTATGGTTCCCCAATTTCACCCCAATTTTTTTTCAAATCTATCATAGATATAATTACTTTTTTGGAGATCATTTGGTAGTTGAATGAGTCAGATAATACTCATTTCAAGAACTAAAAAAAGAATGTCATCCTTCCATCTACATTGAGCTTCTCAAATTTTAAAGTTAGTGACGAATTGTTTTTGGAGTTGCTACTAAATAAGTTGATACCCTATAGGATGGGGCTAGATAAAGTAATAATGTGTTATTTTGAGCATTTCATCCATGATGCTAGGATAAAATATGAAATTGTTGCATTTATGCATGAGTATGAACTAATTGAGAACCTAATTAGAAATTTTTCCTCAGAACTAGAGACAAAAAGGAGAAGAGAATAGTAGGTGAAAATATAAATTACAGAGGAAAGGAGAAAGAAGGTGAATCTTTCTTACAAAGGTGCATATACAAAGATTTAGGACCTAGTCCTTAGAATCATGACCATGCTAGATAATTCAACAAAATTATTGGCTAATGTACCTTTGACTCTACCTCAAATAAATAGACCTGGTCCAACCTCACCAGTCAAAGAGCAATCAATCCCTCAATAAGTCATACAATTATAGCAGATAGCTCCTATGAAAAAATCTCTAGTAGACTACCCTTTGGATCATGATGAATTTCTAGATGATTCAAATGTGAGGCAAATGAAGTATCCCACATCAAGGGACATGGTTGAAAGGCCCTCCAATGATAGATGTTGATAAATTTTGGAACTGGTGGGGAAGTGGTGGATGATATTAGAGCCCTAACATGTACTAAGTTTATGTTAGATAATCAATTCATCACCAGCAAGGAATTAAAAGACTTCCTCCTAAAGAATAAGGGTGAAGATTTTAGGAAGAGAATGGAGGAAGCAAAAATAAGAATCACAAAAGAAAATAAAGATGAGATCGTATGATAGATATGGGTTGAGATCAATGCTACACTAGAAAACATGACCCCATAAAAAAGAAGGGAAATTGTTAGAAAAGTGGGTGTCTATTGTTACAAGGATGGGATATCATCTAAAATTGCATTTGATACCATAAAGAGACAAGAGGGAGATGACCTATGTTGTAATCTGAAGAGCGAGAAAATGCACTATATTTTAGGCCAGGTTTCAATCCAAGGCATGAGACCTTGGAAACTTGGTTTATTTTCTTGAGACCAAAAAACCCCAACTAATAAATGATACAAATGAATTGAATGGAAAATTGATTATTAGAAGTTTGGGGGACACTAGTACCCTT
Organism: Sequoiadendron giganteum; assembly: GCA_007115665.2. NCBI lineage: Eukaryota > Viridiplantae > Streptophyta > Pinopsida > Cupressales > Cupressaceae > Sequoiadendron > Sequoiadendron giganteum. The sequence continues at coordinate 868,431,704 of CM021100.1, read as the reverse complement.
CAAGTAGTAATATTAACTATGAACACAACCACGTTCATTGAAGAAGTTGTAAGAAAGTTGGAAGCAAACCTTGCAAAGGTAATTTATTTCAATCTAAAGCTTAAGGAGCAAGTTAATGTTGTCACAAGATTGCTTCCACCTCCTTAAGCTATGGTAGGGGATAAATAAATTCAAGAGAAGGCAACCCTTACCTTGAAGGTTAAAGGAGCTCACTAAGAGAAGGGAAGCAAAGAAAAAGATAAGGATGGAAAGGAAAGAAAGGTTCCCAAAGGTTGATGATAGCCCATTTGGTCATAGGCTATCTTGCATTTTAGGCCACTTAAAAAACACTTCAAATAGTTACAATACAATTATTGCTACTCATTCTATCCATGTCCCAATAGAGGATCAACTCAAGAATATCCAAGATATTTGGTGCCCAAGGAAGTAGCTAATTAGAAAAATGATTGAGATGAATTTTTTTTGATAGTGACGCTCCTATTGAATTGTGTGTTATTTTGGAGAATTCAATTTTTTTCTAGGATAGTATGTTTATGCATGAGAGTTATCAACTTGCTATGGAGTAGTCCTTAGAATTTTTTGAGGATCTTGAGCATGGCCTTATGCCTAAATTTTTTTTGATGATGGAGTGGTAAAGGTTTATAAGGAATGGAGAGTTGAGTTCATTATTATCTTATCTCCCATCACAAGTTCTCTTTTTTTAGAAGATAATATGGATATGGATAAATGGAATGTTGTTATGGATAACTTGATAAAATTAGAGACAAGTCTTATAAAATTATTTGAAGCTACAAAGCAATGGACGGAGGAGGAATATTAATCTCATTTGAATCATATTAAGAGAATTCTAGGATCTCCTTGGCCTTTAGAAAATACATTTGCAGTATGGGTGGAGAATTACAACTAACAAATCATGCACCCCCTCATTTTGTATCATTATGCAAATAAAAGGAATATATTTTGCAATGACTTCTAAATTTTCTTTGTCTTCTAGAATTGTACCTTTTTGTCTTTTGTAAAGTAGTTGTACCAATTTTTTTTATCATTCAAACAAGTTTTCAAATGAAATTGTGACATTTATCCATGGATTTAAGATTGTTGCTCCCTTGTCTCTATAAAAGGGAATTCCAAGCCATTTTGAAAGGATCTTGGATATTTTTGTAAGTAGAGAATTCTATCTTAATCTGTTCTAGTCTTGTTGAGGTTTTTTAGGGAAGAAAGGTGAATGAAAATGTAAAGTGTTTGTATATAGTAGAATACACTTTCAAAAGGATTTGAATGCATTGTGAAAGATTCAAAAGTAATTGTCTCGAATATACTTTTTGTTCCTATTATGAATAAAATTGATCAAGTATCTTTTGGTTTTCATTTTTGCATTATGATGAAAATGAGTGTTTCTTGTATAGCTTTTGTTAAAGTAATGGATTCAATTTCTATATCTGAAATATTGATTGTTGTTAGATGTTCGGGGATTGATAAGAAGAATTGGATATGAATCTAAATCCAAATAACATTATTGTAAGGCAATAATGTATATGCTTTCATTGAATTTATTCTCTATTTTTTGTTTAGAAAACATTTGCATGATTTTTTGACTATGTTGCCAAGGTTTAATGCACCAATCTAAGTAAGAATGCTATTTGCAAGTCTAAGGCCATTTAAAATGAAGACTATTTGAATTATTTTTTAATTTGTTCTTTATCCTTGTATATGTTCTCAAAGCCAATAAATACATAAGTATCCAATAATTTAGCCCATTTTGACAAATATCTATGCAATTCTTGGCATTTTTCATGAGAACATCTTTATAAAATCAACATCCTAATGTAAATCTAGTGACAATTCCTTGATATTGTTGAGGGTTACCCCCTAGGTCTTGAAGAACCTAAAGTATATAGGAGAATAGTGATATAGTTATCTCCTAATTCTTGGCCAACTACTTGAAATATTTGAGCATAAGAACTAGCTATTATTTAAATGGTTTCAAGCAATTAGTTGGAAATAAAAAAAAACCAACATATAGGTGACTCTACTAGGGATTTACATAAAAAATTCAAGTCCAATGACTATCAATGGGTAGAGTATAGGGAATTATTGTGTGAAAAGTCTTATGTCGGCTAATATTTTTATACACACAGTCAATTGTATCTATAGCTCACAAATTTTATATAATTTGTAAAAGCTTTATTCCCACTTGTGGGTGACGACTCTAAGAATCTCCTTATTGGTGAAATTTTAAGTAGAAAAGAAAATCATCATCAAATATGGATGAACAAAGATCTTTATTCCATATAGCTCCTGGAAGAAGGCTAGTTGGTGAGCCCCAAACTCAAAGAAAAATGTAGAAAACTAGAGACATGGGTAAGTCTATTGAACCCCTTATCAATACCTTTACAAATAATGAGGAAAGTAATTTAACACCTCTGCTAGGCGGTGATGTTCAAAGACTTGCTATGAATTCTGAGTATATGAAATATAAGAGAAATTGGATGGGTCCTGAACATGATGAGTGTATGGAAAAACTTGAAAAAGAGGGGTGTTGGCAAAAAGTTGAGTCCACTTTTTGGTGATTTAGTGGAAGTGTTTTCCCTAATTTTCAAAATTTGACACATTTGACCTTAAAATTTGAAGCACTTAGAGATGGAATCTTGAAAAAAGTCAATAATCATAAAATGTAGTACTCAGAGTCTAGTTTCCAAATATTTAATTCATTTTAATACCCAAATGATAAAAAATGATTTTCAATAGGCATTTCTAAAAACCACTATTTAAAAGTCACTTTTTTTTCCATACTATGCACATGTACATCATCCATATTTTGACCTAAATAATCATATTTTTCTAAATCCTTTTGGGGAAATATTTGTAACTCACTGAAGCATGTTTTCCATATTTTTGTTTAATTTTTTAATGAATATATTTTTTTGTTAATTTTTTACTGGCCATATTTGGTGTTTTGAAAAATTATCGTGTATGCCACACATAAGATGACCTAAACTTATCATTTTTTAATTATTATTTTTAAATTGAAAATAATTGTCTAAAGTACACTTTCGTGTAATCCGTTCGACAAAAAATTATGTTAATTTTAAAAGTTATTAAAATACTAAAAAACCCTAATAATTCAAGTTTATGGAGCCATTTCATCAAAAAATAATTAAAAAATGATCCAATTGTAAAAAAAATTACATATTTGGAATCTACACTGTCTCATCTATAATGGGTTTTAATTTTGTCAATTTGTTTTGCAAAAGAGGTCTTCAGACATATGCCCAAAGTCGACATTTTCTTGTGGCATTGCCAAGACCTTCAACTTGCAGGTCAAACTAGGCCTAGGGCTTAGGTTCAGGTCGCCAAGCCTTTTCCCAAACCAAAAAAAAAGAAGAAAAAACCCAACCAAAAATCAATTTTTTAAAAAACGGGATCCCATTTCATAAAAATATATTATTTTATACTTGAATGAAATAGGATCCCATTTTGAAAATGGGATCTCGTTCTATAAAATGGGATCACATTTTGCAAAACGAGATCCTATTTCTTAAAAGTATATATTTTTTTTAATGAAACTGGTCGTTAAAAAACAGGATCCCATTTTAAAATGGGCCATTAAAAAATAGGATCCTGCTTTAAAATGGGTCGTTAAAAAATGGGATCCCATTTTAAAATGGGCCATTAAAGAACGAGATCACATTTTAAAACGACCCACTAAAAATGGGCCATTAAAAAATGGGATCCCATTTTTTTTAAAAACGGGATCCCGTTTCTTAAGAATAGGATCTCATTTTTTAGTGGGTCGTTTTAAAACATGATCCCATTTTTTAAGAAATGAGATCCCATTTTTTAAGAAACGTGATCCCATTTTTTAAGAAACGGCATCCCATTTTTTAAGATACAAGATCTTGTTTTTTATCCCATTTTCAGCTCAGGACCCCAAACCTAAACATGATCTCATTTTCTTATGACCGATTTTGGATTTTTTTCTAAGGAAAAAACTTCCACTATTCGTGGACTCATCTTCTTGCTTTTACCCAAAGAGAGAATAAGTTTAGAGATGATATAACCTCAAAGAGAGTTTGTATGTATGATTTAGTTCTCCTATTGTGATTATAACCATTGATACTCAAGCTAATCTTGTAAATAAGCCATCAAACTAAGGGAATAAATTATCCTCAAGTCTAATCTCCCCTAGTTCCCATGCTATGTTGTATAGGAGTTCACAAGTTGATGTGTCTTCACAAAAGGTCTCTACATCTAGAAAGTAAATTCAAAGTGAACAATATTTGTTGAAATAATTCGATTACTTTAAGGTAGAATTAGAAAAAATGGAAACTATTAGAATGAGAGACAATATTAAAAGGAGGATAGATGCTTTAAAAATTTATTATGGGTCAAGAGATCCATTTGTTTCATGTTCCAATCCCCAAGTCTTTCCTTCTCAAAATTTTTAATCACAAAATACTCTTGTAAGTTATGCCAATAATATATCATCAATAGATATAACCACTTTTTCTCCCCAACAAAGAATTATCCAAACTTCTTATGCTTCAATGAATTCCCCAATAAACAAAAATATAACCCTACCTAACACACAACCTCAAGTCATCTTGTAACAAAAAGAATGGGGAATTATGGAAATTATCAACATCATAACCCAAATGTGGGTGGTCGAATGGGTGGGAATATTTTCAATCCACTAAGAGGTCATAATATTGTCAATCAACCAAATATTCAAGGAAATATTGTCGGGGATTTGTTTTGGGATAAAAAACCCTTACCATTGGAAAGGTTTAGGCAGTTGGATTTCATTGGTATCCTAGGATACCCTAATGTGCTTCCAAATGATGTCAAAAATGTATTGAATAGATTATTTGGTAACAATGCATTGTTAGGAGATGGTCATCTTAGAACTTTCCTTAATTTGATAGATGATTTTGAGATAGAAAATGAGGATGTGGTGATAAAATTGTTTATGCGATATTTAATTGATAATACAAGAGATTGATGCAGAGGATTACTAGATGCAAGAATAGGGTGATGGGATGAGTTCAAAAGGATTTTTAAAGAGAAATATGGTGATAAAATTGACCCTAGATTTATCATAAATGAATTCACTAGCATATGCAAAAGCTACAATGAATCTATTTCTAAATTTAATACTAGGTTTGTTAAGGTTATGAAAAAAATACCACCATACATGAGACCTAGTGAACCTATGTATTTGGTCCTCTATTTCAATGCTTCTGATGGTTAGATGGGCTATGAACTTAGTGATAAGGATCCTCACTCTTTAAGAGATTATTTCAAGATAGCTACACATATTGAAAGCAATAGAAAAACATATGGATTTTGAACACCCGAAATACTCAGAGGGGGGGTGAATCAATATTTTATTAAACTATTCAAACATTAGTCATCCAATTAACAAAGCATATTCAATTATTATAAGGTAAGAACGCATGAAACATCCACAAGATCATATAACACATGAACACTGGGATTTTTACGTGGAAAACCCAAAATTGGAAAAACAACGTCGAGGGTTAGCTCACAATATATTATAACTGGTTATAGTATATTACAAAAGTGCTCATTGTAGGTGGGCTCACTGTCCACAAAGAAAAAGATAGAATAAAGAGGGGTGGCTCACAACCTATTTTGAATTGTTAAAAATTGCATCTATAATATGTAGGATTATAGCTCTAATAAAGCATAGTATCAATCTTTGTATTGATCTGGATCAATGCTCTACTATTCTCTATAGTCACACACTTTTCAACTCAATTCACATAAATTTTATCAAATTCGCATCAACCTCATGTAGGTCACACCCAATACACATCATCACACACTAAATGCCGAAATGAATCCTTCATATATACTCACATTAAGTGTAACATCAATTAGGTCATGTAATTGGATGTAACACACAAAATTTAACTTGTTGGCCCCAAAACATTTCAACCAAATTTTGTGCCACAATTCAAAATTCAAAACTCCTTAAGATAGGTCGAAATGGACCTAAAATGGATCCCATATAGAAGCACAACACATATCAGTCTTTCACATACTCATCAAACATGTTAGGTCAGCACATCATAGGACCTAAACCAAAACCCTTCAACTGCTCATCCAATTTGCAATACATGGACCTCAAAACATGATATCATTTGGAATACATGCTCAACTAACATATGGAAAATTATCTCCAACACCGCAATATCAAAGTGTCATCTGTGGAGGAGTGCAAAACCTCCCACACTGACACACTGTATAGGAAATGACTATGAAATGCCATACCGAACTTTGTCATTCATATCTCCCAAAATAATTCTCCAAACAAGATGAAATATTGGATTTAGATTCTTCTAACAACCACAAAAATTAGGTTAGAAGCATAGAGAAAATATTCCTTTGCGGAGTGGTACGAACCCAAAAACTAATAGAATATAACCTTGAACTAACAGTTCTGACACTTAGTTAGATTTTCACACTACTGAAATTTTCAAACCAAATATCCTTGCATAAATGAATTCTTCAATACCTCAAAAACATGTTAGGAACAATGTTGACATCAATGAAAAAATTGTATAATATTTCTATGTACATTCTTCATGCTCATGTTTCCAACTAGCATCATCAATGACAAAATCCTCAATCTTCCAAAAATTCTTCCCCTTTGTCATTAATGGAAACATGCCAAAAATTCCAAAAATTCTCTCCAATACTCTCCCCCTTTGACATCAAGGGAAAGGGAACCTATATACATTGTTTTGATCCATTTCCAAAACTCCCCCTAAATGATATAGCCATATATACATAGTTCTAAAAATAATTGACTCCCCCTGAGTCATGTATTGGATCATAAAAGATATTGAAATAAAACTCTATATGTCTACACATGTACAAAGAATCTGAGTAGAAAAATGCATAAAAATATGAGAGATGAGTCAACCAAAGGAGGTAGAATCTTGCAAAATCTTCACCTGATCTTCCTAGGCTAGCCTACCATCTTCCCTTTCTTATTTGGATTCTTTAAGCAACCTGATCTGGGTTTCAAACTCCAACAACAATTCTTCTCCTTGTTCTAGTGAAGCAAGTATCGAATCCACCCCTTTTTCCTTTTCTAAACTGAGAATTACCTTAGAAACCAGTAGTAATTTGGGATTGACTAGATCCATTACATCTCTAAAATTTAGTATGATATGTTCTTTTTGTGCTTGAGTTTGGAAAAATCTCTTGTGAAGATCTTCAATTTTACTTCTTGTGACACCAATGAGGTCAATAGCCAGGTTATATGCACTAGAGGTGTCATTAATCTATGAATCAATAAAGTCCATCTCCTTTGTTATGTATTGTGTGGCTCCAAGCCACTTCATGCCATATTGAAGTAGTGTCTTTGCCTCATCTACACTACTTTCAAAATATTTCAATAATTCAAAAAATTTCTTATGTGTAGCAACACATTTCTCTATCATCTCCATTATTTTCTTATCACTCAATATATTTTCCACTTCCTTCTTTGTTTCTTCCTTGAGTTTGGATGCATAAGATTTGAATGAATCAATTAAAAAACTTAAAATTTTCAATACTAGAGAGTGTGGTATCCACATGTGATCTGGAATATGATCTCTTGAAACACTTTCACATGCCTCATCGATTAGTTCTTTGCTCTTTTGATGGGTTTCAATTATCCCCTTTCTTGCAAATCGATGTTACAAACAAGTCTCCTAGCTGTAGCTTGTGAATAGGAGAGATCTTGTTCAAATAATCATTACCTTGACTCATTGGTAGCTACAACAAGTGAGAGTTCACACAATAGGTTAGAAACTAGGTTGAACACTTAATAAATTTCTTAGATAATCTTCAGAGGAGCCGAAAGATTCAGCAAGAGATTTTGTAGTCTCCGCAACCTTATCCTTTTTTTTGTAGTCTTTTTGGAGTTAGTTGTTTTATCCTTTTCAATATCTTTGGATGCATCCTTGTCTTTTTTTTCTTCTTCTTCTTTATTCTCTTCTTCCTTCTCTTCTTTCTCTTCTTCTTCCTCTCCATGCTCTTCACCTTTCTCATCAACAACCTCTTCTCCATCATCAAATTTTTCTTCATGCTTTGGATCAATTTTTTTTAATCATTTTCCCTATTGGAGTTCACTTCCTTTGCAGTATTATCTATGTTTACTAGAGGAGGGACTTCAAAATTTTGAACCAAGTTTCTTTTGCAATGTATTCCTCTTTATTTTCTTTTGTCATATCCTCCACTTCTAGAGGGGTTTTATCTGTTGCATCTTCTTCATGCATATCCTGCTCATGTTGAGCATCATCAGTACATACTTCTTCTACATTGAGTTCATCATTCACTTCTTCATTTGTCACCAAAAGTATTCCTATCTTTTGAACAATTTCCTCAGTTTTATCATTGTACTCTTTCCAGATCCTTTCAAGGTCATCCTTGTTCTTACGCATAAGAGTGGTAGCTCTCTATTCTATTCTCAACTCCTTGTTGTATATGGTGGCCAATGTGGCTCTATCTGCTTCAATCAGTGGATCACCAACTCTATTCAAGGCTTCATCTTTTAACCTTTCATGTTTCATTATAGATTTTTCCCTTCTTTTCAGAAAGATGTCCCATATCATCAGAAATATCATTCCTGATATTCTTTATGTCAACTTCAAATACAATGATATACCTGATTATGGCATTAATGATGGTAGCATTGTCTACCTCATGTGCTTCCTTGTACAACTCTATAGTTTCCATCAACATATCATTTTGCACAATACTATTAAACAATGCCTCTAAATTAATTGGGGAATGAGGTCTTTCTTGTTGTTTTTACTTCTTGACCTTCACCAAAGAATTTTTCTTTTGACTTGTCTCTTTCTCCTTCTTCTCCGGAGAAGCCTTTTGTACTCCAAATTTGCCTCCTTTTTCTCTTCTTCTCTTCAAATTCTTTGTGAAATGAATTTTCATTAGCAAATTTTCTTATAACCCTTTCATCTACCAAAATTCAACAATAAATTCTTCAAGTGGTAAATATGGAAACACATTTTTTATATACACATAAAACTTCTCAAGATCTACAAATCTCCTCATTGACATATTTTCTTCCACAATTTTCACCAATAGATCTAGCATGTTTTTATTCATCACATATCTTCATGTTGTAGCCCCAACACCTCTTTTCTAGCGAGGGAAAAAATATATTCATTAAATATCCCCCTAAGTCATAGCTCTTTGGCTTAATTTCTAGAGGAAACATCTGCATGAAAGGGTGGTATAGATTCTTCCTTATTCTCAATCTCCTCTTTCTTTTTCCAAATCATGTTCATCTCTTTCTTTGTCTCTTCAGGATCAATCTTCTTGATTGGTTCATTCCTCTTTACTAGATTATCATTCCTTATGTTTCTGCTTCTACAAAACTTAGCAATATGTCCAGGTCTACTACAATTGTGGCATACAACATTCTTCTAGACATCATTCCTTCCATTCATTCTAGATCTGCATTGATTATCTTTATGTCGAAATCTATAATATGCATAACAATAAACATTGAAAGGTTGAATCATTCGACCATTGTTATATGCATTCATTATTTGACTTTTCTAATCGCTTGCTTTATGACCAAATTTCTTGCATGTAAAGCATTGACCAGTAAAGGATGGAACATTCTAATTAATTTTGCTTCTACATTCCATTTCTCTATGTCCAGATTTATTGCAAGAATTAAAAACCATTGAAATATAAGTACCTTTGAGCATTTGGTTGTCTAATTAGAGGTCTTCTAGTATCATTTCTTTGATTCTAGACCTTCCCATTGTTCTTCTTGTCTTTAGTCTTTTCTGGTTCATTAATCTTCTTTTTTGTATTAGGTGTTTGATCTGCTTTTGAGCTTTCACCATTTTCAAATCCTAAACCACCTTTGTCTTTGGATGCTTTCTGACTTTTAATCAAATCATAAAGCATTGTAGAACTTGTCTTGAATTTATCTTCAAGACTTATTGTTTTCTTTAGATATGATCTCAGATTTACCACTTCTTGTTCAAGCCTAATGAATTCATCATATTTTCTTTTTACCATTGCATTTAGACATTTCTCAACTCTTTTCTTTTCTTCAGCTTGCACTTTCAAAAAAGTGATAGATTCATTTTCTTGTTTCAACTACTCACTAACTTCCTTATACCTTTCTCTGAATTTCTTGATTTTCTCTCTCAAATTTTTGATGCATTCATTTGCTTCTTTAACATTTTCCTTTAAATCTTTGTTTTCACCTTGAACTTTATCAAGATATTCAAGAGAAACTTTTAGTTCTCCATCTTTGTCAAGAATGCAATCTTCTTCTATGTATCTAATAGCAAGAATTTCTTCTAGAGGAATAGGGAACTTCCTATTAGCCATGTGTTTAATCTCTAAGATCTTCCCAAATTGGTTAAGCTCATTCCAAGGATCCAAGCTCTGATACCAATTGTTGAACACTTAGAATATTGAGAGGGGGGGTGAATCAATAGATTCTATTAAACAATTCAAATATTAGTCATCCAATTACCAAAGCATATTCAACTATTATAAAGAAATAAATCATGAAACATGCACAAGATCACATAACACATGAACACAAAGATTTTTACGTGGAAAACCCAAAATGGGAAAAACCATGGTGAAGGTTAGCTCACAATATATTATAATTGGTTATAGTATATTACATAAGTGCTCACTAGAGGTGGACTCATTGTCCAAGTGGAATCACTATCCACAGAGAAAAAGATATAAGAAAGAGGGGTGGCTCACAACCTATTTTAAATTGTTACAAATTGCATCTACAATATGCAAGATTACAGCTCCAATGAAGCACAATATCAATCTTTGCACTGATTTGGATCAATGCTCTACTCTACTCTATATTCACACACTTTGTAACTCAATACACACAACTTTGATCAAATTTGTATCAATATCATGTAGGTCACACCTAATACACATCATCACACACTAAATACCAAAATCAGTCCTTTATATACACCCACATTAAGTGTAACATCAATTAGGTTAGCCTAATTGGATGTAGCACACAAAATTCAACTTGTTGAAGGGAAAAGAATGCGGATCTAATGACTCAACAGTGTGGAATACATTCCCTTAACACCTTTACTATAGGGGAGAGAAGCAAAAATGAAAAACTAACAGTTTCTAAAACTTATAGAGATGCATACAATCATGGCAATGAGAAACCAGAAAGATAAGCAAACAAAGATGACATAGTATATACATGAGAAAACCCTTTCAGGCAAAAAACCCACCACACAAAGTCAAATCAATTGTATTACAGTAATGAATCGATTACATACAATATCCAAACTTCTTTGCTCAGCTCACAATCACCGAGAGAGTTTTAGATCCACTGTTACAATGTTTTTCACAACATACAGTTCAAAACCCTCTTTAAGAACTCACATCCTTCTTGTTCTTCAACTCACGACTTCAACTTGCTCTGCAACTTTTTGACTCAACTCAACTTGCCTAACTTATGAGAAATAACACATCTCTCATCCAAATGTAACCGACTCAGAAAAGAAATGAAGTCCATCCTCAAATCATGCATCTGGTCGGATCTGATAGATCTCCTACAACAAGCCATCATTACATTCAAAGCCATTACTCAAAATGGTTGAGCTCGCCACCCTTCGTTGACAAATGCAACTAGCACAATAACTATCTTGGTATTCGTCCAATCACTATTCAACCAGGTGCCACGCGTTCAAGACCCATCAACAATCGTAGCTGATAGAGCAACCAAAACGGTCAAACAGACATCGGGCGTGACCAAGAATTCAAGTCATAAATAGCACTACCGGAGTCGAAGTCGGAATAGGAGTTGAAACAAGACTCCACCAAAAATACACACTACTGGAGTTGGAATTGGAGTCAAAACATGACCCTATTGAAATTTTAGGTTCAAGAACCATTTCGGTTCCGCGTCCACCCACGACAAAGAGGAACTTATCGGAAATAATTCTGACTGGGTAAAGTCAACTCAGGGTCAAACCAAGATGGGAACACAAAAGACCAGAGTCGGAGTCGGGGATGAAACAGGAACAGAAACAGGACTTTACCAAAAATCCAAGATCAGGAACCAATCCAGTTCCAGTTCTACCTCCGCCAACTGCAAGAAACAACAATCCAAAATCAGGACAAGGCGGAGGAAAACACCCCGAGTAGAATCCAAACTTCCAGAAGAACTAGATCACAAAAGCAGGAGTCGGACCTGGAGTCAGAACAGAAACTGAAACAGGAACCTGGCAAACAAACATTGCCAATTTCCAAAATTGGTTCTGCCTCCGCCAGAACCTGCGAAGTGAAACAGATGGTAGGAAGCGGAGTCAGAGCAGGAACGAGAACCGAAACCTGGAACTTAGGCAAACAGAACAATGCCAAGTTCCATCCCGGTTCCGCCTCCATCAGAGACTTTGTAAACAACAAAAAATCACCAAGGCATGAAAATGAGAACTTCAAACTGGAAGTTGAGACATAATTTCTCAACAATCTCCCACTTGGTGAACACTTCCAGCTTCCTCAAAACATCATACCTTATTGTCTATCATAGGCCCCAAGGCCCATCGATTCTATGCACCATCTGAACTTGTCTGTGCTAACTGGCTTTGTCAAGGCATCTGCAACATTCTTCAAGGTGTCAACCTTATCCATATTGACCTTGCCATCTTCAACCATATCCCTCATGAAGTGATATTGCACATCTATGTGCTTGGTCCTGGCATGAAAGGTCAGATTCTTTGCCAAACAAATGGCACTTTGACTGTCACAACAGATTGAAATCTGCTCATCATTAAATCCAATGTCTGAACACAAACACCTCAGCCACACTGCCTCCTTGCAAGCATGAGTTGCTACCATGTACTCTGCCTCTGTTGTGGATAAAGCAACTACAGCTTGTCGCTTGCTCATCCAACTGATTGCTCCACCATTAAGCATGAAAGTGTATCCACTAGTGGATCTTCTGTTGTCAATGTCCCCTGCCCAATCAGAATCAACATATCCCTGAATGCTAAGAGTCCTCTGTGATGCAACCATACTGCCATGGTAACACAAAGCATAGTCTGAAGTACCCTTCAAATACCTAAACACTCTCTTTACAGCATCCCAATGTGATCTCCCTGGATTTGCCATGAAACGGCTTAGAACTCCCACTGCTTGGGTAATGTCTGGTCTTGTGCAGACCATAGCATACATCAAACTACCTACTGCACTTGCATAAGGCACACTGGTCATGTCCTCCATCTTAGTAGTAGACTTTGGACAGTCTTCAACAAATAGTTTCAATCCTTGCATGATTGGAACAACTAGCTACTTGCAATCAGTCATGCTAAACCTCTCTAGAATGGTTTTCACATACTTACTCTGACTGAGCCAAAGCTTTTTGCTTGTTCTATCCCTAGTTATCTCCATCCCAAGAATGTACCTTGCTGCTCCAAGATCTTTCATTTTGAACTTAGCAGACAACTGAGTTTTAAGATCAAAAATCATTGCCTTGCTATTACCAATGAATAATATGCCATCCACATACAGAGTAATAACAAGCACATGATCATTGTCACATTTATAATAGATGCAATGATCAGATTTTGATCTAACAAACCCAATTGACAACACAAATGTGTCAAATTTCTAGTACCACATTCGAGGAAATTGCTTTAGACCATAGAGAGATTTATTTAACTTGCAAACCAGATTTTGTTTGCCTCTATCAACAAAATGCTCAAGCTGGGACATGTAGATTTCTTCTTCCAACTCACCATGGAGAAATGTTGTCTTCACATCCATCTGCTCAATTTCATAGTCATACATAGCTGCCAATGACAACAAAAATCTGATGGATGTCAGCTTTGCTACAGGGGAAAAGATCTCTCCATAATCAATTCCCTCAACTTGGGAAAATCCCTTTGCAACCAGTCATGCCTTATACTTCTCCACACTACCATCAAGGCCTGTCTTCCTTTTGAATATCCACTTGTAGCCAACAAGCTTTCGCCCTTTAGGCAGTGGTACCAACTTCCAGGTATCATTCTTTTTCAAGGAATCCATCTCCTCATTCATGGCTTCCAGCCAAGACTTTGAATTAGCCATGCTGATTGCTTCTTTCACAGTCCTAGGCTCATCAATGCTGGTAATTAAGGCATAAGCACAATTTGAATCTAACATAGAGAAACCATACCTTTATGGTTGCCTTCTTTCTCATGTAGATCTCCTTAGAGGCTGAGGTTGTTCTTCATCATTAGAACTTCCAAAGCTGCTTGAGCTCTCCTCAATCTCAGGCACACCATGCAACTCTTCCCTTTCTGGAGTTTGGGGAATCTCAACTGCATCCTTCTTCTTATCACTTTGATTTGTCTCAAGCTGTTGATCACTTACTAAAAGTTTCAGCTCATAAAATATCATGCTTCTGCTATACAAAACCTTCTCAGTAACAGGGTTCCAAAGCTTGTATCCTTTCACACCAACTCCATAGCCGATGAGAATACATTTCATAGCCTTGTTATCCAACTTTGATCTCTTTTCATTCGGCACATGAACATATGCCTCACAGCCAAAGACCCGAACATTCCTTAACGAGGGTTTCTTACCTGACCATGCTTCCAAAGGTGTCATGTCAACAAGAGCTGAATAAGGAGATCTATTTATCAAATAACATGATGTAGCAATAGCCTCAGCCCAAGACTTCTGCTCCATACCAGCACCACTCATCATACTCCTTGCCTTTTCCATCAGTGTCCTGTTCAACCTTTCAACAACTCCATTTTGCTATGGAGTGTAGGGGGTTGTCTTATGCCTTTTAATTCCATGATCAGTGCAGTACCTTTCAAAATCTGCAGAACAAAACTCGCCTCCATTGTCTATCCTTAAACACTTTATTTTCCTTCCAGTCTGATTTTCTACCAAAGATTTGAACTCTTTAAACTGACTGAACACTTCTGATTTACTTTTAAGAAAGTATACAAATTCCCTTCTCGAACAGTCATCAATAAAAGAAACATAATATCTAGACTTTGATAACGAAGGAACATCAACTGGACCAAACACATCAGAATGAATATAATCCAATATACTAGAAGATTTGTGAGGACTAGAGGAGAAAGAAACACGGTGTTGCTTTCCATAGATAAAATGTTCACAGAAATCGAACTCAAGGTTACAATCATCAAGCCCTTCTACAAGGTTTTTGTTTTTCAAGGTTTTTAAACCTTTCTCACCAATGTGACCAAGTCTATGATGCCATAACATAGTCTTCTCTGCTGGGAGTTTTACCTCCAAAGCATTTGCAGATAGTGAAGAGTCTTCATCTTTCTCTATAGGTGCAGAATTACATGACTTTACAGAGGCACTGTTACAAAGAATAGGTCATGCATCTAGCTTGTACAGAGTGCCAGTATGAACACCCTTAGCTAACACCATTGCACCTCTAGCCATTTTACATCCCTTACTAGAAAAAGAAACTTCTACACCAACATCATTTAACTTACTAACAAAAAGAAGATTTCGAGCCAAACCTGGGATGTGAAGAACACCACCAATTCCTTTGACTCTCCCATTAGGAAACTGAATTTTGACCCTTCCTCTGCCAACAATTTCTAGTGTTGAATCACTTGCCAAGTATACCTTTCCACCATCATACTTCTCATACTTTGAGAACCAATCTCTATTGGATGTCATGTGAAAAGAGGCACCTAAATCAACTAACCAAACATCATCTGATGCCTGAGTTGTCAGGGCTGCTAGAATGTAGGCATCTGCATCACTTTGAGAAGATTTGTTATCAGAAGCATTCTTCTTCTTCTTCTCCTTACAGTCCTTCCTGATGTGACTAGGTTGCCCATAGTTCCAATACTTTACCTTTGACTTTTTACCAGGAGACTTTGATCTCCCTTTAGACTTGGATTTCGATGACTTGTCTTTCTTCTTGCCTTTCTCCTTTGTTCTACCTCGAACAGAAAGAGCATCTTTGGCCATCTCAGAAGATTTCCTTCGCATTTCTTCAGATAGAAGTGAAGCAACCACATCATCAATCTTGAAAGCAGTGGTTGTGCTTCCAATAGCCATCACAAGATGATCCCAACTGTCAGGTAATGGACACAACAGGACCATGCAACGATCCTCCTCCTCAATATTTACACCTACAGATGCCAGCTGAGTAACACTCATATTAAATGAGTTCAGATGATCTGCAATAGATGCACCTTCATCCATCTTCAAGGAGTACAACTTCTTTCTCAGGAATAACTTGTTTACCAGAGATTTTCCTTGGTAAATATCACCAAGCTTCTTCCACAAAGCAGCTGCAGACGTCTCCTCATGAACATTCAAGAGCACAGAATTAGCTAGACTCAGTCTTATCAATCCTCTTGCTTTTCTATCATCACGATCCCAAGCTTCTTAGGTCGTAGTTTGTGGCTTAGTTCCAAACACTGCAATCCAGAGGTCTCTATCCACAAGCAAGTCTTCTATCTTGAGTTTCCATAAATCAAAGTTGCTGCCATTAAACTTCTCAATATCTATTCTACCAGATGTACTCGCCATCTCACAACAGAAATAAGTTTAACAATGCAAGTCTCCCACTGAAACAGTATTAGTGCAAAAAACTAATTTTCCCTAACAAGGATAACACGAACTGGCCAAGCTCTGATACCACTTTGAAGGGAAAAGAATGCGAATCTAATGACCCAACAGTGCGGAATACATTCCCTTAACACCTTTACTATAGGGGAGAGAAGCAAAAATGAAAAACTAACAGTTTCTAAAACTTATAGAGGTGCATACAATCATGGCAATGAGAAACCAGAAAGATAAGCAAACAAAGATGACACAGTATTTACGTGGAAAAACCCTTTCAGGAAAAAAACCCACCACACAAAGTCAAATCAATTGTATTATAGTAATGAATCGATTAAATACAATATCTAGACTTCTTTGCTCAGCTCACAATCACCGAGAGAGTTTCAGATCCACTGTTACAATTTTTTTCACAACATACAATTCATAACCCTCTTTAAGAACTCACATCCTTCTTGTTCTTCAGCTCGTGACTTCAACTTGCTCTGCAACTTTTTGACTCAACTCAACTTGTGTAACTTATGAGAAATAACACATCTCTCATCCAAATGTAACCAAATCAGAAGAGCAATGAAGTCCATCCTCAAATCACGCACTTGGTCGGATCTGACAGATCTCCTACAACAAGTCGTCATTGCATTCAAAGCCATTACTCAAAATGGTTGAGCTCGCCACCCTTCGTTGACAACTGCAACTGCCATAATAACTATCTTGGTATCCATCCAATCACTATTCAACCAGGTGCCACGCGTCCAAGACCCATCAACAATCGTAGCTGATAGAGCAACCAAAATGGTCAAACAGACATCGGGCACGACCAAGACTTCAAGTCATAAATAGCACTGCTGGAGTCGGAGTCAGAACAGTAGTCGAAATAGGACTCCACCAAAAATACACACTGCCAAAGTCAGAGTCGGAGTCAGAGTCGGAACTGGAGTCAAAACATGACCCTACCGAAATTTCAGGTTCAGGAACCATTTCGGTTCCGCGTCCGCCCACGGCAAAGAGGAACTCATCGGAAACAGTTCTGACTGGGTAAAGTCAACCCGGGGTCAAACCAGGATGAGAACACAAAAGACTGGAGTCGGAGTCGGGGATGGAATAGGAACAAAAATAGGACTTTACCAAAAGTCCAAGATCAGGAACCAATCCAGTTCTGGTTCCGCCTCTACCAATTGCAAGAAACAACAATCCAAAACTAGGACAAGGTGGAGGAAAACACCCCGAGTAGAATCCAAACTTCCAGAAGAACTAGATCACAAAAGCAGGAGTCGGACTCGGAGTTGGAACAAAAACTGAAACAGGAACCTGGCAAAAGGACATTGCCAATTTCCAAAACTGGTTCCGCCTTTGCCAGAACCTGCGAAGTGAAACAGACGGTGGGAAGCGGAGTCGGAGTAGGAATGAGAACCGAAACCCGGAACTTAGGGAAACAGAACAATGCCAAGTTCCATCTCAGTTCCGCCTCCACCAGAGACTTTGTAAACAACACAAAATCACCAAGGCATGAAAACGAGGACTTCAAGCTGGAAGTTGAGACATAATTTCTCAACACTTGTTGGCCCCAAAAAATTTCAACCAAACTTCTTGCTAAAATTCAAAATTCAAAACTCCTTAAGATAGGTCGAGATGGACCTAAAATAGATCTCATATAGAAGCACAAACATATCAATCTTTTCATACTCATCAAACGTGCTAGGCTGACATATCATAGGACCTAAACCAAAACCCTTCAACTGTTAATCCAATTCACAACACGTGGACCTCAAAACACAATATCATCTAGAGTTCATGCTCAACTAAAATCTGGTAGCTTATCTCGAACACCACAACATCAAAGACTCATTTGTAGATGAGTGCGAAATCTCCCACACCAACGCACTATATAAGAAATGACTGTGAAATGCTAGACCAAACTCTATCATTCATATCTCCCAAAATACTTCATCAAACAAGATGAAATCTTGCATTTAGATTCTTCTAAAAAACAAAAAATTAGGTTAGAAGCACAAATCAAAATCTTCCTTTATGGAGTGATACAGACCCAAAAAATGATACACTGTAACCTTGAACTGGCAGTTCTGACACTTAGTCATTATTTCACACTACTGAACTTTCCAGACCAAATCTCCTTGCACAAATTAATTCTTCAATACCTCAAAAACATGTTAGGAATAATTTTGACATCAATGAAAACATTGTATAATATTGCTATGTACATTCCTCATCCTCATGTTGCCAACTAGCATCATCAATGACAATCTCGTCAATCTTCCAACAATGGGAACAAAGGTAAAAGGGATGTAAATTGTTTATAGAATCCAAAAGGACATCAAATAAAGATCCCTTCATCTAAAGATAATCTTGATAAGGTTATGAATGCTCTTAATGATTTGAGCTATAAGTTTGATAAAAATGAGAAAGGTTTGTCCCACCATAAGTTCAACACATACCTATATCCAATTTTTACCATATAAATTATTCATACATCAACCATTCTATCATTCTTCTTATTCCCATTTGACCCTTTCTCTAATTTACTAAAAACAATTCTTTATTTTATTTATCCCCACCTTAATACACTTTACCATCTCCCCTTCTTCCCATCTCTTCAAACCCAATCCATCTTTCATCACTTCATATCCAAATCTCCTTTTAATAGACCATCTCTGTCTAGTCAAGCCACTTTATCTCTCAAGGGGCATCACTAACCCATTTTTTACCCCTATTATTCTGAATTATTATGGAATCCTAATATTAGTTCTATCACACAAAATATCAATACTTCTCTTCTTTGAAATGACATTTCTTCTGATAGTTCCACCACCATCTCAAATAGGGGAAAAATGTAGACACTTAAAATTGACCATATCCTAATGACATAGGTAATATCACCAATTTTACCACTTTTGACACTATACTAGGTCTATCATTAGCACATTATCAACATCTTAACTTGAGTTAATTGGATAAAACATTTATTTAATTTATTAGGACTTATCTTATTACATTCCCTCCACTATCCAATTAATTAAATAGATCATATTTATTTTATTAAGCTAAAATTATTGATCCATTTCACCTAAATGATTAAATAATCTACTTATTTGATAAATTAGCCTAAATCCTCAAATCCTATTATAATCCCCCACTAATGGGATAATCATGTCATATCCATAATACAAATTAAAATAAATAAAATTCACCAATCCAAAATCAAACTAACATTCAATTTTAACCATCATTTTAACTAATATAATCCTAGCCACCCATCTCCAACTACATTCAAGGGTGATCCCATAATACTGTTTTACAATTTTTGGCCAAACTGGACATTCAATTGATTTTTTTTAACTAAATATTCACTTTCGAGCACCTATAGCAGCTAAACTGTGAGGAATCTTAAGATGATGCAAACTAGTGATTTGTGACATTTCGTCTGTAAATTCTAAATATATTTTTTTCAATTTTTTTGGAATAAGATTGCACTTATTTTTCCATCTCCTTTGAAAACTAGTTTTTAACAGTAAACACCATTTTTAAAGAGTGACGTTACTAGAGCTAACACATAACTTTTTTTCTATGAAGGATAACATTCTTTTTTTTTTGAATTTAGATTTATAACTATGATATCTAGTGCATGGAATTGGTTTCATAACATTTCATTGGATATTTTTTTCTTACTTAAGTTTCAAATTCAAATTAGTTATAATTTAGACATGATTTACTGGCTAAAACATAATTTTTTTTTTATTTATTGAAATTCAATTTTATTTTTTTGTTGGATCAAGGACATCCATATCTAGTGCATATATGTTTTCTGTTTTTTTTTTAATAATCTGCTATTTTTCCACATGTGAAGAATAGAGAGCTTGATTTTCAGTGAGAAACCTACATTCACAAGAAATACAAAATAAATCTATTAATCAAATTAAATTTATTTAAAATTATACTTTTTGGGAAGCTTCTAATAAGAACTACATACTTAAAAAAAATAAAATTTAAATGAATTCATTTGATCCCCCAAAAGGTAAATCAAAACTTGTTTTTTATCAACATTTTATTGACTTCTTAGTTGTCTTTGGTTGTCCATGATGATAAAATTAGTTGGCATTCTCTTTGGTATCACAGATAATCATTCAGAGACTTTATTTTTGGTATTCATGTTTATGGTGATTCAGGATTTTCATGATGGTGCAAGTTTTTCATGTTGATATTCAGTGTGATTTGCTCATGTGGCTTCTGGTTTAGATTTATGAATGAAATATATTTTCAAATGGTTATGGTTACTGATAGTGTGATAAAGCATTATTACAGGTCATTCAAGATGATCATGAAATAGGTTTAGGATATTCAGTTTGACAAGTTGGCCCCTTCTTTATTGTATTCCACAGGTATATGGCATGGTTGTTTAGGTATATATGACTTATTATCATTACAAGTCTCAAGTATTTTTAGATTGATCACTTTCAGATTTTGGTATTTTTAGTTGTCTTTACATGATATTTGAGTGGCACATCTTATGTTCTGCCCAAAACATAAAAGTTATGACTTTGTTTCATTGTGGTCAATCACTTTTTAAAGTGATTTGGTATTGAGCAACATTATTTTTGTTTGAAATTTGATCACATTGCATCGATATTTGATATGGCTATAAGGTTCATGGTTTATAGTTGATATCCATTGGCATATACTTTTGGAAAGGTATTTATACCATGTTTTACTTGGTCGACATCTCTTGTTATAAGGAATTATTTGCTTTATGATCCTAAGGAGTATCAAATATGCTAAGCAAGTGATACGGGAAATTTTCCTAATAAAATAAATTGGGCTCTAAAGGTTAAATGCTACTTGTGAAAATCTAAGTGTATATATGCACCGAATGCTATCTTTATTCTTTTTTGGTTGATGATTATTAAGATCTAAATGTGATCTTCTTACATGGCATATCGGGTTTCCCTAAGTCTTCATTAAGCGGTGATATTGTTTTTATATTGGTCACTTTGTTTTGACTTTGGGTAAAGTCATTTGGAGACTATCCTTGGCAATGACTATGAAAGAAATAATCAAGAGATTATGGCGTCGACATTGTCAATATTCTTGACTGTGGACTTGATATTTATTATGTATTTTCTTCATCAGACCTCAGTGTTTTATTAACTTTGATAAAGGCATCAAATGACTTGAGGAAGTTTTTAGGGAAAAGTTTTTATGTTTATTTTGCTAGGGTTTGGAACCCCAGCCACCACCATGAAGAAATTGTAACTGCTATTATTTTGTTGGTTCTTTTTTATGCAACTCATCTGATAGAAGGATAAGCTCACTGAATGAGCTATGTTATGCATTATTTCTTGGTCTACTGGTTTTCTCATTGGTTGAGGGCTCGTGTTTGAAAGGAGATTCGATGGCGTTACTATGTTGGGTTGGTAAATTCTTCCCAATAGTTTATTATGCTCTCTTCTCAAGTATTCCTACCTCTGCTCAAATTTGAATGGGTGAAAATGGTTTGTTGAATATTGAGTCAGAAAAGAATTCTTTGTTTTTGGTTATTCTTGACCTCATTGTGGGTATTCTGAAAGAATTGTTTATTTTGGTATTTCGCGAAGATATGGAATCGGTTACAGATTATTTTCAGACCCTTGTAGTGATATTATTTTGCGTTTATCAGTTTGAAAAATATGTGAAGAGAAAAAAAATGCTCTTTATTCTGCTCTATTATTATTATCATTTTGTGGTGCCTGAATAAAAACGGTTCCAACAACCAGTTGGGTAAAAGATTCTTTTGAAAATGACATTTTTGAAGACTCATTTTTCAGCAAATCTATATTTTTTGAAAACATATAAATACAGTGTTTCATCACTATGAGATTTTGATGTTATTTTTGATAATGTAACTTGTTGTATCAAAAAGAAAAAGTTGAAAAATCTCTATAATACAATTTATAGAAAATATGATGCATAACAAATATGTATACTTAATTTATTTAATATTTTAGGAATTCATTATTTTGAATCTTTAGGGTATTAGATTGATTAAGGGTGTGGGGTTCTATGAGTTCATCTAGAAAATAGAGAGATCCCCTGTATTATTGTTATTTTGTAATCTAAAAGGGGTTGGTGCTCCTTGAAATTGGTGTTTCAAAATGAGGGGTTGGTGCTCCTTGAGTTGGTGCTCATAAATTAGCCTATAAGGCATTGTTTGCAGTGTTTTTTCAAATAAGAGCCTGAAAGGCAATAGTTTAGGAGTGATTTTTCTACCCCAGGGGGATTTTCCACTCGGAAAATCTTGTGTCTCATTGTTCATTTGTGGTTTCACTGCTTTACTGTGATAATGTTGTATTGTTTATTGCTTTTCTATTACATTTATCATTTCAGTTAATGAATTATTGCATTCAACTCATGAATGTACTTATCATTGAAATATTGAGAACAAATGTGTGTTATGGTCTATTTTCTAGAAAATGGTAAAATATGTTAAGACATTGATTCACCCCCCCTCTCAGTTTCATTTTCACTCCAAAAATTGGTATTAGAGCGTAGGGTCCTCTGATGGGTCTAAACCACCTAGGATTGATTCTGGTCTTAGAGTCTGGTTAAAATATCTCAAGCTCATGAAGGTACATTCGTGACTAGAGCTCCCTTATTTGATGGAACAAATTATGTATTCTGGAAAATTAGAGTGGAAACATATCCGATTTCTATTGATCTCGATTAGTGGAGCATAGTATTAAATGGGTACATTGTGCTAGCCACATTACCCACAACTGTTGATGAAAAGAAAAAGTATGAAACTAATGCTAGAGAGAAACATGCTCTCTTGTGTGCATTAACTAAAGATGTCTTTATTAAAGTCATGCATTGAGAATATGCTTAGGAAATCTGGGTTAAACTTGAAACCATTTATCAAGGAAATGAAAAAGTTAAACAGTCAAAAGTCCTTACTCTAAAACATTAATTTGAGGAAATGAAAATGAGGAATGATGAAAAAGTGGCTGATTACTTCTTGAGAATTGATGAAGTTGTTAATGCTATGAAAGGGCTAGGAGAAGATGTAAAATAATTTGATGTAGTAACTAAGGTCATTAGAACCTTACTTCCTAAATTTGAAGCTAAGGTTTCTACTCTCGAAGAAAAGAAACACTTTGACTAGCTTACCTTAGATAGTTTACAAGGTACTTTGACTGCCTATGAAATGAGAATCAGTAAAAACAATTCAACAGGAAAAGAAACTGCCTTTAACATTGAAAAGATAGAAAAATATGAGGATAGTGAGTCAAAAAAATTTGATTCTAAAAATCCCATTTTGTTAGATAGCTTAAAAAGGGATCTAGAAAATATAAGGGAAAACTTCCCTTTAAGTGTTTTAACTATGGAAAAATAGTTCACTTTGCTGCAAAGTGCCCCTATGGTGATCAAAACAGTAACAATGAGAATTCTAAAAAATAACCTAAGAAAAAGGCCTATAAACCTAAATGAAAATTCAACTTCAAAAAGAAGAAGAGTCTGTTTAGTAAAGGTGAAACAGACATTGAATCTAAAGATTCTTTAGTTGAAGAAGATGAAACATTATTCATGGCTAAAATCATTCAACAAGATATAAGTTATAAAGATAAATAAATACAAAGACTTGAACATGAAATTGTTGATCTTAGGAAATCCATTGAAAAGTATGAAAGTACTTTAAAACTGAATGACATGCTTAGCAAGTAGAAATTGAATAAGGATAAAAATGGTATTGGGTTTGAGAAGGGTGAATGTTCAAATGATGATGCAAAGAAAAAATATGTTGCTGCAAACAAATTTTTTGAATCAAATCATCTTGATTCTAATAAGAATCATGTTCATCCTTGTAGGAATAATAAAACATCATACAGATTCAACCCTTTCTTTTATGGGTATTTATTTTTTTGCAACAAATTTGGCCATAAAGTGAGCTCTTGCAGGCTTATGAATCCTAGAATACCTAGGTTTGGTCATAAGCAATACTTTGGTTTTGCTAAATAGATCAGATGCTTTAAATGCAATACTTTGGGTCATACTGTCAAGTAGTGCAAAGTTGATCTGCAAAATAAACAACAAAAAACCAAAATGGTTTGGAAACCTAAGAATGTCAAAAACATAGAGAAAACTATGTTAGTCCAAATTGATTTTCATTCCAAGAAAAAGGACTTATGGGTCTTGGACAGTGGTTGTTCTAACCAAATGATAGGTGACAAGGATAAAGTCATCAAAATTGAAGATTATGTAGGTGGATATGTGAAGTTTAGTGATAATTTTGGTATACAAA
Source organism: Sequoiadendron giganteum (assembly GCA_007115665.2). Classification (NCBI taxonomy): domain Eukaryota; kingdom Viridiplantae; phylum Streptophyta; class Pinopsida; order Cupressales; family Cupressaceae; genus Sequoiadendron; species Sequoiadendron giganteum. The sequence continues at coordinate 868,406,803 of CM021100.1, read as the reverse complement.
TTAAAGGTAGAGGTTCACTTCTTCTAAATGAGTATACTCCTATCTACAATGTGTACAATGTGGAAGGTCTAAAGCACAATCTTCTAGGTGAGTCAAAATTTATGATAGTGGTTATCATGTTATGTTCACTTTAGAGGGATGTGAGATTAAAAAAATATTGGAAAGGCTATTGCACCTGGAAGAAGGACTAAAGCAAATGTTTACAATCTTCTTGACACATCTAGTAATGACAATAATGAAGGTATGTGTCTAATGGGTCAATTTGAAGAAACTTGGTTGTGGCATAAGAGACTAGGACACGTAAATTTTTATAATCTGGTTAGAATCAGAAAAAATCAAAATGTTAGAGGTTTACTAGTACTTAACAAACCAAAAAAAATTGTGTGCAAAGAATGTTTAAGTGGTAAAAAAACTAGAGTCAGTTTTAAAACAAAAGAACATTATTCATCAAAACCTTTACAACTAGTGCATACAGACTTGTGTGGACCAAATAGAACAAGGTCTATTAATGGTGAAAAGTAATTTATGCTATTTGTGGATGATTATACTAGAATGGTTTGGGTCACATTTATTAAACAAAAATTAGAAGCTTTTGAAAGATTCAAAATATTTCGTAAAATGGTTGAAAAAGAATCAAATTTAAAGCTCAAATGTCTAAGATCTGATAAAGGAGGTGAGTTCACCTCTCAGGAGTTTATTGATTACTGTGAACAACACAATGTTAAGAGGTAGTATGCTGCCACTAGAACACCTCAACAAAATGGGGTAGTTGAATGTAAAAAAAATAATAGTAAAAGAAATGGCTAGAACAATGCTAGATGAGGCTAAGTTGCCTAATATGTATTGGAAAGAATTTGTTCATAAAGTTGTATACATTTTGAATAGAGTGCAACTTAGGGTGAAATATAAATACACCCCCTATGAACTATGGTATGGAAAAACAACTTCTATGAAGCATTTATAATTTTTGGAAGCAAGTGTTTTATTAGGAAAGATGATGATCATCTTGGAAGCTTTCAATCAAAGTGTGATGAGGGTATCTTTTTGGGATACTCAACTCATAGTAAAGCCTATAAATGTCTTAATAAAAGGCTTAATAAGATTGTTGAAGTAGTGAATGTAAAAGTTGATGAAAGACCACATTTAGATGTTGAACCTATGTAGGATGATGAGGAAGAAGAATTTGAACTTGAAATAATTTTAGAAGGATTTGGAACATAAAAGCCTAATGTTAAATCAAAAAGTCTTAAAAATGATGAAACAATTCCTAAAAAGTGTGTGTCAAAAAATCCTTCAAAATATCTTGCTAGATACCATCCTAAAGATTAGATTATTGGGGAGAAATATGCAGGAGTTCAAACAAGAAGAAAGACTGCTAAAACTGAAGAACAAGATCAAATAGCAGAGCATACAACCTTTTTTTTAGTCACTGAATTTGAACCTAAAAATTATGATGAAGCTCTCACAGATGAACACTGGCTTAATGCTATGTAGGAAGAAATAAATCAGATTGAGAAGAATCAAACTTGGGAATTAGTCCCAAGACTTGATGACAAGAATGCCATTGGTGGCAAATGGATTTACAAAAATAAATTTGATGAAAATGGCAATGTTGTTCGCAATAAGGCAAGGTATGTCTGTAAAGGGTATGCTCAACAAGAAGGTATTGATTTTGGTGAAACTTTTGCACCTGTTGCTAGACTTGAATCTATTAGAATATTCTTGGCTTATTCTGTTTTCAAGAACTTCACTGTTTATCAAATGGATGTCAAAACTACTTTTCTGAATGGTTATTTAGATGAAGAGGTTTATATAGAACAAACTGAAGGGTTTATTTGCAAAAACAAGCCTAATCATGTTTACATGCTGAAAAAGGCCCTATATGGCTTAAAACAAGCACCTAGAGCCGGGTACTCTAGGCTATACAATCATTTGATTTCTAATGGCTTTGTTAGAGGAGGTGTTGACAAAAATATTTATGTTAAGATTGAAGGTTCTGATATTCTGGTTGTTGAAAATTTTGTAGATGATATTGTCTTTGGCTACAGTAGTTTTGCTTTGAGTAAAACATTATCTTAGATTATGGAATTTGAGTTTGAAATGTCAATGTTGGGAGAATTAATTTCTTTTTGGGTCTTCAAATTTCTCACCTTGAAACTGGTATATTTCTCTCTCAAACAAAATATGCAAGAGAGATGCTTAAGAAATATCAAATGGATGAATTTCATCTAGTTAGCACTCCAATGGTTATAGGCTGCAAACTTACTAAGGTTGATGATTCTCTTGATGTAAATCCAATTGAATATAGGTCAATGATTGACAACTTGTTATATTTAATAGCTTCTAGACCTAATATAATGCAAGTAGTTTGCATGGTTGCAAGATTTCGGTCATCTCCTAAGGAATCTCATGTTACTACTGTTAAGATAATTCTTAAACATGTTTAGGGCACTCTTGATTATGGTCTTTGGTATCCTAGAAGAAATGATTTTTCATTAATTGCATATACTGATGTTGATTGGGTTGGCTTTTTGGACAATAGATAAAGCACCAGTGGTGTTGCATTCTTTCTTGGTGATTGACTAGTGGCATGGCACAACAAGAAACAAGAATCCATTTCACTCTCTACTGCTGAAGCAGAATATATTACTGCCACTTCTTGTTGTACTCAAGTAATTTGGATGGCACAAACTCTACCTGATATAGGTATTGAAGTTCCTAAACCTGTTTCTATTCTATGTGATAACACTCGTGCAATTAATATATCCAAAAATACTATTATGCACTCTCGCACTAAACAAATTGATAACAAGTTTCACTTTCTTCGAGAAAAAGTGTTGGCTAATGAGATTTGCTTACAATTTTTTGCCTCACAAGAATAGGTTGCTGAAATTTTTACTAAGCCTTTAGCTAAAGAATTATTTGAAAGGCCGAGACTTCGATTGGGAGTTATCTCTCAATCTTTAATTCTTTGATTTAGCCTATTTTGGCTTAGAGGGAACTTGTTTCAACATGTATTCATTCACAACTCTCTTTCATTTTCAGTTTACTGCTCTTATTATTTTACTTGTAGCTGGTTCATACAGTTCTTTATTGGCTTCTTAGTTGTTGTTGCAGTGCATTTCTTTGTCATTGAGGCAAAAAGGGGGACAAAAAATTGTGTTATGCTATCAAGGACAAAGGGGGAGTTTGTTGACTTCTTATTTGTCTTTGGTTGTCCTTGATGACAAAATCAGTTGGCATTCTCTTTGGTATCACAAATAATCATTCAAAGGCTTTGTTTTTGGTATTCATGTTTATGGTGATTCAAGATTTTCATGATGATTCAAGTTTTTCATGTTGATATTCAATGTGATATTGCTCATGTGGCTTCTGGTTTAGATTTATGAATGAAATATATTTTTAGATGGTTATGGTTATTGACAGTGTGATAAAACATTATTATAGGTCATTCAAGATGATCATGCAATAGGTTCAGGATATTTAGTTTGATAGGTTGGCCCCTTCTTTATTATATTCCACAAGTATATGGCATGGTTGTTTAGGTATATATAACTTATTATCATTATGATTCTCAAGTATTTTCAGATTGATCACTTTCAGATTGTGGTATTTTCAGTTGTCTTTACATGATATTTGAGTCTGCACATCTTATTTTTGCTCAAAACATAAAAGTTATGACTTAATTTCATTGTGGTCAATCACTTTGTAAAGTGATTTTCTATTGAGAAACATTATTTTTGTTTGATATTTGATCACATTGCATCGATATTTGATATGGTTATAAGGTTCATGATTTATAGTTGATATCCATTGGCATATACTTTTGGAAAGGAATTTATACCAAGTTTTACTTGGTCGACATCTCTTGTTATAAGGAATTATTTGCTTTATGCTCCTAAGGAGTATTGAATATGCTAAGCAAGTGATATGAGAGCTTTTACTAATCAAAGAAATTGGGCTCTAAAGGTTAAATTCTAATTGTGAAAAGCTAAGTGTCTATATGCACTGATTGCTATCTTTATTCTTTTTTGGTTAATGATTATTAAGATGTAAATGTGATCTTTTTACATGGAATATCGGGTTTCCTTATGTCTTCATTAAGTGGTGATATTGTTTTTCTATCGGTCACTTTGTTTTGACTTTGGGTAAAGTCATTTGGAGACTATCCTTGGCAGTGACTATGAAAGCAATAATCAGGAGATTATGGTGTCAACATTGTGAATACCCTTGACTGCGGACTTGAAAGCTTATGATGACTTGATAATTATTAAGTCTTTTCTTCATTAGACCTCAGTGTTTTATTAACTTTGATAAAGGCATCAAATGACTTGAGAAAGTTTTTAGGGAAATTTTTTTATCTTTACTTTGCTAGGGTTTGGAACCCCAACCGTCACCGTGAAGAAATTGTAACTGTTGTTATTTTGTTGATTCTTTTTGCTGCAACTCATTTGACATAAGGATAAGCTCACTAAATGAGCTATGTTATGCATTATTTCTTGGTCTTCTGGTTTTCTCATTGGTTGAGGGCTCGTGTTTGAAAGGAGATTCGATGGCATTACTATGTTGCATTGGTAAATTCTTCCCAACAATTTATCATGCTCTCTATTTAGGTATTCCTACCTCTGCTCAAATTTGAATGGGTGAAAATGGTATGTTGAATATTGAGTCAGAAAAGAATGTTGTTTTTTTGTTTATTCTTGACCTCATTGTGGGTATTATGAAAGCGTTGTTTATTTTGGTATTTGGTGAAGATATGGGTTCGGTTACAGATTCTTTTTAGACCCTTGTAGTGATATTATTTTGCGTTTATTAGTTTGAAGAAATGTGTGAAGAGAAAAAAGATGCTCTTTATTCTGCTCTATTATTATTATCATTCTGTGGTGCTTGAATAAAAACGGTACCAAAAACTAGTTGGGTAAAATATTCTTTTGAAAATGACATTTTTGAAGACTCATTTTTCAACAAATCTATATTTTTTGAAAACATATAAATACAATGTTTCATCACTGTGAGATTTTGATGTTATTGTTGATATTGTAACTTGTTTCTATATCAAAAAGAAAAAGTTGAAAAAGTTATGTAATACAAAATATAAAATATGATGTAGAGTAAAGATGTATACTTAATTTATTTAATATTTTATGGATTCATTGTTTTGAATCTTTAGGGTATTAGATTGATTAAGGGTGTGGGGTTCTATGAGTTCATCTGGAAAATAGAGAGATCCTCTGTGTTATTGTTATTCTGTAATCTAAAAGGGGTTGGTGCTCCTTGAAATTGGTGTTTCAAAATGAGGGGTTGGTGCTAAGAAATTAGCCTATAAGGCATTGTTTATAGTGGTTTTTCAAATAAGAGCCTGGAAGGCAGTAAGTTAGGAGTGGTTTTTCTACCCCAGGAGGGTTTTCCACTAGAATACAATGTAAATCCTCTTACACATCATACACACTTTACATATTATAGAATATAACATAAATCTCATATATTCTTTTACATATTTTCATAAGCATCATAAATTATCTTCCACACTATGCCAAGAGTCAAAGATTAATTTTATATTATAAATATTTGTTCAATGTCCCTTACACATAATCTTACCACATGTAAAATAATATTAAATAATTACATGTCTCCACCCTCACATGGGAATCCAAATTTACCTCTATGAAATTTGGAGATACATACATAATTAACCATCTACAAAAATTAAGTTACTATAGTAATATTTAGAACTTGGAAGGTGAATAGGATACCCAGTCTTAATATTCTCCCACTTGATATTTTTACATTGCAAGAGAATAATACATAAATGAATCATAGACCCTCCACACCAATTTTTTTTATTTGTGCTCACTAGCTTAGTGAGTGAATGCACAACATTCTCCAAAGTATCAACTTTATCTATCACAACTCTCTTATCCTTAACCATCTACGAATAGAGTGGTATTGAATATATATTCTTAGTATGAGAATGGTACATTAGAATATTACCCATATAGATAGAACTCTAGTCCTTATACTTGATCCTTACTATCATGTTCTCAAAGATAACACCTAAACATAATATTTGTAGCCACATTACTTTTATGAGCATGTGTTTCAGCCTCATTACTTGTTTACAATCATGTGTTACAACCACATACTCTACTTCTATTATGGAAATAATAATTGTGAGTTTTCCTTTACTCATCTCACTAACTACACCTCCAACCAAAGTAAAAAAAGCACTTAGTGACCTACTATCAAAATCAATGGCTTAATTCACACTCACAAATCCATGTATATCCAACAACTTGCCCAAATCTAGTCCCATAGTAACAAATGTAATGATCAAAATTCTCACACAAATATATAGTGAATCAAAGAAAAATACAAGAGGATCAAGTTTCCCAAGGGAATCTGAGTCCTTGTAGGGGTGTCCAAATTTTCCTTTTCAGTCCTATGATGGTAGATCCGAGATCCTTATTTTCTCTTACAAATTTATCAAAACACTATCAGATAATTTTGTAGGTGAGTTTCTTTGAGTTGATAAGATGTAGGGTTTTAAATGCAACAATGAATACATGATCTTCAAGCTTCCTTTAATCCTCTCCAAACTTGAAATATGCACATTCACAAAGAGAGGATAAATGTTGTGTCATTGAGGGGCTTACCTTAGCCAAACCCTATGTTAGTGTTTCCACTTCCACAATGGCAATGCCAATGATAAAAAAAATATATGATAGGAATGAATTACGAATCAACAAAGTGTTGAAACTCACTGCCCTTCAATGACTTCCTTGAAGGATTGAAGTCATACACATCACTTCAAGGTCTTGGATATTTCTTTCTTGATTGCTTGAATTACTTGGAGACCTACTAAAGGGTTAGACTTCACAAACAATGACAACATAAATATGCATAAACTCACATAGGATTTGACATGATGCTTGGATATTGAATTGTTACAATAAATCTCTAAAATACTACTCTTGACTTGCTTGATAGTGCTCTTGATCATAAGTTTGTGAATAATTTTTTAGATAAATTCAAATGATGCAATAACTATGTATTTATAGGCATTTATTCTAATTTCCTGTAAATAAAATCGTGATAGTAGACATTTGCAACTTGAATTTTGAATGTTAAAATACTGACACTAACATATTAAAATTTGGATCCCAAAAAAATAGGGGGACTAGGATGCCTTGGCCCTATTTTCTAGGACTTAGGGTGTCAGGGGCAAAACATTAAATTAATGCATTTGTTCAACTCTTGTAATTTCTTAAAAAATGGTAAAAGTATGCTATATAATGCATAATTTAGGAAATTAGGGGCTTAATTAGGATCAATAATTTAGGGGGGACAAAAAATAGTGTGAAATTTTTAAGGGTGACAATTTACGATGCTACATATAGAAACTCTCTCCACATAGGTCATTATTCCCTATGAGGGCTATACATTAACTTGCTAATAACTTCCACTACATGTGTAATATATAGTCTATTACATACCATAGCATAAATAAAACTTGGTATACAAGTATAATAAAGAAAATTATATATAAATATCTTCAATATCATCATCAAATTTAGGACACTGTTCCAAAGAAATTCTAGTGCTAGCAAGTAAAGAAATTATCACAAGTTTTTTTACTCTACATACCAAATCTCTCAAAATAGTGTGAACATACTTTCTCTAATTTAACTAAAGATTTTTTTAATCCTAATCCATATTATTTCTTATTAAAAATATGTATTCCATATATCCTAAGTAATAGAAAAAGTATCCCTTTTCCTTACTTGATTTGGGAATAATTGATGTTAAATTAACCTAATTGTGCCTTGGTTTAGTGTTGTAATGTGTTGTACACATTTACATTAATCTAGGACCCCTTTTTTAAAAAAGTACTTAAATTGTACCTTATTTATGGTGTTGTAAAGTGTTGTAGTACACTTTCACACTTATCTAGAGTTTCATTAATTAATTTTGGTTAATTGAGCTTAATTAGCCCCTTTAATTCAATTTTAAGCCTTCTTAATGACACCTTTTGAAAGATCTATCCCAACACTCGATAATAAAATTACATAACATTTAATTTGGAAAAATCAAGGTCCTAGAAAATGGTTCTAGGACCCATTCTCCTTTAGTGGTGGGGTATGTGTAGGATCATGACAGGCCAAAAAGTGACGATATGTAAGTGATATGATCACCCATGTGGTGACGACCTTTTTTTTTACCCAAAATTGATGAAATGAAAAGGGTTTTTAAAGGAGATTCTCAGCTTTCCACAAATATAAATTATTCTTTACTTTGAGTTTAATAAATAATTATTATTCATTTTCTATTTGAATTATGATTAAAGTCCTAATTGATAGGCTGATTGAAAAAAATCTATAGCTTTCAAACAATATCACATTTTTTGAATTCGGAACATGCGTCACATTCTATGCTTCACATAATGTAGGATTAAAAAAATAAAAAATTGAATTTCATGAATTTTTGACCAAGTTAAGGTGGTTAGACATAAGAGTTTTTATATTTTTTTAAATTTGTAATAAAAAATTCATAATTAATTATTTACTTGGAAAAAAAATACAAAAAAATATGCATCACACTGAGAAGTGAGTCCTCTACTTACATCTAAAATATTATAAAAAATATTATCATTTTATTGTAGTTAGGGTGGTTAGACAAACACCTACTTCTTATTTTTTTCCCTAAAATTTAAGTACTATTGCATTGAAATTTCAAATTTTCACCAAGTAGATTTTTTTTTCTTAAAAATAAACCTAGTAGTTTAGAAACTACATTCAATTTGATACAGATTCTATTCTTACATATTTTTGAAATAATATAGATAACTTATTCAAATTTTTATGTCAAGTTGCCTAACTCTGATTTTTCTAAATTTTATCGCCACTTAAGGCCTGTTTTTTCCATGATGATCCTGCACATACCCAACAGATGGGTCCTCTCCACATAGGACACCTATTTCTATGCATTTTTGAGGTGGGATTTTGATGTTCTTTACACCCCCCAAAACAAGGTCCTAGAAACTTGTGGTAGGACCCATTCACCTTTAGTGGTGAATGGGTCCTCCTCACATAAGACCCCCCTTTTTGAATTTAATTTTGGAAGGATTCTAATGATTTTTAATTCTAGATCTAGTGTTACCTTGAATTATTTAAATTTCGGGTTTAATCTCCAGATTTAGTATAAATATGGGTTGATTCACATAGTTTCATCCTAAGCGATCCTAGATCTTCATGAGAACTCAAGAGTACATTCACAAGAGAATTATAAAGTTCATAAGAGAATTTCAAATGCATTCAAGGGAAAATTATCAAGAGTTTATTACAAAAATTCAAGATTATATCATCATATCAAATGCATAGTGCATCAAGCATGTGGTTGAGTTAATATTGTTGATGTAGCATTGAAGATCCATTGGCAAAAAAATGCTTCACATCTAATTCAAGATCAAGATCTACATTCTTCATGGACACTTCATGTTAGTTTATAGATTTATACTCCAAGGTATCTTCATTTCATGTTTCATGCTTCAATTTCATTGTTTCATTATAAGGTTTAATTACCTAAATGGGGTTCAAATTAGGAAAACCCTTATCCTCTAACAATCAACAAGTTTTTCTCCTCTTGAATGTGTGATTGCAGGTTTTAGGTTGAAAAGAAAGATTTGGAGAAAAGTTGTCAAAGTTGTCATCTACATTTCAAGATCACAAAAAGATCTCTACATAATTTGTTTTGGAATTTTGGGGGCTAAAATTCTAGGATCTAGAATTGTAGGTATTGCAGAACAAAACCTAGAATTTAGTTTTTCAAAACCTAACAGGGACCCATTCACCACTAAAGGCGAATGAGTCCTTAATGAGGCCTGAAGTAGTGAACATTTGGAATCTACAGTTGCAAACATCAAGAAATAGAACATAGATCTTAGTTTTCAAAAACCCTAATATGGACCCATTCACCAGTAAATGCGAATCAGTCCTTTGTGACCTAAAAACATCAAGTTTTTAACAAGGTACACATTGTTTTAGCCTCTCAAAACTTCCCTCATTGTTGTTATAATAGTTAAGAGTGATTTTTTATTATTATTTATGCATTTTGGCCTTCATAATTAAATGAAACATCCCTATAAAAATATAATGGTTTATCATCTTGTTCATTCATTTTGATAAACCCTCTTTTTCTAGTTTTATACCCTAATTCCTTATATAAAATTTGCATGAAATTTAAGTTTTTATTTCCTTAATCATTCCTTTATTGTTTCCAATCAACAATATGACATCAATATATAGGACAATGACTTGCAAATAACCATCAACTTATTTATAATAAACACAATGATAAAATTTACTTATAACAATATAAAAATCATTAAAATTATGATACCACATCTTATGTGATTGATTGAAAATATTAAAAATATTTAACCTACAAGATAGATTTTTCTTTCCCTGCACCCCAAAATTATCAAGTTGTTTCATAAAAAAAATATTCTTCAAAATCCCCATGCAAAAACCTATTTTGAATATCTATTTTCTTTACTTTAAAATTATTAAAAATAATAATACAAAGAAGGAAACTAATGGAATTTAATTTAACAATAGGAAAAAAAATTCACCAAAAATTTCTTCCCTCAACTTGAGAATAAACTTTTTCTACCAATCTAGCCTTGTACATTCCAAGTTACTATCCTCTCTAAATTTATTTGTAAACAACTATTTTCATCTTGCAATCTTCCTTCCTTTAGTAATTTCAACTAGTTGACATTTACCAAAGGCTACCATCACCTCCTCCATGGCCTCCTTCGAATAATTTCTCTATTTTGAAGACATAGTTCTTCCTTCACAAATCAAGGTTCATTATTACTACAAGATAGAGAAAACACAACAAAAATCTAGTTGAATATGCATTTCAACTATTTTATATTTCTTTGTGGACATTCATTAGCATGCATTGAGAGAATCTTCATGTTATTCCAAACTAATCTCTAAATATTTGTCTTCCTCTCCTATCTCTTGACCAACTTACTTTTATTTAGGTGTATTTTTTGTCTCCTCATTTTTAATCTCAAAATGCACATTTTTCTTTTCTTTTTCTTTGGCTGTTGCACATTAGATAAAAATCTAAGTTCTCATAAAATAATATTATTAGAATGAACCATTTAACCATTTCACTTTAAGAAATAACCTATAAGAAAAGATTTTAAAATCCTGACAAATCTTTCATTTATTTGGAAAAAAATATTAATTTCTATTGGCAAATATTTTCTTTTTTTTTGAAAAAATGTTAATTTTATTGATTTTTTTCTACATTTCTAAAATTTTGTAGAAATTCCTAGCTAATCTTACAAAATAATAGAAAAAGGCATTAATTATGATGGAGAATCCTTTCATTAAAAAAAAATTCTCATGGAAAAGTAAGGGCTCAAGAGTGAAAATGATCGACGGGTTTAAGGGGAAGAATCTATAATAATTAGTTACCACCATTGATTAAAAATATAATATAAAAGCATGCATTGTATTCCATAAGGTAAAATGTATCTACAACGTTTAATGCTCATGGGGCACAAAATTATTTTTATTTGGGCCCCATGAGCATTACAGATTGTAGGTACATTTTACCTTATGAAATACAACGGGGACCGTTATATTATATTGTAGATAATGGAGGCAACTAAAAATTAGAAATATGTTGGGATAAAGAACAAATAATTATGATATACTATTGACAGATTAATTTAGATTTCTATGTTGGTAGATGGTTAGCGCTCCCCTCGGGATTCGTGACATGGACTAACCACCTCCTGTGGAGTCGTTTAATCTGGTAGTTGTATTGGACATTAAAAGGCCGATCTTTTGATGCAATGAAAAACTGTGGGCCAACAAGTGGTATTAGAGCCAAGGGTGTCAGGTTTGAATCCCCTCAGGTAACGTTGAGGGGGAGTTTGTTGGCAGATGGTCAACGCTCCCCTTGAGATTCATGACATGGACTAACCACTTCTCGTGGACCAGTTAACTCTAGCAGTTGTATCGAGCATTAAAAGGTCGATGTTTTGGTGCAACGACAACTATGGGCCAACATTATACTCTAACTTATAATATTTAGGAAAATCAGATCTAATCGTGTATCAAATACTATGACAAATTTTTGAGTTAAAATAATTAATAAAACGTTTTTTTGTGATTTGAATAAGACTAAAATGAAATTTTGTAAAAGTGTGGTGATTCAGGTCCTGTTATAGTTGTAATTTGGGAATTCAAGTCCTATTATAGTTGAAATTCAGGTCCTATTAAAATTGTAAAAAATATTTAGATTTTTCATTAATGAAATAAATATAACCATATCTAGAGTAGTCATCAATAAATGAACTGTAATATTAGTATTTTTTATTGAAATATACATCCACAAGATTGAAAAAATCACTAGGTCTACTATCTACTACTTACTTCTTAATTTATTTTATTATATCTTATGCTATACAAATATCTACTTGGTGGGACATTTCCCTTACATTCTACTACTATTCTAGAATGTGTCTTTTCAGCTAGAAGTTTCACAACCTCTTTGTAGAGGTTTGTAGTAGGACTTGTGTGACTGCTCTAGCTACTAGTTGATTCCCTACCAATAGTACACACAGAAGCATAATACAAAATCTAATAAATGATTCAATTTACAATGAAAATGTACCAAAATAACATGCATATATGTAGACATTAATAACAAGTAGATTGGTGTCATTATATTAAATTAAAATTAATATACAATGTTATAAATATGTATAAGAGAAAATTAGAAAGATAAGAGGTTACAAAGAATATTCATGTGATTAAAGAATTAGTGGGAAATGATTCTTGACTAATTTTCTAATTTAATGTATATTATTCATGTTGTTAAATCTCGAAGTTTACTTTTAAATGTATAATTACATTTACAATAGAATTGATTATAAAGAGACCCATTATAGAATGGTTTAAGATTTCTTATGGGAAAATGTTTGTTTCCCTTGAAAAACTTGTATCATGGGTGGATGTTGTGAGAGAAGGTATATTAATATGATATAAGACTTAGAAACCTAGTTTCACATGAAATGAAATACCACAAAGCTTTTTATATTATGATTAATTTGTACATAATCCTTTGTCATTGTATACTAAATTAGGGTGAACCAATAAAGTTTTAAAATAACTAAATTATTGTATGAAATGGTTTGGATTTCTAGTATGATTACATTGAACTAAAGTTTAATAAAAATTGGTGCAACATTAAAACTAATAACACCAAAATACATCAACAATGGTCAAATTTGAGATGGTGTAGAGTCACATAATACTACTAGCATGATAAATGTGAGAGTGTAAGTTGTCTCACCTTAGTATTTTTTATTTTATATACAATAGTAGGGGTTCTATATAGGGTCCCCACCCTTGAAAATAATTTGTGTACATAATTATACAAAAAATTCTTATCATCTTAATATTAGAAATGAATAAAAAATAATGAACTACATACATCCATATAAGAAACACCAAAAATATAGAAATTACTAACAAAAGGAAATTGAAACCTCAACATAACAATAAATATAAATAATAGACCATTGAGGTAATATTCTTGTGAAGAAAAAAAGAAGCTAGCATATGTTCAACAACATTCTAAACCATTATTTCTAAATGTGAACTTAATGACCTCTATGATGCCTAATGAGGGAAGGGAAACAAATCTCATATCATCTCTCCCAATAATGTCAATAACTATGAATTGATGGAGTATAATTTATAATATTAGTAGTGTCACTACCAAGCACCAACCTATAATGGTAGTGATGCATGTACAACCCTAGAAGCACCTTGCCAACATCTCCATAAGAATACCTTATAACACTGATCTCTCACCACATTGTTACTAAAACATCACCATTATCCACATCAAAAGTAGTACTGGTAATAAATCCTTCACCTTTCAACCCTTGAGAAAAATATATTTATCATCTTTCCCTATCATCACCTCCTTCATCACCAATATAGTTATTAAAAATTGGTTTGAAAAAATCATTACAAAAGAAAAAGTTGAATAGCAACATATAGGAGATTATATGTTGTATTAATGATTAAATATCCATGAATTAGTGCCTTATAATGCCTTCTAGCTGACAAAACGTGACTAGATAGAACACTCTTAACAAACCCTAGGATAGATAGTCCATGACATGCAAAGATGCATTGTATATACCTATCAAAAATATACCCAAACTATACCTATATCCAATTGTGCTCCTCCATAGTTTTTCCATACTTCTCCAAAATTTAGTAACATACCTATCTCCAACACATCAAAAAATAGAATCACACTCAACACTACTGCCCTATAATTGTAACACTTTCATCGTATATAATTATTGTTCCCCACCACTCTATGAACTTTCAAGCTCATAGTGGAACCATACATTATCCAATAATTTTCTAACCTCATAACAATTTCATCTGTACCATTTTATCCAAAATATTAAATATCTACTCTCAAGCCACCCTATTGCATTATATAATTATAAATAATTTACATATGATTTTTGAGATAGTAATAACACTTGAGACCATCTAGCTATGGTACCATGCTTAGCTTACCTTTAAATATTAAACCATTTTTAAGGTGGTTTGATAGATACCAAAGATTCTATATTTTCCAAGACTTCACATGTTGATTGCATATTATATTCAAAGGTTCTTGATTTATCCAAACAATTTGTATCCTTATATTGATACACTTTTATAATGTTTGAAACAAATTTGTTTAAAATTTATCTCTAAATTTTATACCTCCACATATTAATTAAATTTATAGTTTGGACCATGCCCAATATTGATAGAATTAATCATACTAAAAGAGTCAACTTCAACTATCAATTTGGACTATTTTTGAGATATTGATGCCCCAACCTAGTGATAAGAGTCTCACATTTAACTTCATTATTAGTGCAAGTAATTAAGCATGGGGACCATCCATTTAACATTTGACCTATGGACTGACCCTCTTTTGGAGGAAGTGGGTGATGCCCTTAGTGATTTTTTGTTGGTGGATAGTGAATCTTTTGACATTTTTCATTCTACCTTTTCTCGCATACTGGTTGAAATGGATGTTTCAAAAGGGATGCCTGCTAATATTTTACTTAAATCTTCTAAGGGGTCTTGGTTCCAATCTTTGGACTATGAGGGGATTCATTTGGGAAAAATTCTAGGATGGCTACATGGTGGAATGGTGCCTCTCAACAACATTATACGGTTGAGAAGAAATCTGAAAAAAACATGAGTTTTTCAGAGGTGGTTGCATTTGAATCACAGGGTGTTGAGGTATCCCCTCAAGATGCCTCAAATGATAAGGTTGCTGATGTTGCACATGATTTTCAGGTGGTAAGCCCTAAAGAGTGAGAGATTGGGTCTATGGTGGTCACTTTTGGTGATAGAATTTTGGCTATCACTCCTGGTGGCCTTTCCGATAAATCTTTTCCTGCATGAAGGAATCATAATGAAACTTCTGAGATTGTGGCTACAAGAAAACCTCAGGAATTTTGTGAGCTGACTTGGCATGATATGGCAATGCAAGTGGAAGAAGGTTGGATTACTATTAAGGGAAAAAAAGCTAAATTCTCTTGGCCTTCTTTTGATATGACTCTTCGCTCCCACAAGAGTAGTTCTAAATGTAAATCTTGACGAGTCTTGTTTGGGGGCTGGCTTTTGGCTGGCTGCAAGCTATTCTTTTTGCAACCTTGTTTTTGATTGTAAAGGGTTTCAGGTCCCTTCAAAATCTGTTTTTACCTGAATCAAAAACATTTGACCTATCAATTCCCTAATCATAAAGTCTCTACTTGTTATGTGTAGATTACCTTTAGCATTGCCATCAAAGTTATATTTAGTCATCCCCATAGTCGGAGGAAGCCAATTCTCCTCACTTAAAACCACCATTTCTTATAATTTTTGATCCTTTTTATCCCTTGAATGATTTAATTTGACTCATATCATAATAGGTCTCAATTTGTATAAGGTTTAATTATAGGTTGTAAAGAACAATTAATTAGAGACTTGTTACTAACAATAAGTTTCATCCCAAGGTTGAAGATTCGTGTCTCATCATAAGCCAAATTCCCATTACTATCTTTAATTTATTATATTAAATTATTATAAAAATTTGGGCTCATTTATTAGGTATTTCTTTTCCTTAGTAGTATGTGAGGAACAATCATGTTTCATTTATAATATAAATATAAATATGGTATGGATAATCTTATTACAATATAAAAGGATATGAATTAGGGTATATTTTCAAACCAAAATCACATTTTCATCATGCTTGGTTCTAAAAAATATTATCATCATACTAAATTACCTTTAATATTTTCCATTCTATAGGTACTTGGATTTGGCTCAATTTTTTTTAGAAAGTTTGAACCATTTTTTAGGGACACGTATTCCTAAATCACCATTTATGTGAAACAATAATACTTTTTTTCCTTTTTAGTTTATTCTTAAGGGTTTCCAACTTACTCATTCCCTTTATGTCCTTTTCATGGAATAATTTGGTTGTCTTCTTGCATATTACACATCTAAGAGATATGTAAAAGGTATATCTCCTTCTAGAGAATCTGATTTTCAACTTGAAGGATATTTTGTTGATGATTCCGTCTATAATCCTTATGAGGATGAAATTTCCTTCTCCAAGATTATGGAATTCCTAATATATATTTTGTCACCTCTAACTATAACATTAATAAGTAAAAACCTACTCTTACTGCCACATATGAAAGCAACTTTCATATTAGGAATGAAAATGGATTTAACGAGAAAATATTTAAGCTACTTAGCATACCCTATGCATTTCAGGATACTTATTCTAAATTTTGGAAGTCTATCATCCAATAACTGGAAGCTAGATTTCTTATTGGGTTAATAAATCTCTCTCCTTGGTTAGTAACTTCCAAATTCATTATAAGGTTCTCATAAATGTTCAAGTCTATTGCTCTTTTGTATGGGTCCCTTCTAAGGTTTTATATAATAGGATAGATAATATCATACAAGGGAACCCATAATAAACTTTCATAGCTATAACCTTTCTTGAGATTCCATAAGTTAAGGTTGTAATTTTTAAAACTAATTAAGGTAGTCCTCTACCAATTATTCACCTATAAATTTCAAATTAGAACACCAAGATTCTCCAAAATAGGATACAATTATTTATTAGAGAATTATACACTTATTTATGTCATTACAACATCCATAACAATATATAAATATGCTAAAAATTAGTTACAATAGTATAAAAATAGGAAAAGAAAGAACCATAAAATTACTATAGAGAAACCCTTAATGGGTGAAAATTACAACAAGTGCGAGCTACTCCAACTCCTCAATCATTATAATGTAGTCAATCACATATGCAATAATGTCTCTAGAATAACAAATGAGCACAAAGAACTGAACATGTGATCTCTACGCTCTTACCTTGTTGATAAGTGCATGAAAACCCTACTCTTCAATCCATTGTTACAAACTCTAAACATAAAAAATCTAAGAGTTATATAGGTGCCAACCTTTACACAAGGGTTTCAATTTTTTTATGATCTTCATGATTTGAAAAATAAATTTTCCTTTAAATAGCTATGGAGGAGTGGAAGAGACAACTTTTCAAGTCATTACCCTCATCTACAAGATAAAATAATAAAACCCTATTTGTAAACCAATGGTTACATGACCACAAGGGGAAATACAAAATTACCAAGGTAGTTTTATAATTATTGGGGTTGTTATCCATTTGCTTCCTACAAAATGGGTAGTTGTGAAAGTTGTTAAGATAATTATTAAATTGTTGCCTATCATAATCAATGATTTTGTTTTGATTATGTTAAAACTAAAACAAAATCATTGATTATGAAAGACAACAATTGATTTTGATTTTGTTTTCAATTGCAAAATGCTTCATTTCTTCATTTGCCCCCTCATTTTTTTGACTTCCCTAAAATGTTTTAGATCACCCCAAGGTCATCTTAAGCACCAATAATAAATCATTGTCTTTAAAACTAATCTGACAAGGAAATATGGGTCTTTAGCAACTTTGATTAAAAAGTGATAACTTTTATTACTCAAGCAATTACTTCAATTTGATTTATTAATTAGTTTATTTGGCTCTTAGATAAAAATATATATATATAATATTACAAATTTATTTTTTAGAGTCACTAAAATTTGACTTGAACTAAAAGTTATATTTAACTTTAATATCATGAGACTTTGAATTATTAGTAAAATTCACATAATTGTATTTGATGAAATTTACAAAAAAAAAAATCTTGAATCTTCATCTCTATAAAAAAAAAACCCTAAATTATCAAATTTTCTCTCAATAATTTTTAAAATAAGATAAGTCTTAACCAAAAATTCATGAAACTCTCAATGTATATTTTACACACAAATTAAATGCAACTGCCCATGACGTAACAATACATCTTTTGGATTTTGTGGCTGTGCAGATACGGCGATGATATTGAGAGCGACCTTTAACGTCCAAACTCAGGTGATGTTTTCTGGAACAGAAACTTTAAAGTGATGTAACACCTTGTCGACTGTGTTCATGCTTATGGAATTCTTCTCTTATACCCAAACTACTCACGTTCAACTGTGATTTGGAAAGGCCTTGAGTGTGGTGTGACTCAAATGCTTTAACAAATCAAGCTTCCAATTGTTTACCTTGCTTTCTTTTACCCACACACCTTCCATTCTCATGCTTATCCATGTTGGATTACTGTCAATTTCCTTACCATCTCATTCAATTCAATGGACAATGGCATTCCAAGTGGAGATGCCACTTTATCCAAAAATCAGAGAATACAAAAATAAGTTTTTGGACGATTTTGATGGATACAATTTTTTTATTCGTAGAAGTTTAACCAAAATTCATATTTGATTTATATGTATGTTTTTTTATAATATTATAATTCATTATATAAAGACAAAGATATCAACATTTATATATTTCAATTGTTTCCATAAAAAAACGACACACCTGACCACTGATAATGTTCCATGGGTCTCCTCCTTGAGATCAAGGCAACCCACTTTTGAACAAACTCACATGGAATTGGTGGGTTGTTTTCCTTACAAGATATGATCACTCCCAAGTCATTATGAGATCTGAACATTATTAGATTGCTTGAATGGTTTAAGGATATGTTAAGTCCGTGAAACAAAGATCTTACCAGTACTCAACCTGCTCACGAGAAAGGTATAAAACAATGGTTCACAAGATGTAATAACAAAAAAGTTGGTCACTTACACTGTCCTTATTTAGTGTTGGACATTAAAAATGGGTAAATGGCGCTTTCCATGAAGAAGTAAGCATTTTAAGATACAGTTTCACAGAATTACTGTTCATTATTCTCAGATACACTTTTCCTTAATGTCAAAAAATACCGTTGCTTGTTGTTTGTACTAGTTCACGTTTCAGTACATTGTATGGCGAATGATTTTGAAGTGGGTCTTTTTCTTCTTGTTTTTATCATTCCGTGAGTTCACAGGCTAAATTTGATGGTTCTCAGGAATGGGCAGGCCAAAGACAGTACAGGAAAAAAGGGTGATTGGACAAGCCAATGAAACTTCAAACCAGAAGCTGACAATATGTCCTATCATAGGAGAGGAATTCTGTCGTTTGTAATTGTGTTCTATGATAATGTGTAATCATGAAACATTGCATGTTTTCATATAGAGGAAAGGGGACCTTAGTTATATTAACCTGCACTCAACCTAGAAATAGTTGTATTTTCTAAATTACCTAACCTTTGAATGTGATTAAGTAGAGTAGAGGTTGATTTTGACTAGCTAGCTTGCACAACTTATCCTTTTCTAAATTTCTTTTAAAATAGAAAATAACTAATAAACCTAATTTAGGATTATGTAAATAATCTAAAGTGCATGGTGGGTATAAGATCACATTATTGTTTAATTTATCTCAATCAACAATGTCATGTGCCTCATAAAGTGGAATTCACACTCTCCAATGTTCAATTAAAGTGGAGATCCAACTTGAGCCAAAATAAGCAGATACAAACAAATTGCATCAAGTAAAACAAGAGTACCATAGAATGGCATTAAAATATTGAGAATTGAAATTAAGAAAAACACAAGACTATATCGTCACTCCTTTACAATAAGAATATTGAGAATAAGGAAATATATTTTCCGTACTTTTCCTTACATATTTTCAAAGGTGAAAAGTGCACAACTTGCACTTTTCTTCTCCATTTTGGATTCACCTTTGACATGTTTGTAATATGTACAATGATTGATACACAAGTGACATGTTTCTATACAAAAGCTAGCTATTAATTAGAGCTTTGCCCAAGCTTGAATCCATATGCCCAAAGTATATGGATTTGATCTATAGATTCACCATTAAACCTAACTGAGATTGAATCTACAAAGTTACTATTGTGAACTTGGTTCATAACCACATTTATATTTTTGGCCTTGAATTTTCAAATTCAATTTTAATTGTGGGCCTAGCAAGCTAAACCCTATCTAATTAGCAATCACTTTTTGACTTGAGTTTGAAACATTCAATTTGCACTCTAAGGTGTTGTATAAAAGGAGAGACCCTAATCTTTTAGATATGTCTAATCTTATTTGATTAACACATCCTTCACTCATTATCAAATAATGTTATCAAACCATTAATTAACATCAACATATGCATTGATAAGGATATATTATGCATCTTGCATGGCTACTTGACTTGTCTTTGAGCTTGTTTAAAATACTAAATTAATTATAAGGGTTTGACAAAGGTGAAACTTTTATCACAATAAAATCCAACATTATTTTTAGGTACCACCAAGTCCATATATCAAAGATAAACATGTTTTTAAAAGTTAGATGCATACTCCATCAAATCCACTATACAAGGTTGAATCCACAAATTGTTTTAAATTCACATAAAATCTATTTGATAGCTATAGGAATTCAACCATTTAAGTAGATAATGAATCATCTAATGGTTTGTTAGAGTGTCATAATCTTAAATGTGATAATATATTACCCGATTGGATCTTTAAGCATAGTTTACAACAAAATATATATTCAAAATCACAAACAAGGCTAAGTTTTTGTGAAAAGATGCAAATGTGTAGAATATGCTTCCTACACTAATCTATGAGAGGAAATGTGAAAAAAATAATTTGATCATACAATTACAAGGAATAAACACAAAAGTAATAATATTGTAACATTGTGATTTACAAAGTGAAAAGCCTTTTGAGAGAAAAACCCAACTCCAAATCAACTTGATGTAGTATTCAATAATCAAATGGTACAATAGACTTACAGAGGGGCAATCTACCCCCTTTTGACCTAAGTGAAACATTGAAATCAACATTTTAAACTAAATCTTTATTTAATTTTACTTATATAAAGAAATTCATTAATAATTTGAAGATAATGTAAACTAGTGGTTTTCAAGATTTTATATGTAGATTCTAATATATTTAAAAATAATAATTTACCTAATTGTGTAATAGTTTCTTAATAACTTGTATTTAATATTTTATAATATTTTTAATGAGTGATATTATTCCATAATGAATTTTTAAAAATAAAATAAATTCATAATTTTTTTAAACGTGGGTGATCCCACAATAGTGGTTTATAATTTTTGGCCAAACTGGACACTGAAATTATTACTTTTAACTAAATCTTCACATTCGGGCACCTATAGCGGCTAAACCATGAGGAATTTGAAGATGATGCAAACTAGAGTCTCGTCAAATTTTGTCTATAGATTCTAAAAATATTTTTTTCAAAATTTTTGGAATTAGATTGCACTTATTTTTCCATCTCCCACGAAAACTGGTTTTTTTCAAAAAACAACATTTTAAAAAAGTGACGCTCACCGTACATACAACATAACTTTTTTTGTATGAAGGATAAAATTCTAATTTTTTCGAATTTATATGTGTAACTATGATATCTAGCACTTTCATTCGGTCTCATAGTTTTTTATTGAATATTTTTTCCTTAATCAAGTTTCGAAGTCAAACCAATTGCAATTTAGACATAGGCGGACTGTATACAACATAAATTTTTCTGTATGTATCGAAATTCAATTTTTCTTTTTAATGGATCAAGGACATCAATACCCAGCATGATAAATATTTTTTAAAATTTTATTTTGATAATATGCTAATTTTCCACATGTGCAAAACATAGAGCTTGATTTTCGATGAAAAACCTATGTTTAATAAAACTAAAAAAACACATACATAATAAAACCAAAACATATTAATATTATATTTGTTGGATAGCTCGTTTTGAGGACTACCTGATTCTAGTTGGGTTTGTGAAGATTCCTCCATTTTCATCCTCAACTTGAGCTTCGAAGTGCCAAAATTTAGGTTTTTTTTGTGTCTTAGATGGGGGATGAGGGATAAGGGGGGTTTGTACAAACCCATAGGGGTTCGAGCAAACCCCTTCAAAGAGGTTCGCTCGAACCCATTTCCTATGCATTTTTTTTATTTTTTTGGTGGCCAAGATTCAAAGGGGTTCGCTCGAACCTTGGTTCAAGCGAACCCCTTATTAGTTCGATTGAACCGGTAAGTTCGTACAAACCCCCAAAATCAATTTTTTTTTCCTTGGGGTCATTTTTTATGAGTTTTCCTTCCTCACCTGAATTGTAAACCACTATTGTGGGTTCACCCACGTAGAAAATTAACATTGATATCTAATACATGCATATTTTTATATAGTTTTTATTATTAATTTTTTAATTCAGACTAATATAATCTAGAGTAATTGTATT
This sequence comes from Sequoiadendron giganteum, assembly GCA_007115665.2. Lineage (NCBI taxonomy): Eukaryota > Viridiplantae > Streptophyta > Pinopsida > Cupressales > Cupressaceae > Sequoiadendron > Sequoiadendron giganteum. The sequence continues at coordinate 868,383,964 of CM021100.1, read as the reverse complement.
CCATAATACAACTTTTTTTTTGTATATATCCATTATTTTTGTTGAAACAAATTCATCAATATGAGGTGTACATATATATATTTTTAAATTCTACATTTTAAATTTTTTCACATGAATTGAACATAGACCTTTATGTTTGATAAAAAACTTGTGTTCACTAGAAAATAGAAAATAAATATAATAATTCAATAAAATATATTAGAAATAATACTTTTCAAAAATCATGTACTTTGAGTGCTACAATCTTATAAATCTCATGTCATGATAACTCTATTGATGGTCTAACCTTTTCTTTCAAACACTAATTTCTTCAAAAACTTCCAGTAACAAGAAGATGGTACCAAAAGAACGTTTGAGTGAAGGTACCTTTGAATGAAGGTTTTTCATTTGTTCAAATATCCCTTCTATAAATCATTTTTAAACATAAAACATTCAAAAATAAAGTAAATATCTTCATTAAAAGGTACATGCCTTCAAATGAAGGTCCTTTCAAATGTATATGCTAATTTGAATGTATATTATAACTTTTGGAATGTTGGCATATCATTTATTTTCTTTGTCCCATGACAAGAATAGAATATTATGGGATCGCCTAGAGTCTAAGCCTTTATAAGAGTATCACCAACAAGAGATTTAGATAAATTTTGATAGAATAAAAATACCTATAAAACTCACTATCAAACCTCCACCTCAAGCACCCAATAAATAGGATAAATAATACATAAAACTTTCTAACAATAATTAGGAAATCATGAGATAAACCCACCCAAAATATGAAACCCAAATCCCTAATCAAAATCTAACACACAAGTACCAAAATGAATCTATAGGCTAAAAATAACATATTCCTTACCCCCATCATAAGATCATAGTATTCCACTCACCAACTTGTGTGCTCCATTTGGATTAACTATATATCAATTCAAAATGGTGCATTCCATTTCATAACATGCATCATAAGTAGGTAAAAATGTGTAGTTTGCTCTTATAAATATCTTATGTGTCATAAATGCTCTTACATTTCTAATGCACGGGAGACCCAACTTCTAGAGGTCATAAATTTTGATTTGAGAAGCTTCTTGAGCTCTTTTTAAGAAAATTGAAGATCTTGAAGAGATATGTGCTATCATAAACTAATTTCTCTAGTGAATTCCGATTTTGTTAATTTTCATGGCCAAATTCAACCCTAGAACCTTAATTTTTTTTTTTTGTGTTTTGTGGCCTAAACATTATATTTTTAATTATCTAGATTAGGATGCAAGGATGAGACACCTTTCTATCATTATCCTACTTTTTTAACACCTTTCAAGAGCAAAGGAAATATCAATTTTATCAACTATTTTCTAATGATCAAGAGGCCCATAAACTTATTACACCACCTAAACTTCTCTAATAATGAATAGCTTCATTAATGAATCTATAATATTTTGCAAAGTGTTAGCTTAATTCAACATCACTCTCTCATATTCTACTATGGACCATACATATAATTTTATTAGATATCTATGTGCCTTATCCTCCATGAAAGACCAAATTCTTTGCCAAATATGAGACACAATAACTTTCACAAATAATTGTAATATGTCCTCGGCTCAAACCCACATTAGAACAAAATATCTTAAACTCTATGGCCTCCTTATAGGAATTAATAACTACCATTTAATTAGAATTTAGAATTAAAAAAGTGAGCATAATCTACCACTTACTCATTCAACTTTAAATAGAACCACCAAATAAAATCAACATATATTTTGTGGTAGATCTTATATTGTCAATGTTTTCTATTTAAATCTAAATCCATGAAGCCATGAATATCCTCTATTTTTAATCCCCTATATATTTTCCATAATAATAATAGACTACTAGGAGGTATCCAAAAAATATCTAAATATTATCTTAACTACATCTCAATGACCCCATCCAAGATTAGCCATAAATCAATTGAGGACTCCCACTACTTAGGTAATATCTAGTCTTTGTACAAACCATAGCATACATCAAAATATCAATAAAACTACCATAAGGAAACTAAGCCATGTCCTTTATCTCACTAGGTGTCTAGATGAATACTACTATACATATAATTTAGTCTCCATTGAAATAAGAATATTCAATGGTCTTTAAATTGACATGTGGAATCTCTCTAACATAGAGTTCACATAATTATTTTTTACCAAACAAAGATTTATGTTTACTCTATATATTTTTATCTCTGCACCCAAGATATACTTTATATCTCCCAAGTCCTTCATGTCAAATTTTGTTAATATCTAAGACTTAAAATCATAAATCATATCCTTTCTATTTCCAAAAAATAGCATATCATTTGTACATAATGTGATAATAAGGAATTAATCACCATCCATTTTATAATGATCACAAAGATATAATTTGGATCTCAAAAATTCCAAGCTCAAGACAAATCAATCATAATTTTAATGCCACATTCTAGGGGACTATTTAGACCATACAAATATTTTTAAATCTAGAAACCAATATTTCTTTACCTCTCTTCATATAGTTCTTAGTATGTGTCTTGTAGATCTATTCATATAAGTCATCATGTAGAAATGTTGTCTTCACATCCATCTATTCTATCCCTAAATTAAAATATACTATAAATAACAAGAACTGGATAGTTTTCAACATAGAAATTGGGAAAAAGTATCAATAAAGTATATTCCATCAATTTGGGAATAATCTTTTACAGAAAATCTCACCATATAATTTATAAAACTATTATCTAGAATGGGATTTTTTGTATCCATTTACATCCAATGGAATTTAGTCCTTTTGGTAACATTACCAAGTAAGAGTGCCATTCTTCTTCAATATATTCATATCCGCATCCATATATTCTCGTAAGACTCAAAATTACCCATATCCATCACCACCTTCATAGTTCTCTAGTTTTAATAGTATTAGTAATCGAAGAAAAAATACATCTCTAATTAGGAGTATACTTATCTAGTTGTTGTCTATATTGAGTGAACCTCCTCAAGAACTAAGGTTGAGATTCTACCTTTGGATTTTTTTTAACTATTTGAGATCTCTCCCTCTATAGGTCTTGTTGGGTCCTAAAACCACAACTCTACTTCCTATAATATAATATCACTCACAAGGCTAGGGTTGTCATCAAGCAAGTGAAATTAATTTATCAATAAAATAAAAGAGGGTTTAAGGTCAAATCTATGAGAGTGCATTTTCTCTCCTACACTTCTATCTCATCTTAGACTTAGGAGGGTATTCATAGAGGTTGGGATATATGAAATAAACAAGTAAAATTGGTAGCTAAGCCCAAAATTTTGATTCAAAACCAAAATATGTCACTAGATTGAGAGAAATTAATTGCCTTACTGTCTCTGTATAGTTGATTTTAAAACCTTTGTAATGAGTGCAAGGTGGGTGAAAGATACATGGTTCACAAAGTTTATTATATCTATTTTCCTTGTATACTACAACATGAACTACACAACATTAGAATTAAACTAGAAAATATTGTTTAATGGTTTTTTGTTTAACTTGTGTATTTTGTGTGATTGCAACAAGTACATGAAATACTAGTGTCAATCCAAGGGAGTACAAATTCCTAACTAATAGAGAATATTAGAAAGAGATACTAATGAACAGTAACTTGATCTATCATGCTAAATGCAATCAAAATACATCATTTCTAGTTCAATATTATTAGTTATCCCTTAATGAGTTGAACAAGTTCATATGCAAACTCAAAATGATATATGATAAAATATTATAATAGGTCTATAATTTTATCACATTCATCAAATGATGTTTACATTCATAAATGTGTTGAAGAAAATATCTCAAAATTTACATATTTTCTAAATATGTCCAAATAATAATAGACATAAAAATGACAAAAGGTATACAATAACCTTTTAATGGTTGGACACTATCCTTGCCTCCTTAAAATTACTTCAAAACTAATTTTTCTATGTAGTTCTAACTTTTAGATTGTTCCTCTGTTGTTCAATTGTTCAAGTACCCATGAACTATATAATACTCATTATAAAGTTATAAATCCTCAAAGTACCTAGCTAGGGTGAAACCTTAGCTTGTGGCACTATAACAGTGCCAAGATTACTAGTTGAGGGATAATCCTACCAAAAATGAGTGTCTTAGAATGAAAGATGACATGGGAATTTCTTTCTAGTATATGAGTGACCATTATGCATTGATGATCAATAACTGGGAGAAAACATAAGTATCACTTTTTGGCACCCAAAACTAATTTAAAAACTTTCACTTTAACGATAGGTCCTTAGTGAGAGTTGAGAGTTGAGTGGAACCTAGAAATAAGAATTAATGAAGTGCCATGTGCGTCTCAAGTTCCATAAGGAACCGAGGAGTGAGAACTTGAAATTTTACACACTACAACAATGGGGTTCAGGGTTTTAAAGGAATCTAACACTAAGAACTCAAAAGTGAATGGTGGGTGTCGAGACCAAAGAAGAAAATAAAATAGGAACCATAAAGCTATTGGTGGGTATCAATCCTAGAGGAAAAATTAGAACCAAGACTTAGGAGAAATGTAAGTTGGGGCTTTGGAGCAAGAAAGAAGATGGAAATGGAACATAAGGTTTTGAATTACAACTAGGGTCCAAGGTCTCAAAATAAGGTTATTTTTAGGTTAGGGGTAGAAGTGGTCTTGTAACTAGGACCTAAGGTTCATAATTACAATTCCCTTTTGAGACTGAAGGTTTGGAAGGTGAGACTGGTAAATGAAAAATGTCAAACCTTAGGCAAAACCTAGAACTTGGAACCTAAAGTTCCAAGTTTCAAGTCCCTTTCAAGACTCAAGGTCCAAAAAAGGCAGAGAGATAGAAATGATACAAGGATAAAAACTTAGGAAAGAACAAGAAATTGGAACTTGTAGGTTCCAATTTCCTATTAGGACCCAAGGCCCAACAAGTAACTAAAAGAGGACTTGGAACTCAAAGCTCGAAGTCCTCATTTTATCTTGAGGACTAAAGTCCGTGAAGAGAGGGAGAGATGAAAAGATGCAAGGATTGGAAGGTGGGAAATAAATAGGAAATTAAACTATAGGGCCAATACAATATTCCCATCAAAACCTAAGATTTGGTGAGCACCCAAAATCATCGACAAGAGTGAAGAATAGAGAGGAACATAAAATTGGAACCAAAGGTTCTAGGTCCATGTCAAGGCTTGAAGCTCAAAAGGAAATAACACTTAGAATTCTCTTGGTCTTGAGAGGAAAATGACCAACTACTGAAAATACTTATCAAGTCTTAACAATGGCTCTGGTTGGGGATATTTTACTCTTATAAGCACAATAAGAATCCAAAGAACTCTGATGGTAGACAATCCTCATTATCAAAACAAAATAAAATATTGAATGAGGCCAAAATGCACCATCCTAACCAACAAGGGTCAAGACTATTTGAAAAATCATCAAGAAAATTTTGAAAGATGTAGCATTGAACTTATTGGTGATTTGAGTTGTAGACCCCAAATCCCTAAGGTCTGGTAATCTTCCAGGTGCCTAGGGTGTCAAACCTAGGAAGACCACCATAAATCTATCTTTAGGTTGGGAAACTAATGACCAATTACCAAGGTGGGTAAGACCTCCTTCACTTTTGGCTCTACAAGACCAAGGGGGGTTTCTTTAACGTGTTGGATGATGATTTGAAAGACTTAAATACTCCCTTACAAAAAATTATACCCACTAAATAGTATATCCCAATATTGGTGTCATGATATATCTATGTGCTAGTTTGGAGATGCAAGGCTTAGCATATTACTAAATAGATAATCTACCATATGAATGTCTAATAATGTGTATTATGATAACGCCTTAGATGTTATAAAAATCCAAACATGCCAACAAAACATACACAAAAAGAAAATAGAAAGATGTTTGAATTGATTGATTTTGAGTGTATTGAGGATAATGCAGAGAAAAAGAAAATAGAAATTTGATTTCTTTATCTAGTTTGGTAGCAAAGTCTTTATTTTCATACAGAAAATGTAATAGCTAAAACCAAGGTGATGCATCAATCAATACATCACAAAAGACTAGGTTTTCCAAAATACAAAATAAATTTAGGCTCTACACATACATTCAAGAAACTATAAATAGTTTTTGAATATTATATGAGTATAATTAGTAAACCAATAAAATACCCATATACTTTCTTTATTTTTTTGAGAAGATATCTTACAAAATCTTTAAAATAATTTAATAGCCGTCTAGATGGCTAACTAATTAGAACCAATATAGAAACATACACTATGCACATGGAGAAACTCAAACAAGGTTGAATTTTCCTTTAATAATTCAATATGCAAAGGTTGCAAATGTTATTACAAATTTTGGGATGAACCCAAATGATTACAGTACAAAAATAACTATACTAGAGTTGGAAACTATGAACCTTCCGATTTTTCTATGTAAGTTCTTCTCTCTACTATGATCCTCTCTCCAAAAATGTGTTCCCCTTCTATAATTATGGTAACAAGGTAAATATATCTATGGTAGGACGGTGTGTAGAATGTTAGAAAAATGTGCCACATAGGAAACCCTAGCCATGACCTCCACCAATACATGAATGGAAAATATCCACTAAAAATCCAATCTAACTATGAAGAGGCATACAAAACATTCCTTTGACATGTACCATGCCTCTACATTGAATGATCCATGTATTTTAATACCAAAATAAATAGGAAAATTCCCAGAAAACCCACTACAAACACGTCTTGGAGGTGTTGCTAGACAAAAGGGGCCTACAAAATTAGTGAGGCATGTGTTCTTGAAAATCCTTTTAAAAGTACATTTAAATGTATTAAAGAAAATCCTTGTAGTTCTACCCCATGAGATAGGGTAGGTTTTTTGTTGTTGCAACACTAATGAGGGTATAGAGGAGAGAAGGTGTGTAAAAATGATATATTTTAGGGTTTTATCAGTGTTCTTCCCTTTTCCCATGTGCAATCATAATCACTTTTCCTTTCATCAAGGGTCAAGAATATTTTTTGTTATGGACCTCATCCTTTGCGCCTTCTCTCATATCATTTTAGTATTTAAAATATTAGACCACTGACAAGAAAAGTTATCGAGGGTTGGGCTTCTCATTTGTTGTGTGACTTACCTTGATCTTTGCTGATTTTTTTGTTGTCTTAGCCTCTCATTGCATGTATTTCAATGTTGGAGTGTGAACTAGGAACTAAAACCCTTGGTTCCTTAGTTCCTAGGAACCTCTAATTACTCTTTTTCCTTTATTTATTTCCTTTATCATATCTTAAGCTGTGACTAGGAGTTGATGACCATTGGTTCTTGGTTCATAGGAGCCTCCAAATTCCTTGTATTTTATAATTGGATGATTTTATAATTTTAAATTTGAGTAATTTACTAAGGAAAATAAACAAAAATCTTGACCAATAGGCACACAATACATGAATCGCGTTAAATATCTCAAGTTGGTTATCACTAATTGGCTAAGGAACAAAATGGGAAACAAAATTTTGGGGTACCAACACTAGATGTAGTTGTGGATGCATGTCTCTTTTAGACACAATGAGAACCCAAATATTTGAATAGACAAAAAAAAAAGAACAAAACAATGGGACTAATTTTGGTAGACACAAACATATGTACAAGATAAAGACATAATATCTACAAAGAGAATGATGACATACAGTTAATGACATGAAGGCATATGACTTTGAATATATGGTTGTACAAACTTACCACTTCATTTTTTAGGTCATAAATTACATGAATACACATGACACCTAGCGATAGAAAAAATTCTACATCCACTTACCTCTATGGAAGACAAGCCTATTGAAGGAACTAATTTCCCTCGACCCGTATTTTCCACCTTCATAAAAATACATCAAATGCAAATTTTTCCAATTAATAACATATTTGTAAATTTCATTGAATAAGTGAAGTTGTGCTCCACTATTGACATTTCCATTGTATGGAAACCACATAATACAAGCCACCAAAATTCCATGCACTACATCCTTCACTTTTATAGGAGTTCGTGAAAATTAAAAACTTAGTTTAGCACCACATAAAAACATGGTTTTTTTATGCCTGTACTAACTTCATAGGTGAATTGAGGAAAAATAAAATGCCTCCAATTCATAATGCAAGGGAAAGTATGCATATTCATTATGTTGACTTTCTGAAGGAAGCTCATCTTTTGGTAGATCAAACTAAAAAAAATGAAGCTCAAACATAAAAGAAACTTAAGAATTATGTTGATCATTAGCCCCTCAAAAATATTTCTACTCAACACCATCAGAAGATGCATGTTGGGACCAAGTGAAACAGTCAAACTCATGCACACTATTATCCATGGTACAAGAAACTTTATCTTCATTACAAAGGAAAGCCTCATATTCACTTTCATTTACCTCTAGGACAATATGAAACCAACATACCTTCGAGTCACTTATGTTGATACAAACTTCATCAATACCATCATTAGAACCATTAGACACTTTGGGTGAAGAACTAAATTATTTATATTGGCTTTCTATTTCAAGCTCATCTTGGCAATCTATTATGACACATGTGCTACTATAATTAGACTTGTGGCACACTTTGTCTTTCGTAACTAACTCAACAATAGTTTCATATGACCCTATTAAAGTGCAATGTGCATGAGGAAGACTACTAGTTGTACACCAAAGAAAGAGGTTCTCATATGCATCCATATGATTACCCACATCACATTGAATATTATCAGTTGTACAAATATCTATTTCTACATGTTTATTTTCATGTATAGTTGTGCCTTATCCATCCTCATGCAAACTAGTATCAAATTATTTATTATTGATGATAGGGATAAAAGAGGGTAATACATCAAATAAGAAACTAGTTTCATGTTCACCCTTGATATAATAAACATGTGCATGCCCCATAAAATCAATTCCATGAACTGATTGACCTAATTGTTCGATTGTGCACATATATTCCTCTCTTTTCATACATTTCATTTCTAATGGTTGGGGAAAAAATAACTATTCTTCACCATTTAAATTTTCTCGTATTGAAACATCATGTTCATGAGTTGCTCACATCAATTTCTTCTTTAATACCCATTGCTGTACTGGATCCTTTTTTTTCTCGATCACCTTCTTGATAATGTTGTTGTCATAGACCTTATTTTTTACCCATTATGATTGCTTATTTGTTCTCATGGATATTTCCTTTGATATGGTAGTAGCATAATTTTTAGTGTAGTTATATGTTCAACTATCAACTAATTTTTATCTCTTTCCTGCACCATTGTTACATCTAGATGGGTTTTCATGTCATCATGTGGTATCTTGGACTATAGGGATGGTTGGGTGAGTTCCTTCAAGTGTTCAATATTACAAGTAGGCAACTCACATCGTTCTTCATCAAAATTATGCATATTTTGAAAGAACACATCAGTTGCATCATAATTACTATATTTATCTTCTCCATCCATGAAATTGTATCTTGATTAACTATACTAGTTATCTTCTTCATATTACTGAGAACAATCCTCCTCATATAGAATATTTTACTTTCTACTCATTGAAAGGGAATTTGGATTCTTGTGGGTGGAAATTTGAGCTTCTTGCAACCTAATATTTGCAAGAATTTATTGATGCTCTTGCTTAAGGTGATACAACACCTTATTATATTCAACTTCTTCATTATATAAAATCTTGGGAGAATGGGGATATTTTCTAGTATCATATGTTTCTTCACTTAGATAATTCATGCAAATTTTTTTTGCTTACAATGTTTATCCATATTCATCTTATCAAGAAGCATACTTTTTCTTTTTAATTTAGGCTCTTTTTGCTCAAAAAATGCCATTTGTTTATCTAGGATGATAATTTGAAAGACTTAAATACACCCTTACATAAAACTATACCCATTGTAAAATGTAAAAACTAGTGTCACAATATACCTATATGTTATTTTGGAGATGTAAGGCTTAACACCTTACTAAACATATAATATTTCATATGAGTGTTTTAGAATGTAGTTTATGATAACCCCTTAGATGTTATAAATACTTAGACATGGAAACAAAAAACACACACTAAAGAAAATAGAAAGATGTTTGAATTTATTAATTTTCAGTGTGTTGAGGATGATGGTGAGAGAAAGAAAATTAAAAACTGACATCTTTATCTAGTTGGGAAATAGAGTCTTTGTGTTCATAAAAAACATGTAACAACTAAAATCGAGGTGATGCATTAATCAATACATCACAAAAGACTAGTCTTTCTAGAATGCATAATAAAGTTTGGATCTACACATACATTCAAAAAATCCACAGATAGTTGTATAATATTAAATTAGTCTACTTAGTAATCTGAAACATACCCATACACTTCCTTGATTATTTTGAGAAGATATCTTTCAAAAACTTTAAAATAATTTTATAGTTGTTTGGTTGTAAAACTAATTAGAAACACTATGCACATGGAGACACTCAATCAAGGTTGAAACTACATTTAATCATCTAATCTACAATGCTAAAAATGTTATTACAAATTTTAGGACAAACCCAAATCATTACAATATAAAAATAATTATACCTAGAGTTGGAAACTATGAAACTTTTGGTTATGTTGTGTAATTTATTCAGTTTGTTATTCTCCCCTCTCCAAAAATATTATCCTCTTCTAAAATAATGGAAACCAAGGTAAATATATCCATGGTATGAAGGTGTGTAGAATACAAAAAAATATGCCACACAAGAAACCCTAGCCACAAACTTTGCTAGTGCACAACATATAAGTGTCTACTACAAATCTGATATGACCATGAAGAGGTGTACAAAATATTCCTCTAACCTAAACCATTCCTCTACATTTAATGATCCATCCATTTGAACACTAGAGAAAGGAGGAAAACACCTAGAAAGCCTAATACAAACATGTCTTAGAGGTGTTGTCAAATAAAAAGGGGTTTGAAAAATGAGTAAATGAGGCATGGGTGCCTAAAAATCCTTCTAAAAATCTATTAAAGTACACATTAAATATAATCCCTATAGTTCCACAATGTGATATAGGGTAGTTGATTTTTTTTTTGCAACATTGATGATGGCATATAGGAGAATAGGCATGCAAAAATGACATATTTTAGGGTTTTATTGGTGTTCTCCCCTTTTCTCACACACAACCATAATCACTTTTCCTTCTATTGAGGCTCGGGAATTTTTATTTTCATGGATCTCATCCTTCACACCCTCATCCTTTACACATTCCCTCCTTTTTTTATATTAAAAATAACACACACTCAACAAGAAGAGTTCTTGAGGGTTGAGCTTCTCATTTTCCATGCATGTTACCTTGCTCTTTACTACCTTACCCACTTGTTGCATGTGTTTCAAGATTGGAGTGGGAACTAGGAACCAAAAACCTCAATTCCTTAGTTCCTAGGAACCTTCAACCACTCTTTTGCCTTTGTTTCTTTCCTTTATCAGAGTTTAAATTGGGACTCAGAACTAGGGACCATTGGTTCCTAGTTCATATGAGCCTTCAAATTCCTTTTCTTTTATACTTGGCTAGTTTTATAATTTTAAATTTGAGTAATGGAATAAGGAAAATAAACTAAAACCTCAACCAAGAGGCACATAAGACATGATGACTCATATTAAATATCTCAAGTTGGTTATCATTAATAGGCTAATATGGCTAAGGCACAAAATGGGACACAAAATTTTGGGGTTCCAACATAACTCACTAGTCAAAATTGAAACTTAATTTTGTACGGAAATTAATTTCAAATCATGCACAAGTAGCTCAATTAGTTCTCCATCCAATTTCATGAGATGGTAGACATTAAGTTCATACGTCTTAGTAACTCCAAAAGGCCCAAGCCAAAAAGGGTTAAGTTTCCCTTGCTTCCCATTATCCTCTAACTTGTTATTCCATAAAAGAACCATATAACCAGCCTAAAATTATCTTTGGTGACATCATTTTATCATGTGTATGCTTCATCATGTATTCTTATATTATATATTTATTTCTTGTATAACTCCCCATTGCTCATCTAATTCAACTAATTGCATGATTCTTAGAGACATAACATCACATTGATCATCATCTATACCTTGTAATAGTCAATACATACATAAATCTAAGCTAATAGGAATCCTAGCCTCTAATCCATATACCAATTCAAATAGAATTCCTACAATGACCTACTTGAAAGTAACCCTATCAATCTAGGGCATTGCCACAAAAGTGTGTCTCACTTTTGGGACGTGCTGATTTTTGCTTGAAATCACTGATTTTAGAAAAACTAATTATTTAAGTCTTGAGAGGCTCCATATAAAGGGCTTTAATTTAAGAGGGATAGATAAGATCCCATTAGATCAAATCCCCTTGGATATAACCCCTCTAGTATTAAATCATACCCACAATGGAGTCTCCTTCACACCTATCAAAATGCAGGCAAAAAACCACTTTTTTTGTACCCTTCGAAGGATTAAATAACATCATTTAAAAATTATATTTTGCAAGATTGTAGCCCTCAAAACAAGATTTCCAACAAGTATAGGTTTGATATATTTTCATTTCATTATGTATTTAATTTTTAATTTTTACTAAACATAGGTTTTTCTCCGAACATAAAACTCTTTGTTGTGTAGAGGTGGAAAAATAGTAAACCATTGTAAATTTTTTTCAAAAAATACCCATTCCCTAGGTATTGATGGACCCTTGTTTCACCCTAAAAAGTTAATTGGATTTCGATATATACACAACAAGTTAGGTTGTATGAAACACACGTATGTCCAAATTATAGTTATAATGACTTCAAAAATTAATTAAAAAAAATATGCAACAAAAAATAATATAAAAATATGCATTCCCTAGATATTGATGTTTAGAATCTATATTTCAAAAATTGGAATTTAATCCTTTTTAGAGAAAAATTTATGTTGTATGACACAAACGTTACTTTATGAAAATGTTATTTTTTGTTTAAAACTAGTTATTAATGGAGATGTTGAAAGATTCATGTGATTTATTTCTGAAAATTTGAAAAAAATTAAAAATATTTAGAATCTACACACAAATTTCCACAAATCACTAGTTCACATCATCTTCAAATTCTCAACGGTTTAGTTACTACAGGTCTCAAAAGATGAAGATTCAGTTAAAAATATTGGTATAAATGTCCATCTTGGGCAAAAAGTGACACAGTATTGTGATTTCACCCCCTAGAGAGCATAATTGTGCTTATCATCCCATATAGATTCTTATTTTGATCTAGTTTTTTCTTTATAATCTTCATTAAGCTTTTCTTCCTCAACTCAACTTATCCATTTCTTTTTGGGTGATATGGGGATGGATGCACCAATTTTATACCAAAAATGAAGCACATATTCTAAATATCATGTGATTTAAATCACATAGCATTATTATCTATAATTATAGGATGCAATCCAAATTTGGTTATTATGTTATTTGTTTAGAATTCTAGTGCCACCTTAGATATTGTGTTGTACGTTGGAATTACCTCAATACACTTGGTGAATTAGTTTATCACCACAATGATTCACTTGTATCCATTACTATATTTCTCTTGTATTTCTAGGATTAAGCCAATCCCCCACTACTAAAAAGGTGCCTCAATTGTTAGATGCAATATAAGAAGTGCACCAACAAATTTTAGCTTACCTAAAAATATTTGGCAAGCATCACACTTTTGGATCATTTGTGCTACATCCTTGAATAATATGAGCCACCAAGAATTGTGATCTTAGCTTTGAAATTTCAACCACATACACCATGATGACATTATTTTATCAAAGTGTTAAATTTATTTCTATCTAAACATTTAAAATACACACCTTCATGGTTCCTCCACATTAGCTCACTTTGGATCAACCCATATCTCTATGATCATAGCTTGAGAATTATCCTTTAATTTTCATACATGATCATAGCTTAGAATTATCCTTTAATTTTCATACATAAAGGGTGGCCAATTCATGCTCCCAAGATAGAAGATAATATCCTTGTACCAAAGATCGACACTCTTCTTGCATGAAATAATCTCACCCAGAATTTCCGTATAACCCAATCCACCATATTTTCCCACAATGCCCATAACCCCTCAATCTCCTAAATTTATCCATACCTACTACAATTTTTTTCTATCCTTATTACTTCTCTGCTATCACTCATTCATTTTCTCATTTATAATTAGTGTAGAAATTAATTCATGTATTAGATGTATCCTAATCCGTTATGTTTCTTTATAATGTCCTAGTGTGTATGAATTTATTTAATTAACTAAAGGGTTTGAAAGTTAAAGAAAAAAAGGAAATGTGACATGTCTTGACATTTGGTAAAAAAATTACATCTAAATTTACTAAGAATCTCCATGAATCCACATACACATAAAAAATCCACAAATTAAATTGGAAAATGTATTTTCTTTTAAAGTGAAGGTATAGCTTTAAATTTTGATAAAGAATTATTTCCTACAATCCATAAACTCATAAAAGTTACACAAATCCCATTACTCCAAGAAATTCTACAATGACAAGTAGTGAGTATGTAAAGTGATCATTTTAACTAAATTTTTGCAAATTTTGAATGTTTTCTTATGGGACTTAGCTTGTATAAGCTTGAATTGACTAACAATATTTTATTATGCAAGTTATCATCTTATAATATTTCCATGATTATGAATTTGTTGTATAAGATTTTTTTCTATATGAAGAATGGTTTAGAAAACATTTCTTAAGTCTTTTCATGCATTTTTAAATTTCAAGAGTTTCTAGGATAAATTATGAATTCAAGGGGGTGTCCCTTGAATCAAAACTCACTTTGAGATGGAACTTTGTGGGAGATACTACCTTGTTACATGTGGATATCAAAGACTTTAGAGAGATAAATTTGGGAAAAAACCCTTCTCCAAAGGTCAAGAAGTTGGTTGATAATGAGATTGCACAAAGTTGTTGGTTTCTCTACATCAATCAAATGCCCGACGCTAATCATGGAGTGTAGAGAATATTATTATTTTAAGTCTTTTAAGATCATTGCTTTTCATGGAAGAATATTAGCAAATTTATCTATTTTAGTAGTCACAAAGGATTTTGGAATACCCACACATCCTACTATTATTGAAGTGACCAAGGAACAAGGCAAGAAAATTTATGATCAAGGACCCAAAAAAATGTCTGAAGACTATCAATAAATATTGGATGAAGAATCCAAGGACATTGATAATTAAGATCACAAATAATATATACATAAGTGACTTCATTGTAGAAATTAATGATATGGTCACTTTGCTAAGTAGATTTATGGGCTTAGGGTCAACTTCTACCTTTGAGGGTTGGATGCTTTATTTCATTAAAGAAGTAACAAGGGGTGATAAGAAGATTCATTGGGCCAATATCAATAGAGACAACATTCATACCCAATTTATGATGTTAAAATACACTAAATTTTTTCACATGAAACCATATGTAATATATTTGATAGCAAGGAACTTTGGATATCAATGGTTAACCTGTGTGGGAAATTTTGGTAATACCCTAGGAAAGATGAAGGTGTATGATTGTTACCCTCAATTGGAATTGCATAACTCCTCATCTCACTACATAAGAGTAAATTATCTATTCACAATTTATATTATAAAAATATTATAAGGATACTTACGAAAAATATTTTCAAATTAGGCTATGCAATTAGTTCAAAGGTTTGGTTATTAGTACATCTAATTCCAAAAATTCAACTATTTGAGGATAAAAGGTTTCTCAGGGACACCATACAAGCTTCTTAAATACCCCACTAATAAAATGGTGTTTCTTGAGGTGATTGGGTATTTATGTACTTTAAATAAACTTCTAAAGGATATACATCGATCTAGTGTTCCTTAATCTATTATTGTGGGAAAGGGAGAAATTTCCTACCCTTCTTTCCAATCTATTGAAGGCTTTGATGTAGAGTTGCAATTATTTTATTTGGTATTCCATCATGCTAAAAATAATTTTTACCTCTATGATGAATTGAAAAAGAGTATTGGGAGATAGTATATACATAAGGTGGATACTGAATATTATTGGGAAAATTGACTAAATGAGCATAAAGTGAGAAAAAGGTCCTATTCTAGGCTACCTTTGGATTACACCAAAAAAAATCAAGTCATGATGGTACCAGACCAAGTAATGGATGATGGAGAGCTAGATCAATAAGGAGAATATAGGGAAGTATTCAAAAAAATAATTCCACTTCCTAATTGGTCTAAGGAGCAGATAACATACCTCAACTAGATAATGAATCTATTTCTTAGGTTTAATAATAGATGGGTTGAAATATAGGCCTCAAAATTAATGGATAAGGGAATTCCTTTAACATATGACTTGATGGAAGAGGAAGAACCAAAATATTTTGAAGAAGAAAATTTGAAAGATAAAGATAAAAATAAGGAGCATGGTAAGGTGTAAACAACTTCATCTTAAAAGAAAAAGGTAAAGATAAAGGGAAGTAAACCAAGTGAAATAAAACCCATTGGTCATAATAGGGTCTATAAAAGGAAGAGAGAAAACCACGGGTGTCAAGATGCAGCCTGCTAAGAAAATAGGAAGGAAAATATGATAACTACAATTGAGCAACCTCCACCTACCACTTCTTCTCTACCCCATGACTACCTTCCTCCTTTTCCTACACCCCATGCTTTTTCCTCTCCACTTGAGATTTACCAACCTTATGCTTCTATTATTTGCACTACTCATGATGCTATTCTACTATCTCAACTACCTCAATAGTTTTTGGGATCACCATATCTACCATAAATAACTCTATTTCACCCAATAATATTGATTCATATCCTAATGCTTCACCTCTACCATTTTACTCTTCTCCTTCACAACCTTCTCCTCAATATAGTATTCCAATACCCATCCTTTCTAACTACACTTCTACTATGTCAACTATTTCTTCTAAAATTCCATATATCCCTTCCTTTCTCCACTCCTCTAGATTTACCACGATATTTCAATTCATATCTTGCTAATGTTCCTAAGGAGGATGCAATCACTAATATTTTCAAGGTAAATAAAGCATTGCTTGATCAATTTGGGGTTGATTCCCTTATTTTGGTATCTCATAAAAATATTGAGTCTCAACATCATTGGATAACATTGAATGGGTGTGTAGGGAATTAGAAGCTTGGGAGATTAGAAATAAAAGAGTTAATCCCTATATCCTTATGCAAAGTGAGGTTTCAATTGAGAAAATAGACCAGGGTGTAAATATTACTAATGAAATGAAAGATCAATCTATTTTTGAGCAAAAAAAATAGGAGGTTGTGGTTGAACTTACTTCTAATGGATAAATCTCAAAGTATGAAGAAACCGAGGTCCATGGTGAAGTTGAGGAAGTGATTAACATTTAGAAGATAATCATCAAGAAATTCCCCACTCTTCTTCTCCACAACAACAAATATCTAAAGATCATGCAACTTCTGAGTGGTTACATTTTTAAATTAAATGAAAAGAAGCTTGTAATTGAGGTTCATACTCTATACTTGGCCAATTGTTTGAGCAGTATTGAGTAGAAAAAAGAAAGGGTAGAATGTAGAAGTATAATTGATGATGATGCACTATATTGTCCTAGTGCCTACATGTATGAATTGATTCCTTTTCTTGGATATTCTCTAAGGAAAGTGTGCCACCTTTTTTCCCAATTTGAGGTGAAGTGTGATTTATAAGAAAAAAATGTAACTAAATTCAGTTGGAGATGGATGATTAATATTTTGTGTGCTCTAATGATTTAATAATGATGTAATATTGGCCCTTGGTGTTGACATGATCTCCACCATTAGTATATTCTAGGATTTTTTGTTCTTGACTTTAAAGGTTAGTGGTCTCTTAGTGTAAAGGTTGTTGATTAAGAATGATTGAAATGGACTATTTGAAATTAATACAAGTGAAAACATTGATTTGGTGTTTTGTTGTTATTTCAAGTGGTTTGCATGGTTCCTTTATTCAATATTAGATAAATTTCAATTGGATTGATGATGAAGATTTTAGATATTTAATAGATCTCTAGTTTATAGAATTTGTGGCTTGTTGATTGTAAGTTACTTTACATGTTTAGTTTGAGACTATTTTGAATTTATTTCGATTGTGAATATTTTAAATTACGTTGCACCAGATTTGGGTACTTGAATGAATATTTTTAGTTTAACAAAATTTTATAACCATTGCATTGGAAGATTATCGTTGATGATGTTGTAAAGGGGGAGATTGTTGGAAGACTGTCATTGATGCTGTTGTCTGGAAACATGAGCATGGTATGTAGCTTGGTATGCATATTTTGCATGATCCAGTGTTGTCTTTGATGTCAAATTTTTTGTGGATCATTCTAGTATAATTTTAAAGTGTTTTTGAATACATTTGTATAGGATAAGTTGGTTCAGAAAGTATAGCTACACAAAAAGATGCCTAAGTATCAAATATGTCAATTCAGTGCGTCAATTTTTGGGTCTACACTCCATCGTAAATAGAGATATCACTCTACGATTCTAAATGTTTTTTAGTGATCATTAGATACATCTAAATCCAATATTTTTTATTTTTTGGAGAAGTATCCTAGAAGATATGAATGATAGAGTCCAATTCTATATATTGCAGTTATTTTTCGTACAAAGTGTCGGTGTGGGAGATTTTGTATTCCTTCACGGATGATTATTTTGAATTGCATTGCTTTAGATTTCGGTTGAGTGGGAATTTTAGATGAGATCAAGTTTTGAGCTCCTCGTATGGAAAATTGAGTAAATAGATGCAGGTTTTTGTGTTTAGGCCTTATTTGGGGCCGGCCTAACACATTTGAAGGATTAATATGCATTGTAATCTTATGTAAGACCTATATTGGGTCCACCTTGACCTATCTTGAGGAGAATTGAATTTTTAACTAAGGCATGAGATGTCGATGAAATTTTTGAGGATGACAAGTTCAAATTTTGTGTGTTACTTCCAATTAGGCCAATGCAATTGAAGTTACACTTGATATGGATATATATAGGAGATTTATTTTTGTGTTTTGTAGGAGTGGTGTGAATGATGTGTGATAAATTAAATATATAGTGTTCCACCTACATGTGTGTGATGCGAACATGATCAGAGTTGTGTGAGTTGTGTGAATTCAAAGCAAAGCAGTGCATTGATCCAAATTGGTGCATAGATTAATTTTATACTTTATTGGAACTATAGTCCAACATAGGATAGATGTTACCGTATTAGCTCAATAGGTTGTAAGCCAACCCTTCTTTCTTGTATATTATTCTTTATGGATAGTGAGTCCACCTGTAGTGAGCATTTCTGTAATATGGTACTATATCTGGATATAATATATTGTGAGCTAACCCTCACCATGGTTTTCCCCATTTTGGGTTTTCCACATAAAAATCCTAGTGTTCATGTGTTATGTGATCTTGTGGATGTTTCATGCTTTCTTTCATTTGTGCAAATGAATTTTTTTTGGTAATTGGATGTCTAATGTCTGAATGATTTAATGGATTACCGATTCACCCCCCCTCTCAATATTTTGTGTTAACAAATTGAAGATTGTACTATTTCTATAGCATTGTGAGTATTTTTATGATTAAATAAAATTTGGTTTATTTGAGGGATCTATCTATTTGTGGCATTGAATTATTGTTGTAATCATATGCAGGACTTTCTGTCCTTTTCCTTTCTCACCCTAATATTTTGAAATTTATTTGAAATATAAATTTTTTTATGAATAACTTCATTTTATTGACAAAGAAAATGATCATAAGCATTTTTATATCTCAAATTTGAGAATCACTTAGTGTTTTCATATTTCATTCAACTATATATGAAACCCTCATAATATTTTTAGTAAGTAAACTTAAGGCCCCTCGTGAAAATAAAAAACATACATTATACTATTGAGTCATTTTGAAAGTCAAGACCTAACATTCGAAGCCTTGGGGTAGTCATTTTCTATTTTATTTCCTTACAAGAGTGATAAGATACCTAGGATTTTATCTAAGTTGTGTGTGCAAAGACACTCATCATTAGGTCTTCATGAACGTGAATGAATAAATATATGCAAGTTTTGAAAGTTGAATTAGTTTTACCCATAACATGGAAAGATGACAGTTTACTAGTGATATGGATCAATCAGAATGTCACGAGGAAGCATCCCAATATTTTTCAGGTTTTATTCTATAATGGAAGAATAAAACCAACTAAAAACCTAGAATCCCCATTTATTGAGAAAAAGTGAAATAAAGTGATCAAATTGAAGAAATATCACCTAATAAATCTCGTATTTCTAAAGATAGATGGGGCTAGGGACTTCTTGTAGATCTTTGGTATAAAGAAAAGTAATTGAAATAGTCCTCAAAATCAATAATTGGGTTTGTTTTTGGGTGTTCTTGATTTTGTTGGAAAACTTATATGTGTTAGAAAGAGATCTAAAAAGTATAGGGGTCTCAATAAAAAAGTTTAAGGCATACTTTGATTTTGTAATTTTTTGAAGCTATATAGATTTCCTAAAATTGACTTGAAATGAAGGAATTTTCCTTAGTTATTCCCCTTGTGGGATTTCAACTATGAATCCACATTAAAAAGTTGATAAAAAATAAGTCATGATACTAATATATGAAACTAAACACTTTTGAATCAACATAAACATTAAAACCTACACCATTATGGTAAATGGTTCACAAAAATGCAAGAAAAGAAGGTGGGAAAATGGTTTTGGAAACAAGGTTCGGTTTGATTAAAAAATATTTCTGGTATGTTGGAGAGGACTAGAATGGGGATGGGAAACCTTAAGTGTGAATTATTCTAATTGAGGCTCGGTATGGTAATGCATTACATCTTCAAAGGTGGTATAAAAGGGCTTGTTCTCACAAAGGGTCAAAGGAAAATATAATTAAATGATGTAATTGATCCAATATGGACAAAATAAAAATAATAGAGAAGGATTTTAAGGTATACGAGTTTGAATCACTAAGTGGGATGATGAGGGGTTTGGGAAAAATCAAGTGGAAATTCTCAACATTATAGTATATGCATGGATAAAACAAATGGTAGATTGAAAATTGAATCAAAATGTTGATGGAAATGGATGGTGAAGGATTTCTATGGAGGAGAGGTAAGAAGAGGTACCTATATAAAATGTAGACAAATAATATAATTTAATGAAAAACCATAAATGCAAATTCCTCACCTAGTTGAAATCCTTGGAAATCACCTACCTTGTCTCAAAGATCTTATTGCAAAATTATCTAATAATAAAATTAAAAAAATTAGATACTTTCGGCATGAAGATAACTCACTCCTAATTTCTTAAGCATCTTTGGGGTGTCATAAATAAGAAAAATTAGCAAAAATCTTATGACTAATTAAAAATTTCTATTTTTATATTAAAATGAGGTAAAAGTGGTCAATTTTAAAATAATTTCTTTAGAATTTCAAAGATGAGAATTTAGTAGTTGAGAATCCCTAGAAATTATTTATCTTGGATTTAAGGATTTTGGTGTGAGAATGAAAATTTAGGGTTATCATATTAGATGGAAAAATCTAGCCATTTTCGATAAATAAAATTTTAGCCCAATTCCCTAGATGACCTCAATCTTGAATCGGACTATATAGTGGTGGGTCTCCTCATTAATTTTATTCTTGTTAAGACATGTTTTAGGATGGGAAAAGGTGGGGTTTTATCGTAAATTATTTTTTCTATAGTTGTGAATGGAGTTTCTATACTTGCACAAACACAAAGATTAAACACAATATTAGATCAAAATGCAAGATAGAAGCAACAATCCCCATGAGATTAGATTGAAAAATCAAAATAGGAAAATAAATGAAGAACAACACAAATGGAAGCAATTAAATCCTATTCTAATGAGAAAACTTTTAATCCCATGAAGGAATTGGTGTCATTTGTCTGTAGAAAATGGCCCTTTCCCAATTCCTTGTAAGCTTGATTATCAATGATGGAGATTTGATGCTCCTTGGTGAAATTTCTCCATCACCTAGCTATGAAAATATGAAAATGGATAAAAATGGATGAGGATGGATGAAAATTTCTCAAAGATTGAAGATAATGATATTGCATGAAGTTGTGGATCCTCATTCCAAATGAGAGCCTTTTATTTATAGAAGAGAATGGTGGAGGAAGAGGAAAAATGGATGAATGTGGGATTAAAGATGAACCAATGGCATTGTGCCACTTGTCAAGATGTGATTGGAGGAGGAATGAGCACATTTTGATGAATGCGCACATAAATGCTATTAGATTCAAATTTGAATTTGATGAAATGACAAGTTGGAGGGAGAGAGGAATGGAGTAAATGTCACTTGGCTGAAGGAAAATGACATGTAAGAGGCCTTTAATGCCTTGTTGGAAGTACTCATCTGTTTTGGAGGGATTTTTGAATTAGAAGAATATTCCACTAAAGATGCCTTTTGAATGGAAATTGATGAATTTATAAATCAAATAAATTGATGTATTCTGCAAGTTGCAAAATCTAGAGGATTGGAGTGATTAGGATTAGCATTAATCGTTATTTGATTAATTTAAGTAGAAATTAGATGATTTGACCATTTGACTTAGATTTTAGGAATAATGATTTAGATTTAATTAAATAAAGATTGATTTATTTAACTAAAGAAGGTGGTGTTAGATTAAATCAAATAAAGATTAATTTATTTAATTCAAAGACATGACTTTAGAGATTTAATTAAATAAAATGAATTATTTAATTAAAGGAAAGACTATAGGATTAATTAAACAAAATGATTTATTTAATTGATGGAAGAGAATGACTTAATCAAATAAATTTGATTTATTTAATTAAGAGAGGAAAGATGATGAATTTAATAAAATAAATATTATTTAATTAAATTCATTAGTAAAGCAGGTGATTTAGGAAGAAACGATGTTAGTAAGATCAGGATGAGGTGTATGTATATTTTACGTGTCTACATTTTTCCCCTCTTTAAAGCAATGCACCTATTGCGTTGGTTCAAAGAATAAACTGTTGTGATCAAAATTTAAAAAAAAAAATGATTTTTCAGATGCCCCACTGCTGCACCAGTGAGAAGGATTATGCTAGTATACTTCCCATGTTCAATTTTCCGATTGAGATCACGATAAAATGCGAGAGGAGTGGTTCTATTGATCAGAGGATGAAAGATAATTCTTTAGAAAGATCAGATATTTGACGTAAATTTTTTTGATGATGTATAGATAGTCATTGGCCATGGGTAGCCTCATGTATATTTTGATACAACACACCAATTTTGGATAGAAATGTTAGTAAAGATAGAAGAATAAGAAGAAAAAAATGATAAGAGGATCCAACAAGTCCATGAAGCATTAAGACTTTATTAGATAAGATGATGAATGATGATGATGATTTGTTTATGAGGAATTAGGATTTTAAAAGGTCCATTTACCTTATGTTTGATAATACACATAGGTACGATGCATCAAGGTATAAAGAACTAGGATGGTATTGTACCTAGTGTGATGGACTTTGACTTGACAATCAGATAGTAGTACTCATGTTCACACTTGACCTATAGAACCTTATTCATAATGCAGTTCAAATATTCTAAACATCTTCGACCAAAACATATAAAAACAAGCCTTCCTATGTGGTCAACAAGATACCTAAAACACCCTCCCTACAAACCAGAAAAAGCATGCATGAAAAAGTTATTTTACAAGAATATCCAACAAGCACAACAGATAAAAAGATAATGATTGTTGCCCCATTCCTTTCTCTCTAAATATTTTTGTTTAGACATCATCGAGAGGTCATTGGAATGAGCACAATAAGATAAATCAAAAGATGAGATAAAGTGAACCAACAAGCTAATGTTCTTTATACCACTAGCCAAGACTAAACTACAGTGTTGCCTGATGTTGATGTCCATTGTAGGAAGGATGCATCCTAAGAAATGTTGTTATCAGATGATGATGAGATTTGATTGGATGATAAGCTATTGATACTCTGAGTTGATTAACTTGCTGACTTACTGACCTAGACTTGAGACTTTGACGATTAGGAACAATCTTTTGCACCTACTAGGCTTGCTTCTGATTGCTTTAACAAAGGATGATGGCGACAATTGATTTATTATGGATGAGATTATTACAGGTGAAAGAGAAATGGGACAGATAGATTTTTTCAAATATTTGGATGTTTTTGAAATGTTTTGAGGCTATTTTTGCTATTTTCAAGATGTTTTACAAATGTTTTGATTTTCAAATTTTCTAATGTTTTTGTGTTTTATGAGGTTTTATGAATGTTTTTGGATATTGTGTCTCAGGGGCTGATCAAATATTAGCCTTTCCTACATTATAGCTTAGAGACGACGTAGTTCAGATACCATTTTTTTTCACTTTTTTTATTTTTTGACCTGTTTTAGGTTTTTTGACATGTTTTTTGATTTTTTTGATTTTATGAATGTTTTTGGATTTTTTGCATGATTTTGATGATTTGGATATGGATATGGATATGTGATGATATCTGTGCTTTTTTTTGGGATTTTGTTGAAAACCAAGCTAGAGTTGATTGATTTGATTGATGGAATGATTATGATAACATTGTTGAGGATACACAACAATACAAGGATAGTGTTAAGCAACACGAGGATTGGGAAGGATATCCTGAGATAATGATGGATTTGTTGGATTTGACTATCAAGATTGATGATGATAATATTGTTGAGGATACACAAAAATTCAAGGATAGTGTTAAGCAACATGAGGATTGGGAAGGATATCATGAGATGATGATGGATTGATTGGATTTGATTGATTAGGATTTTTGAAGCTTGATTTGGAACAAAATTATTTTGATGACTTGATGTGACGCTGACGCGCAAGTTAGATGTGACTGATATTGATTGTTTGGATTGATGTTCGATGAAAGATAAAGCTTGATAAGGAATTTCTTCTCCTCAAAATATTCCATGGGTTAGTAGCTAATATCAACAGTAAATATCAGTGAGACTTGCCAAATAGTAGAAAAAAATATGATTGATGTGTCTACAATAGTAAATATACTAATATCAGCAAGACTTGTCAAATAGTAGCAAAAAATATTATAAACAGTTATAAAATTTTGAGTAGACAATTTTCTTTTGAATTTGAGAGGGGAAATCCTTCATATCATTGTGGTATTTTGGTTTTACTACTTTTAACCAAAAAATATTGAAGGAAGAAGGACAAGGTAACAAAGGGAGAAACCCTAAGCAATGCTATACAAAATTTTATTTTACAATTCTTAAAGAAAGTAGAAAGTCACATAGAAAAAAGAGTGAACATGCAATGATAAGGAAATACACATATTTATTGGATTTGGACAACACATTCATCAATATGGAACCTTGTGAAACCTAGATAAACAATTTTAGAAAGACAAGAGAACATATAACATATGAATCATGGACATAATTTTATCATAAATTTTCTAAGATTCAATTTAAGAATTGGTGATTCACACCCACAATGTGTAAATAAGAATACAAAGAATGATTTCAACATAAAAAAACCTACAATAACAAAATAATATTAACTCAAAGTTCGATAAAATATTTTTATTTCTTTAAATTCTAGAGCACAAAGTATCTTTCGATCTTTTACAAACATTATTAGAAAGAAAAAAGTCCCTCACTTTTGAAATTCATTCATATTTATATTTTTCTCCTTTTAACTAGTTCATAACCAACTTATAAATAATTCTTGGAATTATAATTTCTTAAATAAAGTCTTCCTTTAATTCATTGTAATTGACTTAATTTACAAAAAATTATAATAAATAATTATCTAATTAAAGTTCATAAAAGAAGAACAAGATATTTTTTATACTACAAGAATTGAGTTATGTCCCCTATAATTTGTAGTGCATCAAGTAAATTTTAAAATGTGGCTAGTGATGATGGAACGGGATGCCCTCTAATACCACATGGATGGGGGGATCAAACCTCATAAGAATAATATTTTTTTTGAGAAAAAAGAAAGTCCATAAAAAAATTGACGTGTACATTTTGAACTGGTGAACAAATTGGGACATTACCTTATTGCGAGGTATAATAATTTATGTTAAGTGAATCCTCCAAGTGTTCAATATTTCATTCACTTGTATGCTCTACTTAAGGAATTTAGGGAGGTATTTATGAAATTTAATAAATGAAGAGGTGATGGAACTTAATCTTTTATATCTATTCGTGATAACAATACTCTTTGTTGAATAGTTGTTCCATGATCATTTTAAAAAAATATTTCATAATTTAAATAGAATCCAAATGTCTAGTTTCATCCTCTTTCAATAAAAACTCAAAGTTTAAATTGAAGTGAAATCATATTGAATTTTAGGTTAAACTTCATCACATAATTTTTAAGATATCTATTTTCTTAAAGAGCTCCCCTAAATATTGAAAAGTTCTAATCTATGCTCTTCTACCACATTTATGAGAAATTTTCTTTACTTTGGAAAAGACTTATTTGGATATGAGAAGGTTTATATTCATATTTAAAGTTATTTTATCTTTTTATGCCATCATGTTTCTTCATTATTGACTATATGTATCGCATCTTCAATATTTTTATTATTAACCCCAGTTGTGAAGTATATTTTCTTGCATCTTAAATTAATTTTAGGCCATCCAAAATTATTTTCTCAACCCAAGCTTCTGTAATTTTTTTAAAATTTTAGTATTTTGTAATCTTATAAATATTGTATTTATTAATATTGTTACTAGATGTAATAGGAGTTACACTAATTTTTTTTTCATAATCACCCACATTTGATCTTATGCATGTTGTTAAGGTTTAGACCTATTCTTTAAGCTATTCTCTATTTTTCTTGTCCTCTTCAATTGTTTAGATTGACTTGTCAAAATATATTTAAAAAAATAATATATCCTTCATGTTTGGATGGCCAATGGTTCATTCTAGTAATTTTATAGCCATTGTAGTAACATCTTATTCAGATCTCAATATATTGTATATTCAAATAGGTTTTCATGATCAATATTAAAGTGATGTTGACTTTCTTAGGGGCTAGTACTCTTTGGAACAAATTAGTCACAAAATCAAAATTAGGTTAAATCACCTTTGAGACTTTCCTTTTCTTGGTGACCATTTTTTGTAACCAAGGTCGAGTTGGGTTAGAAGCAACCATTTCTAAATCCAGGTAAGAGGTACTACCTATAGGGGTTAGGACATGTTGAACACCCATTAAAAATAAGACAATTAGGGTAAAAATTAGATCTTGTGTGGGAGATGGAGGAGCACAAGAGGAATCTAATGTTGATGTTGTAGGATTGAAAAAGGGGGTGGAAGGGATATTAAATCAAGAGTAACCAATTCTTGGGGGATGTTATCAAATTGAATTGCAAGGTTGATATTTGAAGGAGGAGAAGCAATATATATTTGAGATGTTGGATCTTGAGGATTTTTTATTTATAACTTCTTCTTGGGTGCATTAGATCCTCCAAAAGGATCTATAATATTTTTCTTCTTATTGGAATCCTCATTATTTCCACCATATACTAAGTTTCGTTAGACATAGGTTTCATAGACATGAGTAAAATAATAGATTGAGAATGTCTTTTCTTGTTTTGGGATTTGTAATGGACCTTCCTTACTACTATTCTTACCACTAGTTTATTCAATAATTTTTTAACACATACTAATCCCCTTCTTTGATATTGGTCATTTCCTTATTGGTTGAGTTAATGGATGGAAATATTAACATTTAAATTAATTTTCATATACAATATCAATCAAATCACTTCCATCATTTGTGATTCCTTGAGTTATCCATTCTAAACTAAATTATCTCAATCAGTTTAAATTTAATCTCATCTAGTCTCTTTTTCTAACCTCAAAGTCATTCTTATAGTCTCCCTCATGGTCTCTTTACATGTTATTTTCTATCAAAAGGGAAACCTCTTATTGAAAAAATGTAGTCATTTTAATAAAATTTCTCTCAATATCATGTGCATCAAATTAATATTTAGATATATAATAGATGACACCAATGGGAATGGAATTATAAATATTTTTTTCCCTTACAACCTCTATAAATATTTTTCTATTTTTCTTATGCATCTCAATGAGGATAATCTTATCATTAGAAAAGAAGGGGATATTTTATGAAGCACCTTCAAAACCAACTATATGAAAATAAATGAACCTAAAATATTTAATGAATTATCTTCTATATTTTTTATCGATGAGATTGCTTCAATATATATTTTGACTCCAAAATCCTCATTTAATTCCCTCATAATTATCATTGTGAATGCATCATTCACCCTTCTAAAATTTACATTTCTTTATTCTTACACCAATTGAGGATAGTAATAATAAATTTGAGTGTTTAATCAAATATTCATTGATTCTTGAGAATAGACCATGTATTATTACTCACAATTGAATCAAATATATATGAATTCATGTAAAATTGTTGGGTCATTTAAATATTTACAAGTAATCATGAATGTTTCAAGGATTGACATTTTCTCATACCCTTGGTATTTATACCTCATTTTTTCCAGCTTGAAAACTAAAGGTGTGGCATGGGTTAAGAATATCAACTAATTTTTGAAATGTGGGTTAGGGGGAGATAGATCTAGTATGGATGGTATTATATTTGTATATGTCTCATCCAATTAATTTGGTCCTAATGATTGGTTTTATTAGTGAACATAATATAGAATGAGGGTTTATAGGGATCAATTAGTATTTATGAATAATTATGAACATAATTTGTTAGGAAAATGGGGCTCAAATGTAAAGTTAGTTAATGAAAATGGTATAAGAAAATGGTTTTATAATGATATTTGAAAATGTTCTAAGAAAATATAGTGAGGAAATATGACTATCTATGAGAGTGAAGAGTGATCACTAAGCAGTGAACACATTATATATAGTGAGAAACAATCTATGGAAAAATTAGGGCATTAGGAGTGGTGAAGTGTGCCCTATTCAAGAAACAAAATGTTTGGATTTTGAGAACTACGTTGATTGTAATGCATGATATTTGAAACTATTTGCATAGTATACTTGAATTGTAGATCTCTCGAATAGTGGTGGTTGAAAATGGTGAATGGCATAAGGATCTTTGATAGAGCATATAATTTTCTTGACTTCAAATAGGCTTAGTTGTTTTCAAGTTACCTTGAGCTATATGAAGCTAGTGAAAACATTTAAAATAATTATTTACATATTTTTCAAGATTTTAAATTTTTATATGCTCAATTTTCTTCGAAAGCTTAAGAAGATTACCTTCTTCAAGATTATACATTTTTAGGAACTAATGAATATACTAAAATAAAAATCTTATCTTTTCTAAAGGAAAATGATTGGTCTTTGATTTGGTTCATGGAGCTAATAATTTAGTAAAATATAAGCTACCAAGAACCAAATAATTCATGAAAATGATGTCTTTATTTATTTGTAAACTTCTAACTCTTTATTTTTTGGTGATTTTTGTGTCATCAAGTAATTATGTACTTATCACCTTTGGGTTTTGAAAGGGTTTCTAAAATCATCTATTTTCCCAAAATGAATGATGAATTCCTTCACCAAATTTGATGTTCAAAACATTTGCTTTAGTGTTAGAGATGTTTGAAGGAATTGCTTTGAGATCAGAGAGGTTCCCAAGAAATTATTTTTTTCTAATGAGGGCTACATCACCCAAAACCCAAACAAAACACAACAATAGATACCAACATAGAAGATGTGAGATAGAAAAATAACTCACTTTCAATTATTTTCAAAAAATGAAATTAGATATTCAAAACTTACATGCTATAGCCTCATGGGCTTGATTCATTACAACAAAATCAACTCTGAAAACAAAATATATTATTCAGATCCACAATATACACTAATGGAGCCACCTTCTACAACCACCTCATATCCCTTTCTATTTCACCCAACAACCACCTTAGAATGTTCTAGAAAGTTCAACTTTCCCTTTTTTTTGGTGCCAAAAGTCTCACCATTTGATTTCTAGCCTAGGAAGAAATTTTAATGAAATCCACTTTTTAGAGGGGCAACTTCACAGGGCCATAAATTTTGATCTAGGTGTCTAATTTGCTATTATTTCATATCATTGGAAAGCTCTCAAAGAGATCTACAAAGAAAGAACCTATTGTAGGTCAGTTTGTCCACTTTTTGAGATGTTTTGGGGTCTCTAAAGTTTTATATTTGAATTTGAAGCTACATTGGAGAAATTTCTTTGGATGAAAACTTTGATTTCTCCCAAACCGTTCAGGGTATTGAGGTGATTCTTTCGCGAATGGAAATTATTTTCAGCTCTACTCCTTCAAGTAAATTTTTAGGTCCATATGAGCCCGTTTAGGCCCACTTACTAAAAATATTAAGTGACCATTTTTTGCTATTTTTGACATCTAACTATCTAATACCCCTTAAGTTCCATCATGTGACTCAAAACAACTAAATAAAATAAAGAAAACAATTTTTTGGGTGATGTAAGATTGCCCTACACCACTGGATGCTCTTGCATCAGACACCCAGGGTAATTTGAAAAGTGACCTTGTCACTTCTTAGGAGTTAGAGGGAAACCAAGATGGTTAGTCTTAGCCTTAGACAACCATGATGAATCTTCAACACAACTTCCTTTCCATTTAACCAGATATTCTTCATACTGCCTATTCCTTGTAATTTTTCCCACATGGCTATCCAAGTTTTCTTCTATCTCCTCCTTTTTTGAAGTAGGTGCAGGGATATTCCACTGTCCTTCTATTATTTCTTCATTAATTCATCTTTCATGGTATTCTATTAAATCTGAAATGTTAAACATGGGTGAAATATGAATCTAATCATGCAACTCTACCTCATATGCATTTCCCGAATCATGCTTCTTCAGGATCTTGCATAGTCCAAACTTATTCATCTTTAACTTGTTGTATGTATCAACTCAAAACCTCTCCTTTCACAAATGATCCATGAATTCATCTCCTAACTGAAACTTCTTATACCTCATTTTTTTTTTATCTTCCTTGGACTTATATTGTGATTTCATCTTGTTGATATGTTTCTTCACCTCTTCATGCAAATTCTTCAGGTTCTCAACAAAATCTTCAGCCTTAGCACTACTCTTCTCCCCCTTATGCATCTTCCTCATTTTAGACACAACTCTTGGACTAATCCCATACATAATCTGAAATGGTGATTTTCTAGTGCTCTTGTTGACAAAATTGTTGTAAGAAAATTCTACCTATGGTATAATCAAATCCCATCCCTTGGGCTTATGTCATACTAAGCATCTTAACAGGTTACCCAAACTCCTATTCACCACCTCTATTTTTTCATCAGTCTACAGATGATGTACATAATTGAACTTCAAATATGTCTTCAACTTCTTCCATAATGTACTCCAGAAATAACCAACAAATTTGGTATCTTTGTCTGAAACTATACTCTTTGGTAGACCATGTAGTCTCACCACCTCTCTAAAAAATAACTCTGCAATATGAATAGAATCATTGGTCTTATGACACAAAATGAAATGTTCCATCTTTGGAAATCTATCCACCATGAAAATATGGAATCATGCCCTCTATGTTTCCTTGGCAAGCCAAGAACAAAATCAGTGCTAATATCCTCCCATGGCCTCTCAAGTATAGGTAGTGGCTGATACAATCCAATATTATGACTTGTTCCTTTTTCCATGTGACATACTCTGCAACTTTGTACAAAATTCTTCATGCATCTTTCTATAACTATGGCCAATAATAATTCTCACTAACCAGAGCAATGGTCTTATCTCGACCAAAATGTCTAGCCAATCCTCCATTGTGCTTCTCCTTGATTAATTTATCTCTCATAGAAATCCTTGGAATGCACAATTGGCTTCCTCTAAAGAACACCCCATATTGGATTAAGAAATCCAACCATCTTGTCCTATCCAATATAATAGGTTCCAAACAAGCCTTCCAAGCTTCTGCGTAGTCTAGATCTTCAGGATACAAACTCTTGAGTAAATTGTGTCCATCAACCTCTATAATCATCTCTATCAACATTTTTTTCCTTCTACTTAAGGCATCTGCAACTCTGTTTGACCTTCCACTCCCATGCTTCAAAAAAAAGTATTAACTCTACAAAAACTCAACCCATTTTAAGTGCCTTTGATTTAACTTTCCTTGACTATTGAGAGACTACAAAGCCTAGTGATCAGTATAGAAAACAAATTCCTTTGGCAACAAATAGTGTCTCCATTTATTCAAATCCTAAACTATAGCATAAAACTCTTGATCACAGACAAAATATTTCTTCTGAGCATCATTCAACTTCTCACTAAAATAGGTAACCAACTTACCTTCTTGACTCTAAATAGCTCCTATGGCAGTGCCACTAGCATCACAATCTACCTGAAAGACCTTATTGAAATATTGAAGTTCCAAAATAGGTTGCTCTATAACTTTCTTCTTCAACATATCAAAAAAATTGGCTTCTCTTGTAGTTCATTTAAACTCTTTTCTATCCCCTCTCATTGCTTCAGTTAGAGGTGCATAAATACTATTGAAATTCTTAATAAACTTTTTGTAAAAACTTGCTAGACCATGAAATGATCTTACCTCTGTAACACTCTTTGAGGTGGGCCATTCAATGATAGATCTCACCTCCTCTGGGTCCATTTTAAGACCCTCTACTAAGACAACAAATCCCAGATACACCAAATCTCTCTTCACAAAACTACATTTCTTCAAATTAATCAACAACTTCTCCTCCCTTAGCTTCTCAAAAAATATTTGGATATGCATCAAGTGCTCCTCCAATGTCTTACTGAAAATTAAAATATCATCCAAATAAATAATAAAATAAATTCCTAAAAATTCTTTCAATACCTCAATCATAAGCTGCACAAATGTGCTCGGTGCATTGGTTACACCAAAAGGCATGACTAACCACTCATATAGGCCCTCCTTGGTTTTAAAGGTTGTCTTCCATTCATCTCCTTCTATAATTTGGATCTAGTGATATCTTCTCTTCAAATCTATCTTTGTGAAGTACTCAACACCACTCAAAAAATACATAATGTCATCCATTCTTGGCAAGGGAAATCTATACTTGATGGTGATCTTGTTGATGGCTCTAGAATCTATACACATCTGCCATTCACTATCCTTCTTTGGTGCTAATACTGCAAGTACTGCACATGGACTCAAAATCTCTCTGATCAATCCCTTCCACAATAACTCTTGCACTTGTATATTCAACTCTTCACTCTTTGCTGGGGTCATACGATGATTTTCCTTATTTGGAAAACTGGCTCCAAGAATCCGGTCCATCTGATGACTAATCTTTCTTATTAGAGGCAAACCTTCAAGTACGTTATAAAAAATAATAGGATAAAACTCATTCAACAAATATGAAACCTCTACAGGTACCTCGTTAGTATCTTCTTTATCAACTCTAGGGATCAATGCAAAACACATATGCTCATGCCTCATACCTTCTAGGAACTTTCTTCCATCAACCAAACAAATTCTTGCATTATTGCACACCTTTTCATCTGCCTCTTTCAAGGGCTTCAACTTATGACAAACTCCATCCTCTGTCAAAGAATAGGTGTTGGCATGTCCATCATGTACTTCTCTTCGATCAAACTATCATGGTTTTCCTAACAACATATGACAAACATCCATAGGCATAATATCACATAATACCTCATCATGGTAATTTCCAATTTTAAACCTTATGAGACATTTTTCATTTACCAAAGCTTTATGGTCCTTCTACAACCAAGCAATCCGATATGGATTTAGATGCCTTCTTCTCTCCAACCATCTCTTCTAAAACAAGGTTATCCATACTACCTCCATCAATAATAACATTGCAAACTTTACCTTCACACTTACATATGCTGTGAAACAAATTCTTCCTTTGAGTTGGCTCTTTCTCCTCGTTCAGCAAGGCTCTTCTAGTAACAAGAACCTCTCCTCTTTCTACATCCTTAGAATGTGAAGACTCAACATCTTCATCTACATGGGAAAATCATGCATTACCCTTAGGTCTTCTATTTGTCCTTCCTTGATGTTGAGGACACTCATAGGCTCTGTGTCCTTCTCTGCACTGGAAATAGACTCAACAAAAGCCTCCTCTTCTCAGTCCTCATCTAGATCTTCCTCTTCATCTTTATTCTCCATTATTTTGATGATGAGGATGGTAGGTTTTATCTCCTTTCTAGTTCTGGTTGATACTAGATCCTTCACCCTTCTTTTTATCTTCATTTTGACCTCCATATGACCATCCACTAGTATTTCCACCATGACCCCCGCCTCTTTGCTTGCTTTCAAATATTCTATTAAACTTTATTCTACATTCAAATAAAATTGATATACATCTTCAATGGTATACATTCTTACTAGACTCAACTCTTCTTGAATGCTCGACTTCAACCCATTTATGTAATGGGAAAATTTCTCCTTGTTGGCCTCAGAATGACCTATTCTAATCAAGAATTGGTAGAATTATTTTGTATACTCTTTAACAAATTTTCCTGCTTGTTTCAACCCTTGCATCTTATGTTGGCAAGAGACACTACACAAGTCATCTAGCATTGTCATTGATGGCAACCCTAGTTAGTAATCCTATCCACATCTCTGTAATTTCTTATACTGAAAGTTAGATTGAAGAAATGTATCATCTGTCAAAGCTAAAACAAGGTATGCGACAGAGTTGTGTATATTGGCTCATATGTAATTTCCTATTATCATTTTGTGTTGTGGATCTCAGGGAAAGTATTATTATGTATAAACCATCTTATCTTTGAATCATTGAGGTTCGCATTGATTGGTGTGCAAGTTAGAAGATCTAGTATACTAATTTTTCAGTCTAATAGTGCAGAAAGGCCAGCTAGAGGTGTGTAGCATGTTGTGGATCTTCAAGACATAATTGTTTAAGGTGTTTCATGTTCAAGAATTTTTTTTTTGGATCCTCACTATGTTTTGGCCGCCATTGGCTAGTTCACATTGATAATTGTCTATGGATTCAGCCGACAGTTTGTGCACGTTTCTTATTTTGTTAAAGCCAACATGTAGTTGCTCTAATCTCTAGTGGAAGATATATATAACTGATCATTCAAATAATTTTGATATATGATGTGAGAGTTGGAAGGAATATAGATCGATTGTGTGTAGTTTCATATATTGGTGATGCAAATTAAAGTAGAAGAAGACAAAATGTGAAGAATGTGAACAATGTGATTATCTAGAACTATAATCAAGCATTAGCAAATGCTATTTCATAGTTCATCTACTCTAGTTGACTTCTGGATGTGACTGTAAGACAATGAGTCTTCTTTTGGGTAGAATGCCTTTGTATTTGAGCAGTGAGCTCTAGGTAGTGTACTTGACTGCATGTGCATTCCGTTTGTATACACTTATATTGAGTATACTCAAATTGTGGATTGACCTCCACTGTGGTTTTCCCCTAACATGGTTTCCACATAAAAATCCTTGTTTTATGGTGGTGTGGTTGATTTCCTTATTTCTTGCATCTTTCTTTTGGTTCAATGCTATAAGTTGTTTAAAGATCAAGTTAATAAAGTCAAAATTTGTAGAACACTAATTCACCCCCCCTCTCATTGTTCCTTGATTCCAACAATTTGTATCAGAGCCTAGTTCCTCAAAAGAGGTTTAATAGCTTGGGGAAGATCTAGGAAAGTGATTCAATGGATTCTGACAGTCTTCATCAACAACTTTTGGTGGCACTAGATGATCTTGATCAATCCAAATCTAAAGTTTGGGAATTGCAAGAAAGCCTCATGAATGCTGAGAAATTAATTCAATCATTGAAAGATAAAATCAATAAGTCCAAGGAAAAGAGAAAGGAACCTTGTGATCAGATCAAGCACAAAGAGAGAAAAAGCATGGAAGATGAGCACCTAAGTCAAGCCTTGAAGGAAAAGATAGAAGAATGTGAAAATCTCACCAGAGATAAAGTTGTCCTAAAGCATGAGATGGAATCTATTGTGATGAGGATGACCAAGGAAATTGAATATAGAAAGAAGAATGAAAATAAAATTACTCAGTCCTTGAAAGAAAGATCTGATGAATGCAATAGATTCAATCAGCTAGAGCTTGAATTGAAACAATCTAGAAAGAATGAAGAAGATCTTAAAAGATAGATTGTTATTCTTAGGGATGAACTTGCTACTAAAAATGAATACAAGGAGAAGTTAAAGATTATCTTAGCTAAGATTGATGAACTGGTTCAAAGTTAGAAGATTGGAAGTGACAAGCAAGGTCTTGGATATGAGAAAGGAGAAAGCTCTAAATCTGGTCAAAGGAAATTTAGTTCTGGAAATCAAACGAGAAAAGCTAGAAGGTATCCAGTAAGACAACCCAATTGTCAACAGTTTAATGGATATTGTTTTATTTGCAATAAATTTGGTCATATGGCTGCTCAATGTAGAAGTAGAATCAATCCAAGTGGTCCATAATTTTCTTGATAGTGTTTCAATTGCAATAAGTTTGGTCATAAGTCAATTAAATGTAGAAATATGACAAACAAATTTTTCAATAGAAATATCAAATGGTATGCTTGCAATAGATTTGGCCATATTGCTAACCAGTGCAGATCAAGAGAAAATCAATGGAATAACTGGTCTAGACAAGGAAATATCATGTGTTATAACTATGACAAATCCAGTCACATTGCAAGATTTTGTAGAAACAGGAAGGGTCCAGTAAACAAAGGGAAAAATATGCAAAAGGATGATAAGGGAAAAGGAAAAGTTACTATGGATGAGATAAGGAATCAAATGAAGAAGACATGGGTGAAGAAGAGTGTCTCTGATGCAGGAAATGGATCAGCACCAAAATCCGGTACTGAAAATTCCTCTAGGAATTAGTTTAAGGCCTTTGGCCTAGGGGGAGCTCTCAATAAAAAAATTTACCCCCCCTGTCAGTAGGTGGTACCAGAAAGTGGTAAATTGAAATGATTGTGTTAATGATCTACAGATATTTTGGAATGCTTGTGGAAATTTTTTATACAAAATTGAAGGTTCGTAGAAGAATTTTCTTTCACAGTCTATGAAAATAGGGTATATAGAAGACCTAGGGAAAAAACAGTTATTGCGATAAAATTTAGGTGTTTGAATGATAAAAGGTTACTTCTATTCCTCATTCACCACTTTGAATATTGAGAAGAATTTTGGAGAGCTCTGCAAGAGAATTCTGGAGAGATACAAGTCTAAAGGCGATTCGGTGACCAAACCCTAATTCGGTGAAAGGTATTTTTCTGCAAAACTTGTGAATTTGAAATTTCTAGAAATGGTTGCTCCACTAGTTGTTGATATTAAGGATAGATCCCACCCAAAATTCAAATGGCACCCATTCAAATCCATTGAGATAGAACCATTAGGTTCATTTTCTTTCATTCTATATGGTGTTTTGCACATTGAAGATATTAGGGCATACATTCATGTGAATGTTAAGGAATTAGGAATCTCTCAGTTGTTAAATGTGTACACAAATCACATTATGGGAGAATATTTCTGTGTAAGGCCTGAATTTAAGACTTTGGAAGAGAAGAAGTTCACACAAATTGTGAAGTTTCCAGTGTTCGACGAAAATGAATGGGTTTGGTGCATACTAAGTCGAGTGCATATTGAGTTCATGTGGTTAAATCAGCCCTTCAAGATCACAAGAGAAGCTATAAGAATTGTTACTTGTTTGAATTCAACCGGTGGGTTGCCCACACTGAAATCTGTGAAGAACCAAATATTCACTGAGGAAACTAGTTCCAATTTCGATAGAACAGCCATGACAATTAATGACATCATTGAATTGGATGTAAAATTTTCATCTATGGTCATTGGATACAAAATATACCACTCCATCCAGGATAACTCTGTATCTGGCATTGCAATCTATGCAGCATATCAAATGATCAAGTAAAATGCAAAATATGACTTATGTGAGTTATTCCGAAGCTAGCTCATCAAAAACATTGGAAAAATCAAGAAGGACAAGAACATTTTCAAGTATGGCAATCTATTGTTATGTCTATTCTTCTACTTAATGAATGAAGTTTTGGGAGTTGGTAAAGTGCAATGGGAAAGTGGAAAACCTATGGCTATTCAAATCAAAGACATCTTATATAGAATTGGAGATATCAAAGGAAGGAAAACTACTATCTGGGTCTACTTCAAAAACTTTTAGAGTGTGATGTAAGCTAGGGAAAGGATTCCTAAATCTATTGTGGAAAAGTACAAGGACACTATTTTCTTCATGGTTGATATTGATCAGTATTTGATGGAAGTAGGAGAACCTAGAACAATTTAGATAATGCATGTGGGATATGAGGTTGAAGAACACATTTTGGAGTTGTATGTTGAACACTTGTTGAGTAAACCTCAAAATCTGACAAAAGAAAGGTTTGGTACCTTTTAAGAGAAGGATATGCAAGTGCATAATCAACTAAGGAAGCATATGATAGTTCAAAAGGTGAGAAAGGAAGTTGAAGCTTTTGAAAAAATCCTTGGCATATCAGTTGAAGTAGTGAGGGAAGCTAGGAAGAAAAGAGAACAAGCTGAAAAGGGGAGCCTGCTAGAATTGAGTAAACTAGTTTGGCAACATCCTCTAACATATCTAGATCTACAAGGAGCTCTTCACCCTCATCCAGTCCTACAAATAAATCAAGTCCAATAAAAGCTCAAGTCAAGACATTTGGAAGAGAAGGAAAGAGGAAGAAGGATAAAAGCACACGAGTCTATGTTGTTGTTGAAGATGATGAAGAAACTGAATCAGATGAAGAAATAAGGTAAATCAAGCATAAGGGCTCAAAGGTATCAAAATTATCTAAGGGAAAGCCCTCCAATGAAGAAAAAGCCAAGAAAAAAGTGAAAACTGATAAATCAGGTATGATTGTAGAGGAAGTGGAAAAATATTTAATTAAGGATGGTAATCTCAAAACACTTTCTGAATGGTATGACACTTTTGATAGTGTCGGCCAAACAACTCTTGATGAAGCCACAATAAAATATTTTAATAATTTTAATAAGACTCTCATAGAAATAATGCCAGGGTTACCTAAAGGATTATATGAAGTCTTAGAAATGAGAAGAGTAAATTCAAGATCTGAAGAAGAATAAATGAGAGAACTCATACTTGCCAATCTATATTTGGTAATGTCAATAGAAGAAATGAAGAAAATCCTCAATGAAGCTACAAAGGATTTTAAAAGAAAATCAAGGGTGAATAAGCTTATGATTGGGCAGACTGATGAAGTGGAAAAGACACTGAGAAAATTCTTAAGACAGTTTTTTTGAAGAATAAATATAACGTTGTGTCTGAAGGATCTCATGATGAAGATGTTCCATCTAATCCAAAAGTTCAAGAT
The DNA here is from genome assembly GCA_007115665.2 of Sequoiadendron giganteum. Lineage (NCBI taxonomy): Eukaryota > Viridiplantae > Streptophyta > Pinopsida > Cupressales > Cupressaceae > Sequoiadendron > Sequoiadendron giganteum. Next base: position 868,344,571 of record CM021100.1, on the reverse strand, counting down.
GTTTGGGTTAATATGGAAACAGTGAAAGAAGACACAATTGAGGACACTCAGGATCCTCTAGATATGGAAAATACTGAAATTCCCATGGAGATTGAAGCTCCTAAAGATATGTCAGCTGAAGAAGTAGATATTCCCAAAGTCAAGCAAGAATCCAAGATTGAATAAAAGAAGGTTGAGGAAAAGGAAGTTGCTATTGGAGCAAGAGACACTACAAAGGCAGTGAAGAATTTTTTAGAAGATCAACAAGAGGAGTTTGAACTTGAATTGGTTGAAGGTCCTATCAAATTGGCCACTCTATCTCCTATTCAGAAGTTGAAGGTGGCATCATTTTCTCATACTAAGGAAAGGGAAGAGATATTGAAATCTCACATTGAGGGTAGTGAGCTGCTAAGTCTTGCATCTAATATCTTGGAGAAGATCATGCCCACACATGTCAAGGACTCATTTAATTCTCCCTCAGGTCAGTTGAAGAAACGTGTCAACTTTGTAAGTACTCACTTTGATTCTCTTGAAAAGTCAGCTGAGGATAAGGTCTAGAAAGAATTTGATGCAAACAATTTTAGTAGAGTGAAGTGTATGATTGCTAATAATAAATCATTATTAGCTACTCGTTAAAAGAACATTAAAAGTGCATTATCTGAGGGTGGAAATATTTACAAGTCATGTTTATCTTTGTCAAAATTCACTGAGGTCATTGAGAAGAAAATTAAGGAATATGAGAAACAGTTAATAGACATTTCTCAAACCTTTGATCCTCTAACCATCTTTGTGAGTAAGCAAGAAGCTCAAGTCATATCCCTACTTGACAAAATTAAAATTTTGAAGCATGAAAGAGATAAAATTGTTGAAAGCGTATGTGAACTCAGAGGACTAATTGGTCCTAAAATGGAGATAATGCTAAGTGCATTGAAGATAGCATAGGATGCTATGCTTGTTAGTGATCCGAAAAATATTGAATTAGTAGAGATGCAATCCTACTTGTTCTATGGTCACATGACTATTTTGGAGATTCTCGAAAAGGGTTGGGACACTATTTTAACCCTTTTGAAGAACAATTTTGCAGACATATTCAAGTTCATGTAAGTTAGTAAAGCATGTTTGTACATATACAATTTTGTATGATTTTTGGTATGTGGATTCCTGTCTTTTCCATCGATGTCAAAGGGGGAGTGTCGAACAGTGAAAAATGTCATATTCATCTTAGGGGGATTTGTGGATAAAAACATTTTTTAAGTTTTGTGGATTGCAGTGTATTCATGTTAGCACTGATTCTGACACTTAGTCATTTTTCAGTAAGTGTTTCCATCAATGCTAAAGGGGGAGATTATTGGAAAGAGACACTACACAAGTCATTTGGTGTTTTCATTAATGGAAAACCTAGTCAATAATCCTATCCACATATTTTTAATTTCTTATACTGAAAGTCAGATTGAAGAAATCTATTATCTATCAAAGCTAAAATAGGGTATCTGACAGATTTGTGTATATTGGCTCATATGTAATTTATTGTTATAATTTTGTGTTGTGGATCTCAGGGAAGGTATTTTCATGTATAAACCATCTTATCTTTGAATCATCGGGGTTCACATTGATTGGTGTGCAAGTTAGAAGATCCGGTGTACTGATTTTTAGTCTAACAATGCAGAAAGGCCGACTAGATGTGTATAGCATGTTGTGGATCTTTGAGACATAATTTTTTAAGGTGTTTCATGTTCAAGACATTTTATTTTGGATCCTCACTATGTTCTAGCCAACATTGGTTGTTTCACATTGATAATTGTCTATGGATTGAGCTGACAATTTGTGCATGTTTCTTATTTTGTTAAAGACGACATGCAGTTGTTCTAATCTCTAGTGGCAGATATATATAACCAATAATTCATATCATTTTGATATATGATGCAATATGATGTGAGAGTTAGAAGGAATATAGATCGATTGTGTGTAGTTTCATTTGAGCAGGAACAAAGATTGGTGATGCGAATTAAAGCATACAGAGTTTCAAGAGCAAAAGAAGAAAAAATGCGAAGAATGCGAACAATGTTCTTAACTGGAACTATAATCAGGCATTAGCATATGCTATTTCATAGTTCATCTACTCTAGTTGGCTTCTGGATGTGATTGTAAGACAATGAGTCTTCTTTTGGGCAAAAAGCCTTTGTATTTGAGCAATTATCTCTAGGCAGTGTGCCTAAAAGCATGTGAATTCCTTTTGTAAACACTTATATTGAGTATACTCAAATTATGGATTGACCTCCATCATGGATTTTCCCCTAACAGGGTTTCCACGTAAAACTCCTTGTGTTATGGTGTTGTGGTTCATTGCCTTATGTTCTTACATCTTTCTTTTGGTTCAATATTATAAGTGGTTTAAAGATCAAGTTGATAAATTCAAAATTTGCAAAACACTAATTCACCCCCCCCTCTCAATGTTCCTTGATTCCAACATCTTCTTCAAAAAATCTAGATCATATTCCCCAAGAATGAACTATCTCTTCAATTTTTCCACGATCTGATCCCATCTTGTTATTTTCTCTTTTCCTCTTCTATTTCTTTCCAATTGGACTTCTTTCCACCATACGCTAGCATGGCCTTTCAATTTAGCCTTTGCAAATTTTACCCTATCTGGGTCCTTTATTTCCTCATACTAAAAAAACTCTTCCATGTCATTGATCTGATCGATCAACTCCTCTAGATTTAGGTTTCTAGAAAAACTAGAAACTTTTGTCTTTGACCTCTTTCCAATATTGGAAATGGCGCTAATACGTCTGACTTCTCCAAGATCCATTACATCTTATGCTTCCTCATCTTTAGCCTCATCCTCACTTTCATCTCTTCTTTTGACATCAACTCCTCTACGCAGCTCCTCCTGTAGCACTTGACATTGTCTTTGGAGGGCTCTAAACTCTCTTATGTTGCCCCAACATTTCTTCCACCATAATTTCTTCATGGAGGCATCTTTTCTCACAAACCCACAACCACAAGTCTTGGTATAAACTTCCTCATGTTCGGCGATATGTCTAAACACTCAAGAATTCCTACTTTGATACGACTTGATGAGGGCTACACTTCCCAAAATACAAAAAAAAAAAACAATAGATACCAACACAAAAGATGCGAGAGAAAATAATAACTAAATTTCAATTATTTTCAGAAAATGAAATTACAAATTCAAAACTTACATGCTACAACCTCATGGGCTTGATTCATTACAACAAAAACAACTTTGAAACCAAAATATATTATTCAGAGCCATAATCTGCACTAATGGATCTACCTTATACAACCTGCTCATATCCCTTTTTATTTCACCCAATAACCACCCTAGAATGTTCTAGAAAGTGCAACTTTCCCTTTTGTTTTGGCATCAAAAGTCTCGCCATTTGATTTCTGGCTTGGGAAGAAATTTTAATGAAATCCACTTTTTAGACAGGCAACTTCGTAGGGCCATAAATTATGATCTGGGTGTCTGATTTTCTATTGTTGTATATTGTTGGAAAGATCTCAAAGAAATCTACAACACGTGAACCTATCGTAGGTCGATTCGTCCACTTTTTCAGTTGTTTTAGGGCCTCTAAATTTTTATATTTGAATTTCAAACTGCATTGGAGAAATTTCTCAAGAGGGAAAATTTAATTTCTCCCAAACCATTTAGGGTATTGAAGCGATTCTTTCATGACCAATTTTTTTTTCCAACTCTGCTCCTTCGGGTAAATTTTTAGGTCTATACGAGCTCGTTTAGGCCAACTTACTAAAAATAGTAAGTGACCATTTTTCACTATTTCTGACTATTGACTATCTCATACCCCTTAAGTGCCATCATGGGACTCAAAAAAACTAAAGAAAATAAAGAAAATATATTTTTTGGGTTATGCAAGATTGCCCTACACTATTGGATGCTCTTGCATCATTTTCCATAATAATGACTATGAGGGATTTGAAAGGGACCTTCTATTGTTTCATATAGTTCTAATAATAAGAAATTCAATTGAAAAGAAGCATAAAGGAGATTCATTAAAAGATTCAATTTTTACTAAGCATAAAATAAAAATATTTTGCAATTGGGACTTGATTTAAATACAAGGAAACATAGGGAGAAGAGAAGATAATTCCAAACAAAAAATATTTTGTCTTTCCAAATCGTTTGTTAGAAGGGGAAATACATGATGAATAGTTAGTTGAACCTCCCAATACAATTTTTGGAAAATTGACCATTTAAAAAAAAAAAATCAAGAACAAGGATAATAGGTTTGCATATGGGATGGGGTTAAGAACTACATTTTAAGGATTGAAAAGTGGGTAAAGGGGGGCATATGAATGTGAAATTAAATATAGGGTTAGAACATGTGATGGGGATAAAAATAAAATCAATGGAAACACATAGTAATTCTAAAAAATACCAGGGAATCAACATGGGAAAGGGGGAATGGATGGCTAGGGTTTACATAGGCTAACAAAATGGGTTGAAACAATACAAGACACATGCATAGGATGGGGGCTAAAATGAACACAAAAGTGTGTGAGGAATTTGTAGGGCATATAAATTCTATTATTAAATATATTATTAAATGGTTATATTCTCTTCCACATGTGTCTATTCACTCTATTTTATATTTGTAAAATACTTTTAAGTGCCACTTTTGTGTGAATATTGGATTGAAGACTAAAATTTCATTTTTTTTTTAAATCAATAGGGATCAAATGAGTGCATACATTATTGTCTCATAAAATTATAATCCTTGTGTGATAAAATTTAACATCAAATCATAGTTCATGATCTTAAAATATATTTGTTAAGTGATTATCACTTACTATTCAATAGATATAGCATGTACCTTAATAGTTATACTCAAGCGATAGATTTATGTACTCATGTGAAAAATGTTGAGTTAGATATTCTAGTGGAGAAAACACATAAATGTGAATCCTCTCATGCTCCATATGTATCTTCCTACCCTTCCAAGTTTCAAAATTAAATTAGATTCCAAAATATAGTGTAAAGAAAGAAAAAAGGTCTAATGTCAATCAAGTTGCTACTACTTCCAATGTTATTACTCTCAAGCCACAAAATTTTATAAAATATTGCATAAGAATATTTTAAATGTGTCTTCTAATCTTTCTTAGTGAAAATATGATCAACCTTATTCCTATTATACCATTGGATATATGTAAGGAAAGGCCTAAAGAATATGAGGTTTATACATATTATTATTTTCAAAGAGTGAATGATCACGATACTCAATGTGTATGACTCTAATGCATAAGATTCAGTATTTGATTAATAAAAATATGATTCATGTTGAGGGTTTTTTTTATAAGATAAGAAGAATTTACAAGGTGCTCTACCCTTTATACAACGAGCCTCAGGTGCCAAAAAGGATAAGCATGGTTTTGAAAGGACCAAGAACCTTTTACAAAGCTAAGAGAAGGAACTCCCAAATAGAAAAGTCACAAACTTGCCAACATAATAAAAAAACCAACACCAATGGAAACAGTGTAGTACACAAAAAAAACATCAACAACACTTGGTCACCAGATAACTAGGCATGGATGGAAACTCAAAATCAATAGTAGTCCTAGGACAAAGACAAATTAACAACCCCAACCTGGCACCAAAACCAAGAGCAACTGAGACTTAGTGCAAGCAATAATCCTAAGAAACCCATATCATAATAAGCCCTAAGGTTTTTCCAGACAACAACCAAACCAAAAACCACCTACAATAGTTGGACTACAACAGAACTACCACTCAAAACTGAGCCTACTAGATTCCTACCAAAGGAGGGGTAAGAATCACCCATAGATATAGAGAAACTAACTTCAAAATACACCAAACCAAGCACAATAATAGCCAAACCAAAGCATACCAACCCCACACTAGTCTCCCAACCATAAAAAGAATGCAAAACAAAGATAAAGAATAAAGTTGAAACATGAGAAGCATCAACCAACTTGCAGCACCAACCCACCTGGAAAACCAACCCAAACTCCACCTCAAGAGGAGAAGGATCCCCTCTATAGGAGCGAAACAAATGAAGACCATCCAAACCAAATCCATCACTCACCCACACAAATAGGTCCCACCTCAATAGAAACTCATAAGAGGGGAAAGAAATCTCCAACATCAAAACAACTACAAACTCCACCTCAAATGGAGAGGGCTCCCCCTTAATAGAAGTAGAATCCACCTCAAAAGAAGCTAATTGAAGAACATGGAAGAGACCAGTGACAATAGAAAGGAAGGGATTCACATCCGTTGACAACACAAGAAGTAGAAACATGATATAAGGAGGAAAAGGCACCCCATCCAACAACTTAAAGAAACTACTTGTCTTAGCCAACCAGACAAGGCCCAAGGAAAATAACAAAGTGAAACCAAAGGCTTTAACTAGAGCACAAACTTAGGAGACCACATTTCCCCACTAGACCTCATGAAAGGGGAAGAACCAGAGGTCCACAATGGGACTTCAAAATCTCCCACACACTGAACATAGAACACAAACAGAAGCACCTTTCCCCCACCACACTCCATGACAGGCAGAGGGCCCATGAACCCACCCCTACCACCAGTAGGGGACCCACACAAAAGAGGATACAAGAGATCGAGAACACCACCTTCACCTCTGTTGAGCATAGTAAAAACCCATATCAACACCACCATTGCACTAAAGGACCCAGACCGAATAGCCAAGACAACAACACAAGAGAGCACCAAAGTGGAACCAAGTAGGCCCAAAACCATGGAACACTAGAAATAGACGCAAAACTCCAGCCAAAGGAAGGAATAGACATCACCACAACCTAGGCTCCAACAAAAGAGACAAAGCCCAAGAATCACCACCATCATAACAAACACCTCATCTGACTTCCAACAAGGAGGGAGAAGCACAAGACACAAGAGGAGACAAGTCACTCCCGTGGATCACCAGAAAATGAGGAAGAGAATATCTTCCATCATCTCCACACCCAACACGTTATTCCCAACACAAAAGGCCAGAGGCCCAAAGTAGAGCAGGGAAAAACACCACTACAACAAAGCAACAACCACCATGACAGAAGGAGGAACATTGTCCTCATCAACAAAAAAGGTGACGAGGTTCTGCAAAATATAGACCTAGTAGGCCAACGAGCCACAAAAACCATCAAAGAAGGCACTCCCCAGGATGTGAAGCATAGCCACCACTGCACTGGCCGAACCAGAGGGGGATATTCATCAACGTCAGGAACAACATCGCAAAGAATTTTTAGAGAAACAATAATCATAGGAGAGCCTTCAACAACCAACACATGCATGCAACCAGCCTACACAACAATCTTCAACCAAACAGAAAGGTATCCACCATCCCCGTCCTCATCCTTGCCATCGCTCTCTCTAACGTCACCTTTAGGAAATTTCAAAAGCCTCTTCAAATGACTCTTCCCACCCAATGCTCTCACCATTTCAATTATTTGTATTTGTTCACGATGAGAGGAAGGATTATTTAGGAGAAATTTAGAGAAGAAATTAAGTAAAATTACATCTATAGTCTAAAGTCGAGTTATGATAGCCAAAAGACTCCCTCTTGAAGACTAATTTAATTCCATGTTGAGGGTGTTAACTATAGGGGAAATCATTCATTTATTCCTCCTATTTTTTAATAAATTTACACTAATATTGTTCCTACATACAACAAAAGTAATAATGTCGAGTTTTTGAGGGTCAAAAATACATGAACATGATGTTAGTGATGAGTATGTTAGCTTCCATGAATGTGAAAGTAATTATGTAGGTATGCTTAATGTTATAGGTGTTTCTTATTATTATTTTATATCATTGATTACTTTTTCACATGATGAGATTCCTCAAAATAATTATTATGGAACATTGTATGTCAAAGGTCATGTGACTGGTACATCATGTAAGGGTATACTTATCAATATAGGATGTGAATATAATGTATGCACAAGTAAATTTATATTTAATAATTATTTTTAAGCATAATCATATACAAATTTAGGGGTTTGTTTGAATAATACTTGTGTGCAAGAATTTTTACCAAGTCTAAAATGCAAAGATAAATGAAATGCAAACAAGGAAAACACAAACAACACCTCGAGATTAGGCTTGAGTTAAACATGAACAAAATACAAGAAAAGGAGTGATATTACATTGTCCAAGTTGATCGATTGATTGTTCTTGTTGATCATTTGATTTGTGTGCTCCTAGATCGATTTTGGCAGCATAATGGCTTGTAAATGCTTATTTTGGATGCAAGAAGATGGTGGATTGAGTGCAAGATGATGGCTTGAGATATTGGGATGATGAGAACTTGAATACGATTAGGGTTGAATGTGATAGATTGTGCTAGAACTTGAATGACAGTGGTTAGGGTTGTGAAATTGCTAAATGTTAGTCATTTAGCCAAGGAGAGATGAATGAATGGTCAAGATTCATTCTTTGCCAAGGACAAGAGATCAAGGGTGGAGATCAAAGGTTGACTAAAAGGAATTAAAAATTAATTTTTTAATGTGCATGCAGAAGACAAGAGGAATGAAATATTCCTTGGGAAACCTTGGGTGAATAAATGGAATTTAAAATTCCATTGGAAAGGACATGGGGATTGTAAATGGAATTAAAATTCCATTAGGGGTGTTGGAAGAATAAAATGGAATTAAAAATTTCATTGGGATGTGAGAAGAGTTGACTAAAGGGAGATTGATTAGACTAGTTGATGAAGGATTAGAAGAGGGTTAGGTGGCTAATGATGATTAGGATCCAACTTAAAAAAGTTGGAGGATGTGACACCTCCTAATCATGGATTGGGAATGTGTACATCCCTAATGATGGGATTAGAAGATGAATTAGGATTAAGTGTGGATGGGACATAAAGGGAATTAAATAAGTGGGTTATTTATTTAACTCTTTGGAAGAAAGGGATAAAGGGGTAAGGTATTTAATTATTTAACTAAATAATTTAGGGATTTAGAGGACTTTAAGGATGTTAATTAAATAATATTAACATTATTTAACTAATGTGGATAAAAGAATATTTAGATGAAAAGGGATGAATTTGGCTAAATGTAAGTGGTAAAATTTAGGTGTCTACATTTTTACCCTCTTTGAGATGGTGTTACAAAGTATCATCATTTCAAAGAATATTAAAAGATAACACTAGAACGAAAATGGTTAGATTGGAAAGATGCCCCAACCATTCAAAGGAGTGCCTAGGAGGAAAGATGATGAGAGTGGAGATGAATATTAGAGAGTGAGGATTCCTTGTCGAGAGGACATGTGGGTTCAAGAGAACACAAGTGTGCTCTTGAAATGGATGGGATGATGAAAAAGTAGATGGGGAAGATGACACAAAATGATGGATAAGAGAGGATGCTAAGTGATAAGAGATCGGGAAATGAAGATGAGAAGAAAGAAAGAACAAATGGATTCAACGACAAATATTATGTTTCCCTAGGCAAGCTACAAGCCAAGATGGAGTGTTGTTGATGAGGGAATGATATATCCTGAAAAAGCACAAGGATAGGGAAGGATACATCCTGATGATGACGATGATGAGAGTGTTGTTGATGAGGGAAGGATACATCTTGATGATGATGATGAGAGTGTTGTTGATGAGGGAAGGATACATCCCAAACAACAAAAAAGGATAGGGAAGGATACATCCCTATGATGATGATGATGATCATGATCATGATCATGATCATGATGAGAGTTTTGTTGATGAGGGAAGGATACATCCCAAAACAACACAAAAGGATAGGGAAGGATACATCTCGATGATGATGATGAGAGTGTTGTTGATGAGGGAAGGATACATCCCAAACAACAAAAAAGGATAGGGAAGGATACATCCCTATGATGATGATGATGATCATGATCATGATGAGAGTTTTGTTGATGAGGGAAGGATACATCCCAAAACAACACAAAAGGATAGGGAAGGATACATCTCGATGATGATGATGATGATGATGATTGGGTCAAGGCTTGTAGCAAGGCTGGGAATAAGACCAAGGATGTGATCAGATGATTTGAGCTAGATTGGACGGAGATGTGATATTGTTAAAATGAATGAAGATGATGGAGGAAAAGATGCTTAGAATAATAAATGTATATTATCCTAAGAAGATGGATGAAAGGATGCTTAGAATAACAAATCTCTATTATCCTAAGCAGATTGAAAAGATGATGAAATGATGAGGAGGATGGGTGAAAAGATGCTTAGAATAATAAATCTCTATTATCCTAAGCAGATTGGGAGGATGATGAAATGACAAGGATGAAGAGATAAAAAGATGCTTAGAATAACAAATCTATATTATTCTAAGATGGATGAAAAGATGCTTAGAATAACAAATCTCTATTATCCTAAGAAGATTCAAAAGATGATGAAAGCAAATAGGATGGATAGATGAGGGAGAGTGGTGAAGAATGGATGGATTAGAAAGATTTAGGGTGAATGGATGGGGGGGTTTGGATAGATTAATAGATAGTAACCAAATCAGGCAAGTTAATTATGATGTGTTATGTTGCCATGTAATGAGAACTTAATTTGATATAGCATGAGATACTATGCACCAGGGTACGAGGAACCAAGGTGACGTCATATCACATGCATAGGAAAAACACAACAAACAAAAGGTTAGTCCAGCATCCCAAAGTCATAGAGGCTTTGGTTGGGCCTGATGTTGAGATAACCACAAATATGAGGGATGCCCTAGCATAACAAAAGACCACAGGGATCTTGGTGGGTACTACGCGGGGAAATCAAGAAGACAAAAATAGACAAAAAGATCAAGATACGCCCCTATGTTTACCCGTCGAAGAACATGATATGATGGATCATGGTGACCCTGACAAGGTATGATAGGAAGCTCAAATGATAAAAAAAATGTCAAAAGCATCAAAATATCACAATCAATTTCAAACATCCTTTGCCACAAGATCGAGAGGGTGGATGGGATTAATGCGGTCTGTTAGGAAGGATGCATCCTGTTGAGACCAAAGATGGAGACTAAACTAAAATATCAGCATGATGCAGGATATCTAAAACCAATTGAATCTCATAATACTAATGACCTTCTCTTGCAATTACCAACTAGGATAGGGACATTCTTGATGACATGATAAAACGACAAGACACAAGATGACAAGACACAAGACAACAAGACCCTAAAGACCTAGGGGTCATAAGATTGTCACACCCTAAAGACCTAGGGGCTCAAGGGTTGATCAAAGATCAACCTTGCCTACGTGAAAGTGCAGATCCCTTGTAGTTCGACAAAAGACCAATGACTGACCATGGATACAAGCGGAAAGAGGACGATGTAGACCATGATGGATGAAAAAGACCATATGGACAAATGCCTTTGAGGCAGATCAAATGATCGACCTTTCCTATGTGAAAGCGCAAGGGCAACCTAGTTCAACACAAGGCCAAAGATAGACAATGGACAAGAGAGGATGAGATGACGATGATAAATAGATACAATGATGGAACCGATGTAATGACACAAGAAAAACCTGGGGGATAGGATGATGGTGATCGTATGAAGCTCAAGGATGGGATAGTTATCCAAATCATCAAAAGATGAATGAGGATGATGGTATGATGGATAGATGATATAGATGTGGTAAATAGGTAGGAGTTATGATAGTGATATGAATGGAATTGGATTGCATGGGGGTAGCCTATAGCTAGATACCAATAACAAGGGATTATGAGATGGAAGGAAAAAAGATAGTGGTAAATGGATAAAGTGGTAAAGATCAGGGGATAGAAAGATACTGAGAGGGATGGATAGAGGGATAAGGATTTGGATATATGGAATAGATTACCGAATGGATAAATGGATGGGGAAATAAGGATCAAAATATGGAGGAGGACTGGTGGATGGGTGGATAGGAAGATAAGGATTTGGAAGATGGAATGGGTTACTGGGATGGATGGATGGGTGATGTCACCAAGGAATATGTCACAAAGAAGGAGATGAGCCACTCTAGATATGTCATGTGTGATGAGGCAAGAGGGATGGTAGAAAATAGGATGGTGGACAATAGAAGATAGAGAAGTGTGGATAGGATGCATGGATAAGGAAAGAGGATGGAGGAGGATAAGGGATATGGCAGCATATGGATGAGGGGAATGTATGCCAAGAGGTTTCCAAGGCATGTATTTATATGTGCCCATGTCTTGATCAAGATCACAAGGAATATGGAGGGACTGGATACAAATGGGATATGATGGATAGGATATAGAAGATATGTTGGATGTAGGAGATGGAGGAAGGGGATACATAGATGGAAGCTACCCCCAATTGTGGAAGTAAACTAATGGAGGATTTACACATGATGAATATTTTATAGGTTTTCATCATGGTACTTATCCAAGGTGCTTGTTTTCCATGTTTTCACCATTGGACAAATTATTTCTCTTTACTATTTTTTGGATTTTTGACTTTTTGGACAGAAAAGCGGATGGAGATGGATAATGATAGGGATGTGGATATGTGGATTTAGAATATACTTTATAGGGATATGGATGAAGGAATCAAGCATCAAGTACCATACGAGGTAATAAGAGCCCATGTTTGAAGCTACTATTCAGATGTTGGTACAACCTTATTAGAATATAAGGATTATGCAAGAGGATAAACTAAAGGGATTTGATGGGGGAGATATGAGGGATAATAGATGGGAGGTTGGAAAGCATATGGATGGAATGATGGATTGGATGTGTGAGGGGGGAAGGTGTTTAGGACCAGCATTGGCACATGTGGTGGGGGATGTGAAAGTATAGGGGGGTGAATGGATGGGGAGGGTGGGGATAATGGAGGAGTTGGGATAGTGAATTTTGGGACATAGGGACCCAAAATATATTTAGGAGATGGAGGATGTGAATTATTTCTAGTTGGATTATCAACTTTGGATATCGTTATGGATTTTTCATTTGAAGGAATTGCATCTTTTTTCTTTGGGATCCACATGGTTTTGATTTTTTCTTTAGTAGGCCTTGATAGCCTATGAGTTTGATTTGTCTTTTGGATTGTATTTTTCTTTTTGTCAACACATCTTTTTAAGGGGACATCAAGAGCTTTAGATTCATGTGGATGTTTGGATTTATGCATTTTTTCTTTGGCATCCAAAGTGCTTTTAATAGAAATGGGATGGGTATGAGGCGATGGATGATGTGGAGAAGACGTGGATGGAGTGATAGAGGTAGGATTTTGATGATGATGTGTGGATGGAGGATGTGAGATAGCATGCATGGAGGGGTACCTTTGTTGATCTTGATAAGGGATTATGAAGTTAGGATTATTATGATGTGTGCTAGGGACAGGTGATGGATGGATGAGAGGATGAAGAAGATAAGATAGAGGAGGTGATTTTGGGATATAACGGCCCAAAATGGATGTTGTATATGGAGGATGTATTATGGTGGATGGAAGTAGGTAAGGACCCAAAATAGATGTAGTAGATGGAGGATGAGTGATGGTGGATGGAGGGACATAAGGACCAAAAATGGACTTAGAGGATGAAGGAGGAAGATGGATGGTTGTTTTGAGGTAATATGATGGAGGAGGGGGGATGGCAAAAAATGGTTTGGTAGACTGATGGGAAGTGCCTCTCATTCCTTTGGAAGAGTCTTGCTTAGGATTTATGGAGGTTGTACCAACATTTTTGGAGTGTGAGTCTTCAGAGATATACCCAAGAACTTGTGTTCCTAGATGGTCTTTGACCTGGATGGGCTCTAAAATACCTTGCTCATGAAGGCCTAAACATTTTCCTTGATAGTTCATGATATTGAGCATGTGATCAATGGTAGGATGCTTATTCTTTTGGAAGCATGATGCAAGTCCATTAGCAGGTGGAGGAGGAAGGGTGGTGCATATTATTTGTTTTTCTTTGGAAAGAAGGCCACCATGGACGAGTGTAATGTTACCAAGGTGATATAAAAGTGGTATTGGGGTGGTAGAGCTAGGTGGTGATGAAGGATCCTATGATGGAGATGATGGGATGGAAGCATCCCAATCAGGAGGAATGAGTGACAAGGGATCAAGAGAGGTATTCGGTGGTATGATATGATCTAGATTTGTGGTAGGGGATGATAAGGGCTCATGAGATGGAGTGATTAGATCTTGAGTGACAAGGGGATCATGGGATGGAGCAGATGAGCTAGTGTGATCTTGAGATGGGGTAGATAGGATGGCAGGATCTTGATTTGTGGGAGGGGATATGCTTGTATGATTTGGATCAATCTCTTGGCATGACTCATCTTGTGTGGGAGGCATGGCAAGGGAATAGTATTGGAGGGACTTCTCAAGCAGGAGAGATAGGAGGATGGAGGATTCATGAAGGTCATGGGATTGAAGTTCGGTAATACTAGGACTAGGAGGAGTGGATTGGATGTCTCCAATGGATTGAGTGGATCTAGGAGTAGAAGATGGGGATTCAATGGATTCGTTGGGTTTGATGGTTTCAATGGTTTGGAGGGTGTTAGGAGCAGTAACAGGGGTGATAAATATGAGATGGACAAGGGCCTCATCACTAGTGACCGTACATGATAGAGTGGGATGGCAGGGACCTATGAAACCTAGATGTGGATTCTGGGATGTCTCTTTTGTTATGGGTCCTTAGACAAAATTTGGCATGGGATTGGTGGATTAGGATTAAATGAGTGGATGGGATTGGATGGAGGACTAAGAGTAGATGGAGGATTAAGCTTGGTGGGTGGATCAAGATTAGACAGAGGATTCAGGTAGTGTGAATTGGGAGGAGGATTAAAATATAATGGAATGGAGGGTGGAGTGATGCAGGAGGATGTGGATGATGAACTAAGATAGAAGGATGTGGATGCCAGATTAGGTTGGGAAGATTGGTATGGTGGATTAAAATAGGAGGGTGTGGAGGTTGAATTAGGATTGGAAGAATGAGATGATGGATTAGAATAAGAGGACGTGGGTGGTGGATTTGCATAAGAGGATGTGGATGTTGGATTAGGATGGGAAGATGTGGATGTGGGATTCAGGAAGAGATATTGGGATGGTTGATGATAAGGATAGGAGTATGAGGATGGTGAATTAATATAGGAGGATGTGGATGTTGGATTGGAGGGAGATGTAGAGGGAGGACATGATGGATATGTGGATGGTGAGGATATTGGATATCCCTTGTCAAGGGTAGCATAAGGACTATTATTAGATGCAGATGAAGGCATGGGGGGATAGCTCGTAGGGGTGGTTGGATTTTGGGAGGGGATCAGAAGAATCTTTCTAGAAATGACAACATCAAGGGGATGTATATTATATTCATCTTGATCAACAAGACATTTTTTATCATCATCAACGTAGTTGGGATTCCCCTTGACCACTATTGTTGGTTGCACTGATGAAGGATAAGGATTCATGATGTTTGATAGGATGGATTTAGACTGAAAAGATGGGGATAGATGATCAAAAGGAAAGAATAGATGATGAAAGATAAATAGTATGGATCATAAGAAAATGGGAGAAGAGATATTAACATTTTTTTCAATATCAGAAGATCTTAGATATGGATGGACTAAAGCTCAAATTGGGATTCAGGTTAAGCTCATATTGGGATTAGATTAAAGCTCAGATTTAGATGATGGGATTAAAGCTCAGATTAGAATTGGATTGGAGTTTAGATTAGGAAAATATTAAAGCTCATATTATGGTCCAGAATAGTCCAAGGGTGTCATGATTGAGAAAAACCGAAAATTAAAATTTTCAATTTTTTTAGTTTTTTCTATGTTGTAGTAAATCACATTTTCAGATGTCTTCGAAGTGGAATTTGGGGTTGAAACTTGCATCGGTTGCTAAAATTGGGCTAGTGAAGCCATGCTATTTTAGGGATTGAATTAGTAATCTTGGAGACCTTTCTGATGGTGTAAACGGTTTTGAATTCCGAGCATCGAGTAGAATGTTATGACCCCGACAAGTCAGGGTAAATAAATTCCTAGTTTTTTTTTCAAAATTCAATGGTTTGGGGATGAATAGGAAGAGGATGAATGATTGAATTATGATTTTGGATTGAAGAGGATGTAGCCTAATTGTGGCATGAAGGATTGACTCTCTGGATTTTGTATGGGAAGTAGATTCACCTCTGTATGTAACAAATTCGCATGTCTAGGGAGAGAAAATTCACCCCAAAATAACAGTCAAGATCGCCCAAAACAGTAAATTCACCCAAATAGAAAAGCGGGATCACCCCTAGGAGAAACTTTTCCCAACCAAGAGAGCAGGATCACCCAAAATATGAGATTCACCCAAACATAAAAGTAGGATTGCCCAAAATAGCAGATTCTCCCAACAGAGGAAGTAGGTTTAACCAAACAGGAAATCAAGTTTGCCCCTTTGAGCAAGTTCACCCAAAAAGCTGAGCAGAATCACCTAATTAGTGACTCAAGAGGAGAATGAACCTCTAAATGGATCTAAACAGAGACTTAGAATAGGGAACAGACTCCTAAGCGGACTCAAATGGGGATTCGAAACGGAGAACAAGTCACAAACGAGACTGAATGAGGACTCAAAACAGAGAATGGGATGATGGATGGGAAATCAGACACATAAACGGACCTAAATAAGGACTAGGAATGGAGAATGAACACCTAGACGAGTCCCAATGGAGACTCAGATGGAAGACTAGATGGCGAACAGGATGAGAACAGGGAGTAAAATCACTCGAAAGATGAAGCAGGATCGCCCCTATAAGACAGGTTCACCCCTCAGGGGAAGTAGGGTCACCCTAGAAGGAAAGTTCGCCCCTCTAGGGAAGCAGGTTCACCCCAAAAAGCAGGTTTTCCCCTCTGTGGGAGTAGGTTCACCTAAACAAGTGAGCACGGTCGCCCCTATGAGAAATTTTTCCCAAATCAGAGAGCAGGTTCACCCAACAGGGGAAGCGAATTTGCCTCTATAAGGGACCAACTATGACAAAGGACTCAAGACACAACAAACAACAAACAAGAGGCTAGACTAAGTCAACCGAAAGCACTGGTATAACACAAAGAAGATAGTCTAATCAACACAATCCTAAAATTAGTGATACAGGTTTACAAACTCAATGTAGGCTTACCAGCTTGGGCGGACAACCCAAGGTTAATACTCCATGATACTGGGGTGGTTCTTTGGATCACCCATTCTTGTGAGGGTGGATAGCTAGCATTCCAATGGCACAGGGTCGTCAATGGACACCACGAGCTCACCTTCAAGCTCTCACTGGAGGACTATTGTAGTGCACCATGAGGATTTCTATCTCAACCTAAGGGAGTACATGGTGAGTAACTTCGGGGTATGATCCACATCCCCTACACTACACCAAGTCATGGCTAAAACACAGGTCTCTATCTAGGCTGAACGAGGCTATCTTGTGAGTCCCTGATATATGCATGGTACATGGGGCATAGCCGTGAACACCAACCCATCATAGGCATGAGTCAGGAGCCCCAGGGAGGTATTGGAAACTCATACCAACTCTTCACGTCTTATCTAGGTATCACCCTAGCTTTGATGCTCTACCAAACACAACATGATTGGATTGAGGTACAAATTCTTCTCTTCACCCTTTATATACTCTACCAGTAAAACATGGTAGGGATCATCCCTCAGGTGGTGAAATCCCAAGAAGGTCCCGCTAAGGGAAGAAGACACTAGATGTCTTGATTGGTCCCCAAGCTCGCATGAACTGCAAGGGGAGAGCTAAAATGTACTAGGATCTCTTAGGTGGACGAAACTAGATAAGAGTGAGCTGCGATTTATCATCACCCAGGATCACCAAGTGGCACAAGGGGACTGGATACGTCAACAACCCACTCACAAGCACAACAAACAAGTGTAAATTGACCCTCTAATTAAAGCTACGTGTGCCTAGCTAGTATGGAAAACAACAAACTAACTATTCTTGGACTAATCGTCCTACAAAAAAAGCATTAGTAGTCTTGAACCACCGGTCTAGGAAAAATTGGAAACAACTACACCACACATTTATCAAAACCAAACACACTCACAAACAAGACGATTTCGTGGATTAGTACATGAAACCGAAACCAAAAGATGTTGAAAAATTTTACAAAATGAGTCTTGCATCTGCCTCTATATATAGCAACTTCACCCCTTCCTAAATTCAACTTCGCCTATTTGTTAAAGTAGGTTAACCTGTTTGTTAAGGTAGGTTCACCTATTCTTTAGGGCTGGTTCAGCCATTCTCAGGAGGTCAAGCAAGGTCACCCCTACAAGGAGGTAGGTTCGCCCCTACAAGCAGGTTCACCTCTATAGGGAGGAAATTTTTCCCTTGCAGGAAGGTTCATCCCTCTAAAAGTCACGTTCTCCCTTGCACAAATTCAGGTTCACCCCTCAAGGCAGTTTTGCCTCTATAACTCAAAACACAAACAGTAGAAAATATGAAAGAATAGACCTATGATGTAGGTCCCATCGGGCGTGCTAGAAATGTGTGCAGGTGGTTTTACCAAGTCTAAAATGCAAAACTAAACAAAACGCAAACAAGGAAAATAAAAAAAAACACCTCGAGATTAGGTCTAAGTTAAACGTGAACAAAATACAAGAAAAGGAGTGATATTACCTTGTCCAAGTTGATCGTTTGGTTTGTGTTCTCCTAGATCGATTTTGGCAACATAACTACTAGTAAATGTTTGATTTTGGATGCAAAAATATGGTGGATTGAGTGCAAGATTATGGCTTGAGAGATTGGGATGATGAGAGCTTGAACACAGTTAGGGTTGAATGTGATAGATTGTGTTAGAATCTAAATGAATGTGGTTTGGGTTGTAAAATGGCTAAATGTTAGCCATTTAGCTAAGGAGAGATGAATGAATGGTAAGGATTCATTCTTGGCCAAGGACAAGAGATCAAGGGTGGAGATCAAAGGTTGACTAAAAGGAATTAAAAGTTCTTTTTTTAATGTGCATGGAGAAGACAAAAGGAATAAAATATTCTTTGAGAAACCTTGGGTCAATAAATGGGATTTAAAATTACATTGGAAAGGACATGGGGATTGTAAATGGAGTTAAAAATTCTATTTATGGTGTTGGAAGAATAAAATGGAATTAAAAATTCTATTGGGATGTAGGAAGAGTTGAATAAAGGGGAGTTGATTAGACTAGTCACTAACTCATTTGACTGCAAAATCCAACAAAAATTTCTGATGAAAGATGTATAATTAGATGTATTGCTGGGCACTTGTGATATTTGATGTGTAATTTTTAATTTTTTAAAATTTTATCCCCGACGTTCGTCGAAATTTTGACGAAAATAAGTAAAAGTGAGTTCGACGAAAATAAATAAAAGTGAGTTTGATGAAAATAAATAAAGTGAGTTCGACTATTTATTGCGACAGTGTTTTGCTATTATCCCCAGGTTGAGGGTAGTCACTGTCTTTTTTCAGAATTCATTTGTGAATGGTACTTGTTGTCAAATAAGGTTTGCACCCCTGCTATAGCTATGAACTGTAGCAACCTATTGACACATGGGAACACTTCGAGGTTGTGGGTGACTAGGGAATGAAGTGGACCTCCAGATTATGGGCTGGTTCCCTTTGAATTTTCTGGTAAAAATTGAAATATGAGAAGGAAAAGGTAGAAGGATACGCTTGAACTAAAACTATAATTAACAAGTGGTACACCAGAAGTAAGAATTTTGACCAAAAGCTGTTGAAACTCTCAAAAAGAACTCAGTAGAAATAAAAAACCTCACAACACAAAAATAGATGTCTACAAAAATGATTCTATGTAAGGCTCTGAATATTTTAATACTTAAACACAAGGAAAACAATGGTGTTTTCACAAATATAAAAGCATAAAATAAGATCATGAACATAAACCTAAACTATGACATGATTTTATTTTTTTTTGCATCCAGCATGGAAGGAATTTGATAAAATGAAAGATAACAAAGGATTATATCTTACAATCCACAACCAATGCCAAAAAAACAAAGAGAAATCTGTGAAGGAAAAATATCTTTCTATTAAGGAAAAATGAATATTTGCATTACAAAGGCCAAAATATCATGAGTTACAAAGTCTAAAGCATCTGCCTCTGCGATCTCCAAAAAACTAAGAACTAACTCCTATACTAAAAGAAGAGAAAGACTTATAGAAATTGTCTCCAAATTCAAAATGGAAATTTGGCTCCAAAATCTCATGTGTTGTCAAATATCTCCTCCAAAAAAAGGCATGCAATACCAACCAACTCCAAGAAGAGTTGTTAAATTTTGACCAACCTAGTGAGCTGTATTCAAACAGAAACCCCTAAAAATTAGGCTCATAACTGAAAGTATCAAATTGCCATGTGCCTAAAATCCCTCCTTGACTCAAGTCAAATAAAAAGGAATTCAAATACTGAAGTGAACTCCTTATTTAAGGCTTCACAATCCTGATACCCCTCCAACATGTTGGCATAAATCTCTCCATTATCTCCAAGATCCTAGCAAGTCATCAAGACTATTCATTTTTTGCATTTGAAAATATCTTATTTGAAAATGATTTATAATTATCATTTTAAAAAAGATTTACATTTTTGCGAACAAATGCAAGTAATGGAACATTTAATTTGAAAATCTATTTTTGCATTTTATAATAACATTTATTTAGAAAGTGATTTATAATATCACTTTAAATAAATATTTTACAATTTGATTTAAATGCAAAAACCAATAAATTCCTAACTTCTAATTTTACATTTTATAGATAACTTTATTTAAGTGGTTAATATTAATTAATCACTTAAATAAAATTATTTAAACTTGTAAAATAAAAGCTTTTAAAAATCCAAATAAGGCTTCGCATGACCTAGCCTTAGGAACTTAGAAAAAATAAAAATAAACAGGCATATCAAATGCCACACATGTATGAAGTTTTTAATAAAAACTTAAGGCAAAGCCTTTCCTACCCACACACCTCATTAGGGGTAAAAGAATACAGTTTTAAAGAAAACTTAAGGTGAGAATTACCTTCCTCCACTTCATCAAATTTTATTAGGGTATACACCCTAAAATGAAATGAAAGACTTCATTTCACTTCACAGTTGCTTGCTCTTGAGAGAGCACTGCCATCATGAAGGAAACCCTAGCCGCACCATAGCTAGAAGTTGAAATTCGTGCCTTTGTCTTGGATGCCATTAGAGATGAAGAATTTTGAGAGCTTTGAGCATGGTAACTCTGGTTTCTTACAAATATGAAGATTTCTCTTTTATTTGAAAAACTTTAGAGTCTTTCTACAAGCCGTAGCCAAGGATAAATTCTGATAATCTTTCATTTTTGTGACTTTTTGTCTTGTTGCATTTTTTGGTATCTTCTTGCTTGGCCGCCATGGGAGATGAAGACTCCTGATCTTCCATGCCCTCTTGAAATCAACACCTAGACTGCTGAAACCAGTAGATTGAACTCGGAGTCGCCAGGTATGTGTAGATCATACCTCCAAAGGCTGTGAAATACTGCTGCTCACACCATAAAAACAACAAAATGAAGCTTCTTTTGAACTGATGAACCAGTTCAATGTCCCACCGGGCATGCCAAAAACTGTTGTCAAATAAGGTTTGCACCCCTGCTATAGCTATGAACTATAGCAACCTATTGACACATGGGAACACTTCGAGGTTGTGGGTGACCAGGGAATGAAGTGGACCTCCAAATTATGGGTTGGTTCCCTTTCAATTTTCTAGTAAAAACTGAAATATGAGAAGGAAAAGGTAGAAGGATACACTTGAACTAAAACTATAATTAACAAGTGGTACACCAGAAGTAAGAATTTTGACCAAAAGCTACTGAAACTCACAAAAAGAACTCAATAGAAATAAACAATCTCACAACACAAAAATAGATGTTTGCAAAAATGATTCTATGTAAGGCTCTGAATATTTTAATACTTAAACACAAGGAAAACAATGGTGTTTTCACAAATATAAAAGCATAAAATAAGATCACGAACATAAACCTGAACTATGACATGATTTTTTATTTTTTTGCATCCAGCATGGAAGGAATCTGATAAAATGAAAGATAACACAGGATTTTATCTTACAATCCACAACCAATGCCAAAAAAAACAAAGAGAAATCTGTGAAGGAAAAATAACTTTCTATTGAGGAAAAATGAATATTTGCATTACAAAGGCCAAAATATCAGGAGTTACAAAGTCTAAAGCATCTGCCTCTACGATCTCCAAAAAACTAAGAACTAACTCCTATACTGAAAGAAGAGAAAGACTTATAGAAATTGTCTCCAAATTTGAAATTGAAATTTGGCTCCAAAATCTCATGTGTTGTCAAATCTCTTCTCCAAAAAAATGCATGCAATTCCAACCAACTCCAAGAAGAGTTGTCAAAGTTTCACCAACCTAGTGAGCCGTATGCAAATAGAAACCCCTAAAAATAAGGCTCAGAACTGAAAGTATCAAATTGCCATGTGCCTGAAATCCCTCCTTGACTCAAGTCAAATCAAAAGGAATTAAAATATTGAAGTGAACTCCTTATTTAAGGCTTCACAATCCTGATTTCCCTCCAACATGTTGGCTAAATCTCTCCACTATCTCCAAGATCCTAGCAAGTCATCAAGACTATTCATTTTTTGCATTTGAAAATATCTTATTTGAAAATAATTTATAATTATCATTTTAAAAAAGATTTACATTTTTGAGAACAAATGCAAGTAATGAAACATTTAATTTGAAAATCTATTTTTGCATTTTATAATAACATTTATTTAGAAAGTGATTTATAATATCACTTTAAATAAATATTTTACAATTTGATTTAAATGCAAAAACCAATAAATTCCTAACTTCTAATTTTACATTTTATAGATAACTTTATTTAAGTGGTTAATATTAATCACTTAAATAAAATTATTTAAACTTGTAAAAAGATGTAAAATAAAAGATTTTAAAAAGCCAAATAAGGCTTCACATGACCTAGCCTTAGGAACTTAGAAAAAATAAAAATAAACAGGCATATCAAATGCCACGCATGTATGAAGTTTTTAATAAAAACTTAGGGCAAAGTCTTTCCTACCCACACACCTCATTAGGGGGAAAAGAATAAAGTTTTAAAGAAAACTTAAGGCAAGAATCGCCTTCCTCCACTTCATCGAATTTTATTAGGGTATACACCCTAAAATGAAATGAAAGACTTCATTTCACTTCACATTTTCTTTCTCTTGAGAGAGCACAACCATCATGAAGGAAACCCTAGCCACACCATAGCTGGAAGTTGAAATTTGTGCCTTTGTCTTGGACGCCATTAGAGATGAATACTTTTGAGAGCTTTGAGTGTGGTAAGTCTGGTTTCTTATGAATCTGGAGATTTCTCTTCTATTTCAAAAACTTTAGAGGCTTTCTACAAGCCGTGACAGGGGGTAAATTATGATTATCTTTCATTTCTGTGACTTTGTGTCTTGCTGCATTTTTTGGTATATTATTCCTTGGTCGCCATGGGAGATGAAGACTCTTGCTCTTGCGCGCCCTTTTGAAACATTTTCATAAGACTTCTAATGAGAAATAGAAGGTGAGTCTGGTTTTTAACACTGGAACGTTTTTTTTGGCTTTTAGCTGCGCCATTTGACTGTATCATGCATTTCTTGAAAGATCTTTTGCTTTCCATGGCCGCCATGATGTAATTTCTAAGAAATGAAAAGAGAATAAGCTTCTTTCTTGTCTTAAAAACTAGAAACTTAGAAGATCTTGCGTATTTTTGAAATCTTCTATGAGCTTGTAGCCACAGTCATGAGTATTCACTGATATTTCTACTCCATTCTGATTTCTTTGTCTTACAGGCCGCCATTTTTGTGTTTTTTAATATTCCTCTTTGTCCTCTTGATGGTGCCTTCTAATTAGCTACTAACTGTAAAAGCTTAACCCTTTACTTTTGTACTATATTTGCACTAGCTGCTATGAAAATGCTCCATTTTACGCTAATATTTCCTGTCGACCACCATAACTACTCTCTGGCCAAGCTGGGTTTTCTTTGAAAATATTATCAGTGTCATTGTTTAGCATTTCTAATGATGGCATTATAATCTCCATCAATTTGAATTTATTCATTAGTTCAGTTCACTAAAGAAAATGACCTGTTCTCTTTTTGGTATAAGGAAATCTGCAACAAAAGAACTTATGCATTCAAAAATACATAAAAATTAAATCTACAAATAATATAATGATGCAATGATTTCTCTTATGTGTGAATTTCTTTTGGAAGTTCTGTAAATGTGATATTGATTCCATGATGTTTATTTTGCACAAAACATTTGATGAGTTGGGCTCAACCCTTGTGGGGGCCACATTTTACTCCACTCATTTTGTAAACTTGATGAACAAACAACAACATTACATTTCCTATTTCTACACATAACACAAACAAGTTAGTAAAAATAGTAGATGATAGTTCTTCTTGGTGCTCTACTTTTCCTTTTATCTGATAAGTGATTGAATGTTTACTCCATTTCTGTTGGTAATGTAGGAATAGGGTAGAATGTGATCCCTCATTGCTCTAACACCACTCCTCATCTTGCAGGTAAACCTTAGAGCTGGAGCTGAACGTGATACCGAAGCTAAACCAATATCAACACAACTTCGACGATGATTCGTCATTCCAGGCAATGACAAATCACCTTATTTCCTTGTTCTTACCTTATTTTCAGTTGTGTAATATTCATTTTCTTGTATTCATCATTTGATTAAGAAATCAAATAAGGTTACTCCCATGGCTTGTGTGGGACTTCAACTTTTTTACAATATGAATAAAAATAGAATTACTTTGCAAACCTATGAATTTCTCTGTTACAACATTTGCATAATAACACTTGAAATTGACAAGTAATCAAATCCTGGAATATCATGAATACGTAGGCAACAAATTTTATTTTTACCTTCCTGAGATGAATGCAATTCAGCTCTACCTATTTTGAGCTAAAACTAAAAACAAGTAACAGTACCCTCATCAAAAAATACCTTGATTGACTTGGGTATAACCATTAATGTGATGACTAAGGATTTTTTTTAATTATTGTAGTTAATAAACCTTAGACCTACACTAATTGTTCTACAGTTGGTAGATAGGTCAACAGTGGAACCTGAGGACATCATTGAGGATTGGTCATAGCATTCAAATTTGTACTTCTAGGTTTGAAAATCATATTTTAAAGAAACATCTCATCAGATTTAATTTTTAGACTTCTGCATTTTCAGAATTTGTTGTGCAAGTTCAATAATATGATTTTAGGAGTCTAACGGTTGGAAGTCATAGCAAAATCAGAATTTAATTAGTTCTGGAATTAGCATTTTAAAGTGTTTTTTGGGGTCATTAACTTCATAATATCTTCTCTTTTGCAAGGGTGGTTGCATGCCAAATTTTTTTGGTGTAAAATATCAAAATTATTATATTTTTTTACCTTTCTATGATTAAAAATTATTGGAGTGTGAGTTTGATATTTTTTGAAGATCTAAATATTCAAGCTTGGTAAATAAAAATCATGTCAGATAATATTAGTCCAGATTAAAATGAAGAGAAACTTGATAGATTGTGGGATAGATTGAAAAGAAAGGGTGATGGGAAATGTTATTGTCCTTGCAATAATTTCAAGGGCTTAAATATGAGAAGACTTTTAATCACAATAGCTGAGAAACATTGTAGGCAGCATGGTCACGTTGAAGGGGGGCATGATTATTGTCCATTGGTAAGTTGTTCATTATATGTGTTTATATTGATTGAATTTGTAAATGTTTATATCATTTTAACATTTTATATATATATATAAAATCACTTGATCATGATCATGGTTTATTTGTGTCTATCATTATTATAAAGGTGGGGTGCCCTAGGGCACATGATATGGATTATCATGGATCAGAGAATGTGGTTTTGCAAGTCGAGGAACATGGAGCTGTGAATATCGAAGATGAAGTTAATGATACTATGGAAGAAGATGATCATGCACTAGAAAACACAGTTGAAGATGATGGTACAAATACATTGATCCATGACACATTTAGTGGCACAGCTGATCATGATGATCGAGATGACTTTGATGATGTTCATGATTTACCTGTACTTGAGAAGGTATATGAGCCCCTTTATGAAGGCTCCCAAACAACTCTTCTCTCTATTGTATTGTTGTTAGTGAACTTGAAGGTTATGAATGGTTTATCCAACATAAAAATCTCACGGATGTTAAGGTATGTCATATATGTCATATTTTTTCATCTATTTTAATTGTTGTTAGTTCTTCATTAATAAATAAAAGATGAAATATGTACCATTAATATTCTTTATATTAACAAATTATTTTTTGTTGTAGATTGATTGGTGAGTTTTTGTTACCACCATCAAATATTTTACCTCGCTCATACCGAGATTTATCTGGCATTATGAAAGATATTGGAATGGAGTATCAAGCAATAAATGCATGCCCCAATGATCATATTATATATCATAAACAACATGAATTTGTAACAGAATGCCCAGAATGTCATATTAGTAGATATCGAACATATCAACTAACAAAAAAGGTGCCTCACAAGGTTCTTCGTTATATTCCCATTATTCCACGTATGCAATGATTATTTAGGTGTTAAAGCTTAGCGCAATTTGTGGATTACCATGCACGAAATAGAAGTGGAGATGACATTATTTGAATGCCTATGACTGGTTCTACATTTAGGGACATGGAGGAAAAATGGCCACACTTTAAAGAACCTCATAATCTTAGGCTTTCATTGGCATTGAACGGTGTCAATCCATTTGGAGAGATGAGATCTATTTACTCGGTGTGGCCTATTTTTGTTATCAACAATAACATTCCTCCATGGATGTCAAT
Source organism: Sequoiadendron giganteum (assembly GCA_007115665.2). Taxonomy (NCBI): domain Eukaryota; kingdom Viridiplantae; phylum Streptophyta; class Pinopsida; order Cupressales; family Cupressaceae; genus Sequoiadendron; species Sequoiadendron giganteum. The sequence continues at coordinate 868,317,736 of CM021100.1, read as the reverse complement.
AAAGAGGGAGCACATAATGTTGGCAATGATTGTTCTAGGTATTTGTTTACATCAATTTTTTTTAATGTAGTAGCATCTCATTTATCTTATTTGTTGCATGACTTATATTTTTTTCATTTAATAGTCATGTACATTAATTTATATATATTGTAGTAAAATATTTATAATAATTATGTAATGTTTATGTTCATTCAACTAGGTAAGTACCAAGTTAAAGATATGAATGTATATACCAAACATCTTATTGATGAATTACTAAATTTATGGAATGGCATCACAATGTATGGTGTATCTAGATCAATAGGACAAAGATAATTTCAATTCCATGCAATGTTTGTATGGACAATTCATGATGTCGCAGGGCTAACACATTTTTGTGGTATGTTATAATGTTCGATTGCATGAATTTAACAATATTTAATTTTATGAAGTAGATATCATGCATGTTTTTTACATAATCTATTCATTATATATAATTATATAAACAAACATATTTAATCCAATTATATATGATCTTGCAGGTCTTCAAACAAAGTGAAAATTTGCATGTCCAATTTGTGGTCCAAAGATGAAATCTCGTCATTCAACAAGTTTAGGAAAGCAGGTGTTTGATGAGTATAGGCACTTCCTCCACATAAATCATAAGTATCAAACTACTGAAAAATATCTTTTCAATGGGAAAAAAGAGACTACATAAAAACCATGAAGAATGACACCTCACCTATGGAAGTTGGAATATAATAGAATTATTTGTCAAGGTTATATTGTGTTGTGTTTACTCATGCTGTAATTGACAATGATTGTCGTTGTTAATATTTTTAACTTATATGCTTCATGAAGGTCGTCAAGGCATTAATGGTCAGCTTCCACAGGGACTGAAAAGTTATCCCAAACAATTTAGTAAGTTGCCCTACTATGAGCAGCTACAAATTGTGCATTTGTTTTATATAATTCATATCGAAAAGAATATAACATAAATGTTATGGAAAATATTGGATGGAAGGCATGACAAAGAAAAAATTGTCAAAATTTGTAGTGACATTTAGGAAGCCAATCATGAAATGAAAAATGTCATTCAATTAAATAGATGGATAACAAAATAATATAAGTGCCCTTCCTTGGTTATTAACGGAGCAGCAAAGCAATGCTATAAAAGAAGTCATGCGAAATTTTTTATTCCCACAGGATTTGTTGCGAACATAAACAATATCGTAACAAAGAAAGGTGAATTTGGGTCAGGGCTGAAAATGCATGATTGACATACCTTTATTAAGGTAATTGTTCTGGTATATTATACATATATTTGTATACTGCATGTACTTTTCAATGTATTCTTTTTACTACTTTTGAAAAAATATTAAAAAGATCATTTTATAAGTGTTGCGGTACGTTCTACCTCTATCTCTCCCAAACAACTTTGACAACAATGTCAAGAAATTTATATATGATCTTGGAAAATACATGAGGTAAGTAGCGATACTTTTTCAATTCGTTGTATAGATCTTATAATTTCCATTTGTTTTACTTGTTATGTAATATATTATATATTTTTGTTAAATCTCATTAATATATTTGTGCCTTGAATCACTTGTAGATGGTTGTCATCTAAATAAATCCATAAAGAACATATAAATTATTGGAAGAGAAAAATTCCTCGTCTAATGTGTGAAATGCAAAAGTGTCTACCTTCGACATTTTTCAATGCACAAGAACACTGCCTCATACACCAGGTTAAGGAGATTGAATTGTCTGGACCTGTACACACAAAGTCAATGTGGATGGTTGAGAGGCACTTGAAATTTTTGAAGGCTTTGGTTAGACAAAGAGTTCATCCTGAGGGATATATGGTATACCAGACCATGGTGTACATTATTGAATATCTTCCTAAGTTTGTAGCAAAGATCCATGTAGATCACATTTGGGATCCCAACTCCATTAAAATTTTTGAAGGGGAGTACTTAATGGGGAAAGGTAGATTGAGGAAAGTGAGAGGTAATTATAATATGGTCAGGGAGATTAATTAAAATACATTTTACATTTGGTTTTTATGTATATTGTACTTATTTAATTATTAATCTTCAATATACATCAATTATAAATTAAGGTCATATACTGTGGTAATTAACTAATTATATGTCATTTGTGAATTTCAAATTGTTTTGATACAATTGGTCGAGAGTGGGATGCACTACATTTGTACGTCACAAACAATCTTGACTGGATGATGGTATGGATTGAACGATGTCAACAATCTGGTCGCGCATTAACATGGGAAGGTGTGGCTTCATTGGTTAAAGAAGCTCATTGTAATGGAGATTCCAATGTCACACCAAGGGAAATTGATTTAGAATATCGTTTAAGAGATAAACAGGTATGCATAAATATATTAATCATCCATATTATTTAATTATTTTCAATTATATTGATGTATATATATGTTGAGATGTTTTTCTTTGCATAAATTTGGCCAAGAATAAATATGTTTATCAACTGATGATATTGCAATAATTTTTTACATGTTTGACGTATTGCAAGTGAAACAACACAAGGCTATGTGGTGCAGTGGTCATAAATTTTGAATCAAAAGGTTGGATGACACGATGAAAACTTGTGATTCTGGGATAACTGCAGGCTTTCAGATGACTAATGTTTCATCTAGAAGTGACATACATCTAGAAGTCTCAAAAAATCGATACTATGGGATTTTAGATGATATACTTGAGTGTGAATTTAAGTCCTTCAAATTAGTTCTATTCGTCGTCCTATGGTACAGGCTACGATTGAATGAAAATGATCCTGAGAGAACTGTTATTGAACATGATAATGGATTTACCATGGTTAATACAAGGTGAATCGAGTGATTTGGTAATGAGCCCTATGTTCTTCCAAGCCAATCTGAACAGGTATTTTAATCAGAGGTTCTAGGTAAACTGGGTTGGCCATATGTTGTTAGACATGATCCAAGAGGAAGGCCGGTAAAGTTTAATGTGGTAGAAAAAGAAGATACCAAAGAACTAGAAGATGATGTAGATGATAATCAAGATCAATAGTTAGTTGATGATATTCCTGATGAAGATTTCAAAGAGGAGGAACTAGATCATGATGATGTAGGAGTTAATGTTCATGAAGATGATATTTGCATGGATGATGACATTATCGAAACTGATATCAATGACAATGATGATGATATGACCAATCCTTACAATGTCGAATCTTGATCGGATGATACAAACAAAGAATTGGATGAAGAAGAAGATCAATGACATTGAAATTTATGAGTTATGTGATTGTATTATCTATTTCACATTAATTTCTTGATATAATTATATATGATTTATGTGGTTACATAATTAATTCATGATGTATTTAATTTTTATGCCATTACATACATAATTCATGATGTAATTTTTAATGTTTAATTTTAATTCATGATGTTACAACTATTGTAGTTTTCCTAGAAATTTCCATATTATCATAATGAATAGTGTTTTGGGAAATTTCATGAAAGATGACACATTGATCATAGTAGTGAAATAATTGCAAAGTCGTTTAGATTTTTAAGACCAATCACCCTTCATAATGTCATTTTAGGTGCATCTCCAATTTGATTACTAGGACAAATAAGGTAGGATTTGATTGGCTTATCTTGGAGGAACATTGTGGCTTTGTGTAATGTGAGTAAATTTTGGATGGGATAGTGGTGCAGGAGCACCTACACCTCATCTTTTATGCTTAATCATGTGATGATAATTAGGGAGTTCAATAGGTTGGTTTTAAAAGGGTGCAAGGTTAGTGTCATGTCAATAATAAGGCTATTATCAAGCCACTAGCATGGTCTTCGAGGTGTCCTATGAGTTTCAATACATTTGAAAGGTCAAAAAATTAAAACATTTCAATAGTGATGTTAACAACCTTGAAATTAGTGTGTTTTATGTTTCATGTGATCATAAAAGATTAAAAAGTCAGTTGTAGAGGTGGTTGTTCAGTGTTTGAGGTGTAAAGGCATTTAAAAGGCATAAAGTGATCATTGTAAAGGTTGTTGATGGTTGAGAATTTAAAATACAAGCTCTTGACATTCCAAAATCTATGTTTTTCTTCAAAATTTCTGTATTTTTCCTGTTTTGCAGCACTGTATGGTCACATACAGCCATATTTTGATGTGAAATTAATTCCATTTCATGACGATATGTGTTATCTTTGATTTTAATCTGATTTGAGGGCTTAAGGCATTGATTTGAGTTAGAAAGCTTCATTTCTTTGCATATAGCCCAGTTACCCTATTTTTGAAGGTTTTGTAGTCCAAACATGATATAAAGGGGCTCTTACACTTTTTGTGATTATTGTAGTTTGTGTAAGAGGTCCCATGGATACTATTTTAATTCTAGGATGCATGAATAGGGCGTAGGATGAGAAATAAAGAAGGTATAGCTGCTGTCCTAAAGAGTTTTGTGAAGAAAAGCATGTGAAATGAGAGGTTCAAGCCTAGATTTCAAAAAAATAAGTATGGGAGATCTGATTTTATGATTTTTAATGCATATGCAGACCTAATGGGTTGTGTTTGAGTTGGTTTTGAGGTCTGGGAGGTTGTGTAAGTAGGAGATTCAATAAACCCTCATGATTTTGGCCTAAAACAAGGGTTTTTGGGTTTGGCAAGAATTTGGTCATACAAGTGGAATATTTTTGTGGATTTGGAGGTTTGCAGGCTGTTAGCTCTCAAAAAAGTAGGTAAGAATACATCAAGAGGTTTCCAATCTCTTGATACATTTTAGGGTAACAAACAAGGCCAAATGATTTGAACCTTCTTCTCTTCAAGTGCTACCAAACCTAGGTGGGTCTACCTTTGCCAACTGAGTAGACTTAAGTGATGTGATTTTGTTTACAACAATATATTCACAATAAAAATCTTACATTCAATAGATATAATCCTAATAAAGTGTATGTTTAATATTAGAATATGTTTAGTTAACAAATGTAAAAAATAAAATGGACAAATAACTTTGCCAATTTAACTATATGTATATATAACTTTAAGTTATTTTTATTTTTACTAAAAGTACTAAAGTTACAACATACAAATTAAATGATATTTATGATTGTAAAATTTATGATTAAATATATCTCTTAGAATCCTTTTTGTCATAATTTGAAAATAATTCTATATTATAAAATATATTTTTTAAAATTTTAAGATGAAAATAGCAAGGGAAAATCAAACAAATATCTTTATGAAAGAAGTATATTGACGTGAAATTAAATATGATTTGTATTCCAATGTAAAAAATACATAGAATGGAAACAATTCTTTCAACACATAAACTATTATGTAGTAGTCAATTAAAATGATCTAAATAGTCTAATAATTTGACCATTAGCATATAGCAATTTCTATAGAGTTGTAGATCTCTTCCATTTAAAAAACACAAAACAATATTAGGTAGATAATCAAACATCTTTCATTTCTATAGTGACTTATTTATCCTAGAGGAACTAAGTATATAGTATACAAAGAAAACCAACAAACCCACAACTATCCCTATTTTGAAGGAGTTTAGTTTTCTCCCCTTCCCGATCTCCCTAATATAGTCTAATTATTTTAAAGAGACCAAGGGTCATAACACAACTTTATTCAACCCACTAAATAGCTTGGTTAATGAAGCTTGAAAAAAGCAAAAAAACAATTGCTACATTTGGCATTGAAATTGGATTTTGTTTACAGCAATCTGTTCACAATGGCAATCTTACAGTGAACATATATAATCCTAATAAAGTGTATGTGAACATATTAGAATATGTTCAGTTAATAGATGTAAAAAATTAAATGGATAAACTAAAATATGAAATGTGTGAGACTATTGCCTTGTTGGGTGTATGGAGTCTAATAAAGATCTAGAAAAGTGTAATCTATGATGGCAATAATTCAAACTCTTTGGCACATATATGCAGTTTATAACTTGTATAAACATGCAAGTAAATGACTGACAAAATCTACTTGAGATAGAATGACAATCCTAGTTATTTGATTCTTCTTATTGATCCAAGTAATACTCTTCAGTTACTGTGATTGAATAGAAGGGTTTAATCTTTACTTGAAAGAACCAAATAATCACATCACACAAATACATCAAATGTGCATCGGTAAACTGAATATATGTTTAATATATCAATTTAAACAACATAAAAGCATCAAAATGGAGACAACCAGATAACTATATAATTCCACAAATAGCTAATACCAAGATTAAGCCACAAGTTCAAACATCTTCATTAAATTCATCAAAATTCATACATGCATCTGAGTCTTTTAAAGGAAAGTTTTATTGCAAAATATCTACTGTATCTTTCTCCTATCCACCTATATTTGTTTTACATTATGAAACATATATAAATATATCAAAATTGTGAAAGGACGCGTCATTTCAGAAATGTCTTTTGCTTAACAACAATAAAAAACTAAACATTATGCTCTAATAAGCCATAAATAGATGTTTGACAGATAATCTTGGTAATTTTTTCACTCGTGTGTATCAACATCCTCCAACGCATTCCTTATGGCTATCTCCATTTCAAACATCTTCTCATTCTGTTCACATGCCCCGTCCATTGTTAGATCATTTCATGTCTATGTCCCCAAAATTATTTGCATCATCATCTCACATTCCTTGATCCATTTTTCTTTTCCATTTAGTTCCCCTCCATCTTCTAACAACATTGGTACTCCCTTTTTAGTGACATTGATCATCCCCTTCTCATCACCTTGCAATTCATCATGGAAGTCTTTATGGTTTTCCATAAAATGGTTTGTAGTATCAATAGCTATGTTATCAGGAGCATCCCTTTGGTTTATTTCCTAGAAATTCTCTCGGATCCTACCATATATTCTCTTATGTTCTTGTAATGCAGTAAAATTGTTTGAATGTGTTCCCCAGAGCTTACTCAACCAAGTCATTAAATTTCTCTGCCTCTTCCTTATTATTCCAGTGAGTGCATCACATTTACCTTGTGAGTACGCATTTGATTCTTCCCACTGGTCTCTTTCCTGGGAGATTTCACCATGATTCAATTGCTTTGTGGATCCTAGCGTGACTCCCATCATGTCCTTCAAGTGATCATTTTCTCTTAGTAGTCTCTCATTATTAATCTTATACATTTATTTTTCCTTGATTAGATTTTGGATTTGGGCTTTATTTAATTTGGCCACATTAATGCCATTTTTTTTGTAGCTATTGGATCAACCTCACCAAATTTTAATGTCATTACATGTCCAAAATCCTTTTCAGTATCGATTACAATAGATTTCTTGTGTGGAGGATACAGGACCCATATCATAAGTGATCCCTCATTTGGGTTATACTTAGATCCTACATAAATCTTTGTTACCCCCTCAAGAGTGATTTTATGTACATGGTGTTACTATTCTTCAGAAAAATATCAAAAAACAAAGCAGAGTTCAAATCCAACCCATGAAAGATCATGACATGTACATGTTCTAATAATTTCCTTTCTTTCTCAAGTGTCATGCTCTTCATTTCTTCTTCCACACTTTATTTTAAGTTATTCAGTAGTTTTTCCTAATTACTTGGTGTAATATTCTCCACTGATTCCCTTATTGATTTTATTTTTAATTTATAGAAAAAGGTTTTAAATTCTAAGGTTTTAATGAATTCATCATTAGCCACAAATGATTTATATACTATCTTCCATGTGTTAGTATCTGCACTCTCTTCAACATATGGTTCCCTGGGAAAATACTTGTAGTCTTGAGTTCTCAATTTAGAAATTTTATCAATTGTACTACTAGGCCTACCATCACCAGATGCCTCTTCATTAGAAGATAATAGTTTTGTATCTTGCAATCCCCTGTTATACTCATCAACAACTTTTTTTGCTTCCTCTTCTTCCAAATTCCTAATCAAATCATCATACAGATAGTGTATGTGATTGTATCCTCCCAATTTCATTTTATTTTTGGAAAAATCAATATACCCTTCTGGATCAAATCCTTTTCACGGTGGACCCTTCTTCATGTTGTATTGCAGCAATCTATTGAGAACCATATCATATCCATCCCTTGCTAATACAGTGAAATCATCGAAGCATAATTTACTAGGCATAAATGTCTGCTTTCCAAAATAACTCAGATTCATAACATATGAAAAGTCCAGTTGCCTAACAATCTCCAAATATGCAATCCTATCAGGCACCATCTTGGGCAGAATGAAGGGTGCATCTTCAAACCCATATACTCTTATCATGGTCGTATCTTCTAGATAGTACTAGTCTCCCCAATTGTGGTTGATAGGTCCATTGAAATCCTTAGGCCTTAAAAATCTTTTTAATTCACCGTACAATGAGTATTCACAACTATGATTGAAAAATTTGTACAGTGGTTTCACAAAAACCTCTTCAAAATGTAGATAACAAGAATTACCAAATCTCCAATCCTAGGTGGCAGTCTAGAGTTGTACTGGTAATAACCTTCCTTCCTTGTCAGATTGTACAACCCTAATTTTTTCAGGCTATATTTGCAATTCTTGTCCATACTAAAGTATCATATGCATTAAGATTGAATAAGAATCCAAGTGCAACATAGGAGCTCCACTTTTTATTGCCATCAGTCCTGAATCAAGTACTTTAAAGATGTGTGAAGCATAATAAAAAAACCTTGAATTGTGACATTGGATGTCCACTGCAATTACCATGGGTAAAATTGGCATGTGCTTCGGGGCCTCCATTCCTAGCACTTGACACACTGAAAAATATGTGTACCTCATGTAGGGTTCAAAAAAATCAACATGGAATGGGGGACCATTACTATCATTCAGTGGAACTGAAACACCATCTTTCTTAGACCTATATAGTGGAAACCTCCAACCCTTGTACAAAGTATCCATCCTCCAAAATTCCTTTTCCAGCTGTTCAGGTACAATATTTTCACCACAAATTAAATGATATTTATGATTGAAAAATTTATGATTAAATATATCTCTTAGAATCCTTTTTGTCCCAATTTGAAATTAATTCTATATTATAGAATACATTTTTTAAAATTTAAAGATGAAAATAGCAAGGAAAAATAAAAAAAATATCTTTATGAAAGAAGTATATTGGCATGAAATCAAATATGATTTGTATTCCAATGTAAAAAATACAAAGAATGGAAACAATTCTTTCAACACATAAACTATTATGTAATAGTCAATTAAAATGATCTAAATAGTCTAATAATGTGACCATTAGCATATATCAATTTCTATAGAGTTGTAGATCTCTTCCATTTCAAAAACACAAAAAAATATTAGGTAGATAATCAAACATCTTTCATTTCTACAGTGACTTATTTATCCTAGAGGAATTAAGTATATAGTATAAAAAGAAAACTAGCAAACCCACAACTACCCCTATTTTGAAGGAGTTTAGTTTTCTCCCCTTCCTGATCTCCCTAATATAGTCTAATTATTTTAAAGAGACCAAGGGTCATAACACAACTTTATTCAACCCACTAAATAGCTTGGTTAATGAAACTTGACAAAAGAAACAAAACAATTGCTACATTTGGCATTTCATGTGGAATGAAGAGTGGTGACAATAATCTACTTATAGTTTAATAAAACAGTATTTTTATAAGAAGGCTTGACATTAGAAAGATAAGTGTTACTTATAGTTTAATAAAACACTATTATAGTTTTACCAACATATTCTATTTTATGCTTGCATGGCTTCTTAGTTAATAAATGGGGAGAGAGATAGATGGGGAGAGAAAGAGAGATGGAGATATATGGGAAGAGAAAGGAAGAGAGGTGGAGATAGAGAGTTGATGGATAGGGGGGATAGGGAGGGAGAGATGGTGAGATACAGAGAGGGGGAGATAGAGAGGGGGAGGGAGAGAAAGGGATATAGATAGGTAGAGGAGGAGAGATAGAGAAGAGGGGGAGAGAGGGAGAGATAGGTTGAAGAGGAAGAGAGGAAGAGAGGGAGAGATAGGTTGAAGAGGAAGAGAGAGAAGAGAGGGAGATAGATAGGTAGAAAAGGGAGAGAAAGAAGAGGGGGAGAGGGAGAGCGATGTATAGAAAGGGAGAGAGAGAGAAGAAGATAGTGGAGAGAGGGAGAGATAGCTCAATACATATAGAGGGAGAGGGAGAGACATAGAAGAAAGGGGGTGATATAGAGAGATAGAGCTAGGGGGTGGTGAGAGAGATAGAGAGATCATGATAGAGGTAGAGAAAGATATGGATAGAAAGAGATAGAGAGAAGAGTGAGATGGAGATAAAAAGAGAAATAGAGATAGAGATATAGAGTAGGAGAGATGGAGGGAGAGATGGAGTGAATGAGAAAGGAAGGGGGGAGAGGGAGAGATAGCTCAATAGATAGAGGGGGGAAGAGGGAGTGACATAGATAGTGGGAGATATAGAGAGTGACTGGGAGAGATATATCAATCACCCTCCCTATATCTCTATCTATTCATCCTTATCTCTTTATCTCTCTGCCTCTCTCTATCTCTTTGTCTCCCTTTCTATTTTTATGTTTCTCATTATCTCCCTCTCTCTCTATATTTTATTCCCTATATTTATCTTTGTCTCCTTAAGTGTGCAATGGGTACATTCAAGAGGTCTTAAAGGAGAATTATCATATATTTAATCAAATGGCATGCTACCTTGAGCATAACTCCCCAAGGACACATGCCATCCTTGGATTATTGAAATGAAACAACTAATCAAATTTTAGTTTCTCTTTTCCCTCTCTCTTTTCCTTTGTATCTCTTATATTTCTCTCTCTCATGCTCTCTCTCTATCTATCTATCTATCTAAGTTCATCTCTTTCTCTCATTCTCTATCTTTTTAGTTTCTATCTCTCTTTGTATTAGCTAATAAGCTACATATATTGTGAGATTTGAGCTTGAAACAAATCTCATGCTTGGAAACCACTATTGTGTCGTTGGAAAACAAGTTTCAACTGCCATTTAATGGTAAACCATCTACAGTGTAATGGTAAAATCCTCTAAAATATCAGGTAAAAGCCTATATATACTATTATATAATAATAAATATAATTATATTATATATAATTTAATATAATATTACTCTTATATTAAATATATACTATATTAATTATATTTTGTATTATATAAAAATATACTTATTATTAATTATTAATTATAATAATTTTATATCTATTTAATAATTTTGTTAAAGAATATTTAATATATAATTATAATAAGTCGAATAATTATATTATTTATTATGTAAAATATAACTAATATATACTTAACTATATTGTCGAATATTAAAAGCTAGCTAAATGGTGCCATAATTTTGACAATATCAAAACCTAGCTAAATGGCACCATAATTTTGAATTTAATTAACATACTCTAAACCTTAACAAAACCAAGTTGTAGCTCGTCAAATTGGAGAAGTGAAAGGTCAATACCAGTGCCGAGGAAGAGTTTGGAGGAGTGAAAACAAGGTCAATACCAGTGTCGAGGAAGAGTTTGGAGTCAAAACAAGGTCAATACTAGCACCGACAAAGAGTTTGGAGGAGTGAAAATAAATTCAATACCAGTGCCGAGGAAGAGTATGGAGGAGTGAAAACAAGGTCAATACCAGCGTCGATAACAAGGTTGAGGGCACTTAGGTAAAATTGACAACCAAGGGACAATGAGTACTGTAAGTTTGGCACCCCCATTCTCTTTAACCTACAATTTTCATTCCTAGTTTCCAAAGATCTTCTCCTACATTGGCACGCCCATTCTCGTCAAATGGTATAAGATAAGACAAAAAAAATAAAATTGCTTACTCTTTCACATTTTTATTGACCAGCCTCAGCTCTTGGAAAAACTCCCATAATCTACCCACATCTTGGTTTTTGGTGGGAACATGTCATTCTTTGTTGTACAACCTACCTCAAATCTTATGTCCACAAAGTTGCTAAAAACATTAAACAATAAGAAAAAATTTGAAGGTACAACTAAAAAGGGGTTATTTCCTTTTGGCCTCCTCCACCTCTTCTATTTCAACATAGCATGGAATTACGCTTACATAACATAAACTCAAACAAATGGAAGTTTATAGGGGCAAAGGAGCCCAAGTATATGCTAGGCTAAGATAGATCTAATGAATAAAAATAGAGGCATACAATTCTTCTTTAATACCTCCACCACAAACATATGCAAGGAAAGGTCTCCTCCCTTCTTGGTAGTGATAACCTCCTCCACACACAACCCTTAAAAATTATGAATAGAGGAATATAATATTTGAAGAACTCAAAGTTGATTCTCTCCTACCTAATGCAATATTTAGTCATTTTATCCTTACAAACATTTATAGTGATTACTAGAGGCACATAGACCAATTCTTCATAATAGAAGAATTTGATCATACTTTTCCAATGATGGCACTATGAGAAAACCTTAGGTTAAATGAATAATTCCTAGCTAAGTTCTTTAAATCATGCCCCACTTGCAGGATGAGGCAAAAAACCTAAACTATTATCACACATTCATCTCTTTGTTAATGAGTGATTGCATAATAGTGTGTCCCACTTATGGGATGAGGCAAAAAAATAATCTCAAAATTTCAAACTTACAAAATACCAGTTGAATGAAGAACCTTCATTTGAAGGTGATGTCATCATGACCTTTGAATGAAGAACCTTCATTCAAAAATGATGGCATGTCAAGACTTTCAAATGAAGTTATTTTTTATTTTAAATATTTCATGTCCAAAATGCTCTATAAAAGGAACCTTTGCATGAAGGACCTTCAAATGAAGACCTTAATTCAAAGTTCCTTCATTAGAACATCCTTCATATGAAGGTTCCTTTAATGCCATCCCATTATAGCTCTTAGAGTTGTTAGAGATATTTTTATTTCGAAGTATAGATTGAACCAACAAATAGTGTCACCATGACTCTACTAAGATATCCATCAAATTGATAAACCTTGACTTAACAATCACAAATTCACAAGAAAAATGCCCCTGTCAGCCCTAGGGCATCAATTCAATGCCAAGTTTATTTCTTTAATAGACCCCTAAATGAAATGAACCTCTATCATACCATGTTGCACACCAATCCACTGAGTTATAGTTCCAAGACACTGGGTGGATTGGTGGATGTCATTTCTATTTAGCCCTCAAACCCTTACACAGGCAAAACATGGCAGTCCTTGTATTTGATTGTTTTCTCCCACAAAACAGTGATTTAGCACTTCAAAACAAATTAAAATGAAAGGGAACACATATATATATCTACAAAAGTGATCTCAGAGCATTCCAAGCTTTTACGGATCCATACAACACAAAAGAACTTTAGAAAAACAGTAAAAACAAAGAAAATTGCTTCAAGAACGTGGTATTTGATATGAAATTTTGGTATCAACTTAGGGACTCCAAAAATTGCAAAAATTAAAATGGGATGGGAATATAATATGATAGAAGTGGGATAATAAATGCATCATTTGAAGCATCAAACCAATATGCAAAGATGAAAGAAAGTGCTAACCTCTTAAACTGAAAAAGTTTCTTTTAACTTTAAGTTTGTTGGGTAGCCAATTCTTTTAAGTTATCAAATCCTACCATCATACATAATCAAAATGTTTTTGTTTCAAATTACTATGAGCACTAAATTTCACTATTTGAATATGTTGAAACCTTGTCATAGAGAACTAGAACATTGATGCAACCACTCATCCTACCTTAAAACATACCAAAAGTCTCCTAGCAATTAGACATATGAATATTTAAGATGACTTAAACAATTTTTATTGCCAAAGCATAAACTTATGATGATTTAACCATGCCTAGTACACACTCCCTCCCCATTAACCACTTAGACATATGAAAATTAAATGTAAATTTTCTGCTATTTTTAGTCATGTAGGTGTCCAATAAACCACTTGGTGGTGTTTCCCTTCAAGTTTATTTACTTGAATGAAGAGAAAAATTCCTTTGATTACAATTAGAGAATACATTTGTGGCCTTGGTTGTGTAACTGGTGGACCACAGTCACATTTAACACTTGTTACAAAGTTTAGGAGTTAAAATGTTAAGTTGATTTGATTTGTGATGGACACATTTGGATGGTAGTAACAATAACTTGCAATCTATCAAGACTTGATTACCTTATAACCTGTCAAATTCTAGCGATGAAATGATAGATTAATCATAATGTCACCTTGGGATCACATCACCATGAAAGAACTTCATCCAACATCCTTATGAGTGCAGGTACCACCATATAGGTATTTTTCAAATCTATCTTCCTTGAGTGAGGGAAATTCAAGAAGAGAAGAGGAAAGTGAGACATGTGGTAGGTCTAAAAGAGGGAGATCAACTAGAGGTCAAAAGATCAGAAATTTTTTTTGTAAATGCATGGAATTTTTTCTTGCTAAAAGGGGGTCATGTTTTTATAATGATGAGAGAATAGGCAACATCGAGGTGCCTTTGAGGTAAAAACATCTATGGAAACAATGGGTACCCAAGGAACTTCCTCCAATAAACACTGATTTTTGTGTCAACGAGAGGATATATCACATAGCACCATCGCCATTATATGGTTCGGGCCTATTTTGCATGGACGACATAAAGGTTTGTTATGAAAAAGTTACTGAATTGAAGGAGTATATCGAACCCTATTACAATTACAAAGATTGGATGCAGCTAGTTCGATATACACGAAGTATGCATAGGTATGCACTGTTAGCAAATTATATACAGCTAAAAGATAAGGATGAAAATAAAGGAGTGGCTATGTACATTGACAGAAGGCCAAAAGCATCAGGGAATATTGCACGGTTTATAAAAAGTACACAACCTGGGTCAACAAATAAGCAACCTAATTGCATATTCGAGGCACATGAGGGAAACTGTGTATTCATATGTGCGATAAAATCATAACTGCAGGGGAAGAGTTGCTAATCGATTATAATTTGAATCGCTTAGATACAAACACAGTTACTATGGGGGTGGTATGTACTATATACCATTTTACCAAACCTCCAATTATTGACTCCAATATAACAATTTAATTATTATGTTTTATTCGTAAGTCCATTGGTTTCATTTCAGTAATGTTTTTTTATATTTAATTTTTGTCACAGCAGGACATTGATCATACGGGGAAAGCTCTCACCCAGACCATAGATCATGATGCATCTTCAAGGGCTTCTACTAGACAGGTTTACCTCATTGAATTGTACAAATTAGATATGAGTAAAATGTTTTATTATTATGTTTTTTTCATGAGTTTATTGGGTTAATTTTGATAATGTTTTTAATATTCTTGTTGTAGTCGGCTGATCAGGGAAAGGCACCAACAATAGAGGATCGAAACCATAGGGAGGTGTAGTCACTATTATGTGATGATGACATCCCATATTCAACAAACCCTCTCGATATGATAAGGAAGACCCAAAGAAATTGCAATGAAGAAATCCTTCAGTTGTTATTCATAGTGCCTCAAACAAATGGGATAAGAGAGAGGATTAAAATATTGACTGAGAGAGCACAAAACTTGCAAGTAAGTTGTCATGATTTCTTTAATTATAACATAAGTTCATTCATGGTTTTATATTTTGTACTATTTTATGTCATGAACTAAAATATGTGTTATTTTTACGAGATTTTTTGTGTCCTCATGATGTTGTTGGCCATGATCAGGGTACTGCAGGTGCGACCCGAGGAGTAGGGGTTGGTACAATTTTCCATCCTGATCTTCCTGCGCATACATCACATCATCCAACCCCATCATCCGTGTCTCTATTGTCAACTCAAATCTCAGCAATGCATACCATGCCAGCATCCGGTAGTGCACCCTCTAGCAGTGAACACATGCTAGAACATGCATCAGGACATGTACCTAGGGATGTAGAGGCCACTAGTACTGGTGATGTTTTAGCAGCATTTCCTGGATCTTCCCATATTACTAGTATGGGAACATTGCTGGTGTGATTTGTGGTGACCGAGGATTTCGTTCCCATAAATATAGAGAAGGTCCCAGGTACTTTAAAATGTTTTAATTATTATTATATATAATCCAATTGAAATTTACTTATTGATCACTCTTTTTAGACTAATGATCCCATGATCATTTTGCAGGAAATGATGTTTTTAATAAACATCTAAGTGATATTACATTGGAGCTCTTCAGGCCCACCATATGTACATAGCGGAATGCCAAAAATTAAGATTTAAAAGATGAGCTCATTAACCGTTTAATTGTGATGTTCAGTGATAAAAAATTCAACCGAACCAAGGTCCTTAAGAAAGATGGTACCTATCTCAAGTATGTGAGGGACCAATATAGGTCACATTTAGAGAAGAACAAAAAGTACAAGCATCCCCCCATGATTCTAGAGAGGGAGAGGAAGGACCTGGTGTCAGATGGAAAGGAGAAGGTTGATAAGAAAAAAAGGAAAGACACCATCAGGCCAAAGAAGGTATGTGATACTATCAACAATGTAATTATATACTGATTACTCTTTCTTTTTACATAATCTAATGTATTTCAAAATTTTCATAGGCTACCCGACACATCAAAGGCAACAAAGGCAAGACTAGAAAAACATAGGCAACACAAAATTGGCTCTAGTGGTTATATTAAATTAGCTGTATGAATTGTAAGTATCAATAAATGAAATATTGCATCCAAATAATAAATTACAAACAATTTTGATTTTATCACACCATAGAAGCAAAATTCATGATCTTATGCAAAAATGCAGGGCTCTGAATTCAATAGAGTGCCCACAGAAGAGGACCTGAAGATTTCCTTCCAACAAGGCTATGGAGCCCTAGCTGAATGCCTAAGAGTCTCGACTGGGCAAACACAATCTTCCACTACATCCGACACATAGGTAAATAAACTCAATAAAGTTTATTTAAAATTGAATACTTGTGCAATCTATTCAATATTAATTTCCACCAAAAACTAATACTGCACATGACATTGGAATGCAGCCTGGTGAGGGTGGAGCACAACCTACAAATGAAGGTCATGGTGTGCATCTCGGTACTAGAGATATTCATGTGTTATACAAAACACAGTATGGATTAATACAATTAAACATCTTTAATTGCATTTGGTGTATTAATTAATGTAACCTTTTGTGTTTTAACTTTAGAGCATGTAGAGTGTGATCAACATGTTGAGTATGATCGGGCTAGACAAGATCAAGAACATGATGTGGCCCCATCAAGTAAAGAGGACCACTCTAATGTTCTTTTAAACATATTTAACTGTAATTGGTGTATTAATTAATGTAACCTTTCGTGTTTCAACTCTAGATCAGGATTTAGAGGGTGTTCAGCATGTTGAGCATGAGGCTATAAGACAAGATCAGGAACATGATGTGGCCCCATCAGGTAAAGAGCACCACTCTAATGTTCTTTTAATTAATGAAATACTTGTAACAATAATAATAAAACATATCAATTTAACATTTCTTTGCTATTGTAGCAGACGCCCCCTTGCAGTGGCATCCAAGTCGTGAGTACACGACTAGGCATACATTAAAATCATGAGAAGAGCTCAGAACAACTAAACGGGGGACAAATGATTTAGAAAATGATACTCCACTTCAACTTTTTTTAGCTGCAAAAAAGAAACAAAAATTTTTTATTGTAATCATATTATTGATAATATGTAAAAACTAAAAGAATGAATGTTATATGTTAATGAATGAATTTGTTATATGTTATATGTTAATGAATGAATATTATATGTTATTAGTGCAGGATGAATGAATGAATGTTATATGTTTCTAATGGATGAATGAATGATTAATGTTATATGATCGTGTATAGGGAATTGAGAGTGATGTGAGGGGGGGTAGGGGGGAGGGGCCAAATGAGCTTCCACTATCATGTGGTTGGCCCTATTAAGTAGATAATATTAAATTATTCTCGAAACAAAGAGAAGCTCAATAAGGTAATGCACTTTTCAATATAAGAAATGCATCATTTGAAGCATCAAACCAATATGCAAATATGAAAGAAAGTGCTAAATTTTCACTATTGTGGTAAGAAAATGATTCTTTATACCCTGATGCCTTAATTTTCCAAGCCAATTTCTCCTACTTTGCATAGTTCTGCCATGTTTGTGGATGTGATATGTCTCCTACACAAAAAACATGTACCAGTTTACGGCCTTCAATCCAACTACATCCAAGTATCTTTTTAATTCCTCTATCTTTCATCAATCTCTTTACTATTTGAACCTCATACAAATGTTTTAGATGAAGAACCCATTATTGTGAAATGTGCCTTGAGTTGAGTAAAGTGAATCCATGCTCTGCATCATAATTTGAAGTTGTTTCCATTCTAATGTTATGAGTTTAGTTTGTTTGTATGGATTTGTATGAATACCACATTGTGTTGTGTGTGGATTTGGTTTCAAAGCCCTGTTTCTTTTGGTTTTAGTGGTGACATAACTCCAAAATTTGACTTTTGTGCATAACAAGTTAGTGGAAAATTTGACTTTTGTGCATAACAGGTTAGTGGAAAATTTGACAGCTCTGAAGGGTTTAGAGGCTTGATTGAGATAGATACACAAATATTTGGATCTTGTTGTTGATGGGAGGCTTCCATTTAACCATGAAATTTTGTACCATCTATAGGTATGCAAAAATTTCTCTACTTACATTCATTCAACTTACTATAATATAATATCTAACAAAAATATCCTTTTCATTATACTTAGATGGATTTTCATGCCCTATTCCAAAGCACATGTTTTAGAATAGGCAAGAAGGGTGTTGGCAAGGGTTAGGGAATTTGGCTTTACACTTGCCAATTCCATAGTTTACTTCATTCATCTAGCATATTGCCAATGCGTTTCACAATTGTTCGAATCATATCCTATAATTATAGAACTAGTAAAATTAAAATATGTAAGTTTCAAATATGGTATTACATATCTTTCTATGAATTTTTGAAAGAAAATATAAAAATGGAGAAGTAATAACAAAATAATTTGCATAATTTCTAAGAGATCGGGGAACTTTTTTGCAGAGTTACCTTGAATATATTTAAGACAAAAGTAACTTATAGATATTGAAGCAGAATATCGGTGGTCTAAAATCACCAGTCGACACATCTTAGTAGTATCTCAATTCAAGAGCACTAGGTCCACTATCCATTAGCCAGTAAAAAAAATAAAATCGATTCATAAAATTATTTTGTTCTAATAGGGTTGACGGGTTTCTTGTTTCTTTTTTATTTTCAGGAAGTCATCAATATACCCTTGGTTTTCCTACCTTCTCTTGCCTCGTGGCCAGAGAATTTCTACATAAGGCATCAAAGTAAAATTCAAGATTGACAATGGCAATCAGTAAAAGGTCAGTATAACTTAATATTAATTGGGTATGATTTTGTTTTTTCAAGACCAATTTAGATTCATTTTCAGCTCACACTGCTTTTATTTACATTCATGTTTTTCTATTATCCATTTTCCTTTACATTCATATTCTTCTATACATATTGTGTTTACAATAATGTTTTTTCCTTAATTTAATCTATGGGAGAGGACCCAGTACCTGAGCATATTTCAATAGTTGTGATAGTAGTGGTTTATATAATGCCCAATATTTTTATCAATATTGGACCAATAGTTGTGACTTTAAAGTTTTTAGTGTTGATGATGACTAGTAGTATAGAATGACATGAATTAATAACCTTGAAGTTTTTCTTGAACTGTATAGAATTTTTATTTTTTTTGATAGGTATAACGCAGTCAAGCTGCATCTATTAATATCGATCAAAATACATTTGAAAATGTTGGTTCTAGGCTATGCCAGTCACTAATTATAGTTACAAAATTTTTGCAGACTATCCCTAGTTGATTGCCAAAAAATATTGAATTCCCCCGAGTTTTCAAATATTTTCATACATTTTCATCATAGAAAGCCATCGTTTTCACCAGGTCCAAAAACTCCCTTAGCCATTGAATGCTCTAAACTTCGATCACTCCCAGCCATTTGCAGAGGAAGGTCACTCCAAGCTCCACTCGATATCAGTGACGAGCCAACTTCTCTCCCTTGACATCCAGGATCAATGGCTGCCAATCCACTACAACTCCTTCTCAAAACATCTTCTTCATGTCATCAGGGAATGGTATCCTGACTCCAAGCCTTGCTATGTCCACCATGCCCATGTCTTCTTCCAGTATCCTGGCCATGAAGACCATCCTCGGGAGGAGTAGGCATTGAACCTTTGGCATGTTTAGGTCCATTAGGGATGCTAGGAAGCACGACAAAATGTCTGAGTTCACCCTTGTTCTATTTCTTGAGAAACAGAACTTTTGGTCCAACACCATTCGCATAGCTTTGAGGCATAAGATATCCTTGTTTAGGAAGATATACTTCAGCCTCTAGTCTAAGATAAACCCGATGAATGCTACTTCCATCCTCCAACATTTTTACTTAATGGGAGTCTCCATTTTTTAGTGCAAAGGATATCAAGCACTTCTCCTTAAATAATTGGGCTTTCGTCTCAACTAAGTTGAGGGCCAACCTACCAGCATTAATTTGCTTTGTATCTCCCACCATTCTCGGTTCCTTCTCTTGCTTCGGTGAGTATCTACTCCTGCGTGTGACATTGATTGTCATTTTAATCCTTTTTCAGTGATTATTCTTGTCTTTTGGTGGCTCAATCCCCCAATTCGGAAATGGGATTTAATGTTAGTGACTGATATGCCTACATTTGAACAAATAGTTTTGTTTTTTTAAACTGCATTGTTTCATCAAAATTTTGATGCACCTCCAAAAGCGTCTGACAAATTTGCAATACATTCGACGAAACTTTTGTCATAATGACTTTCCTATTTCGTCGCAATTTCAACAGACTTCTTTTGTTGTTCTTTCGATCTCAAGTATGTCACCAAGAATCCTGCCGATGTAATCTTATCGGCGTGACATAGTGGGTCGGGTAGACATTCTGAACTTACTCCAATGGTATATGTCTTGCCGATATGCTTCCCTCATGCTTCATCAATGAGACAAGATGAGTATCTCGACGATGAAACTTTATCACTAAGACCACAGGCTAGTCCTCTTGATATATCTTATCAGGCAATTTTGATCGTTGTAATAGTCTTGATCTTTCATTAATATTTGCAATACATCCGATGAAAGCATCTGATGAATTTGCCATAAATCCGATGAAAGCATCCGATGAATTCGCAATATGTTCGATGAAAATTTCATCGTAATGACTTGCCTATTTCATCATAATTTCGATGGACTTCTATTGTTGTTCTTTCGATCTCAAGTATGTCGCCAAGACTCCTATCGATGTAATCTTATCAATGTGACATAGCGGGTTAGGTAGACATTCAGAACTTACTCTAATGGTATATGTTTTGCCGATATGCTTCCCTCATGCTTCATCGATGAGACAAGATGAGTATCTCACTGATGAGACATTATCACTGAGACCACAGGCCAGCCCTCCTGATATATCTTTTCAAGAAATTTCAATTGTTGTAAGAGTCTTGATCTTTCACCAATATTTGCAATACGTCCGATGAAAAGTTCGTCGTAATGACTTGCCTATTTTGTTGCACTTTTAACAAAAAAAATTTGTTGATCCAACGCTTTGGCAAAGGCATGCCACTTGTGTTTTGCCTACTTTTCGTCACTCGATCAATGAAATTTCTGTTGATATTCTGACAAACACTAGGGCCCTTTTTTAGTGGCGGCAAACCGACGAAATTGAGTCATGATTTTGATGTTTTAAAGCTAGTTGGGAAAGTGAAAAAAAATTAGCGATGGAAATTATTTCAGCGATTCGTCGGTATTCCGACAATAGATTATTGATATTCCAACAAACGTTCATTAGAAATTGGAGTCAAATACAATAGTGAGTTGATGAAGGATTAGAAGAGGGTTAGGTGGCTAATGATGATTAGGATCCAACTTGCAAAAGTTGGAGGATGTGACACCTCCTAATCATGGATTAGGAATGTGTACATCCCTAATGATGGGATTAGGAGATGAATTAGGATTAAGTGTGGATGGGACATAAAGGGATTTAAATAAGTGGGTTATTTATTTAACTCTTTGGAAGAAAAGGATAAAGGGGTAAGGTATTTAATTATTTAACTAAATACCTTAGGGATTTAGAGGACTTACAGGATGTTAATTAAATAATAGTAACATTATTTGACTAATGTGGATAAAATATTATTTAGAAGAAAAAGGATAAATTTGACTAAATGTAAGTGGTCAAATTTAGGTGTCTACAATACTATTTTTATTTTGATTTACTATAGAATGCATCATTTTTATTTAGAGGCAGGTCCAAAGGAAGTGCTAGTTTTATTTTATATCATTCCTTTATATATATATATATATGTATATGTATATATTTCTTATTTCACTTGGGTAGTTATGAATAGATATGTATGAAGCCATGTTGTCTATGTTATATATATATATATATATATATATATATATATATATTAAATATGTTCATAAAGGTGAAGTATTTAGAATTATTACAAATCCATTTGAGAGTTTATTTGAATTAATTCGTTTTGCTTTGTATACATATGTGAAATGTATAAGGAACCTCCATGTGAGTGTAAATACATGATTAAGATAATTTATATAAGTCTCATAAGAGGAAAAATGAAGAGTAAAATAATAATTTATAAGGCCACAAGAACCTAAAAGGATAAGAATAAAATAGTTTAATAACCTTCATAATATAAAGAATATCAATTTACAAGGCCCAATGAACTAAACATGGCACATCGTACTATATATAAGCATAAGGGTTTGGATATGGATGTATACAAATTCTCTATATGAGAAACCAGCTACACATGTACCAAGGAAAAGAAGAAAATTGTATAAAGGAATTTAGTGAAAGATTAAAAAGTTCTTCATCTTCAAAGGGTCTTCAAAATTGAGTTTCAAAGGATACAATTACATATCAAGTTTAGAATCTACATGTGGAATCACATCCAAAAAACCAAGAGCAATGGGCAAGAAAGGAAATGTGGAAGCAAAGCCTTTTTATGTCAAGTCTATCTATAAAGAGTACTATTTACACAATGATGAGAGACATCTACTTGAAGATCTAGCAAAAAGACAGGTGTCTATTGAGTTTCATGATTGGGATAATAATTATAACATGTTGAGAGAATATTATCCCAACATCATTGGTTGAGACTGTGAGATTTGAGATTCATTTCCTTATTTTTGATTTTATGTTTTTGTTTTACTTATGTTCTTAGAATATGGATGATGTAAATACACCCTTAGAATATGTTTTGTATGTATCATATCACTTCTTTATTTTATTTCTATGTGTTCTCTTCTTTTGTTTATACTATATATTTGGGATGATGCAAATTTATAGAGTGTGTGCAACCACTCTCATCATGCTGACCAAAACATAGTTATTTTTTATGTTTTTAATATTTTTACTAGATTGGTGTTGTGCTCCTTGATTGTGCTATATATCATTGAATTAAGTTATACTTCAAGTTATATTTTCATCATCATTTCACCTTCTATATTTTTTTTTTTCTAATTATCTTACTTAACATGTTGATCTTGTGATTATCTCTGTCATGTTTTCCCTGCTTCGGGCATGGAAATTTTCATGATATATTTTCCTCATTGATCATATTTATAATTGCATGCCTATCTTATGTTTCCATGTATATACCATATTCACATATTAATCTATCATGCTTATGCTTACAATCTTATTTTATGATTACATGTTTACATCTCACATTATAATGTGATACATTCTAACATGATCTTATTTAACACTTTGCTTATTATCACTTGTTTATTATCCTCAACATTGGGGGAAAAGTTGTTGTCATCATTTTATCTCTCATCACCTATGGATCTATACCTAAATATCCTTATGTTATCTTATAATTATCATATGCTAATACTTATAACATCGTTACATGAATATTAGACTCAAATGAGTATATCTTTTAAATGCCCATTTTTCTCATCTCTTCCAATTCCTTGCATAATTTGTATGCAACTAATTGGAGAGGGAATATAATATAATTGATGTCCATTGATTATTTTCATAGTTGTGATATCTCTTTCACAATCCAATTTTTTTCTATTGTGTAAGATCCTTCATGAGCACATGTTTATTAATTTCTTGTGTAAGCTCCCCTTTAACCATATTTACCAATTCCATGCAAAAATATCCTTCACAACCACATGCAATAACTTATTGTGCATATTTTTTGCAGTCACATATATTATTTTCTTCGATAGACTCCTTCACAACCACATTTATAAATTCCTTGTGCAAGCTCCTTCATAACCATATTTATCACTTTTTTGTACCTCCTTTCCAATCATATTACCTTTTTTTGTTGGCTTCCTCAGAACTCCTCTCTCTCTCTCTCTCTCTCTTATATATTTTATTTTATTTTAGTTTTTGCCTATGATGTGGGGGAAGAGGAATCAGAAGAAGAAAAGGAAGATGGTGAGGAGGAGAAAATTGAGATTGAAGAGGATGAAAATAATGATGATTTGACTATTCAGGATGAAGGAAATATGGGCAATGAGATTAATATTGATGACTCTAGCATGGATTTTATGAAGAGTAGACTAACTTATTTGCAGGTTTAGGTGGATGATATGGAAAAATCCCTAGTTACACTAACGAAGGTGACTAATAGGCTTATGTGAAGAGCGATGATGGGTGTTATTTTTGGACAAACGAAAAATAACTAGGAAGCTGAAAAAACTAGGGAAGTTTGATGAATTAAAGGTGCTTGACGATTTAGAGGGACCTAACTGGAGGGATTACATTCCCTCATTGGTGAATATGGGGACCTATTGAAAAATCCAAGTAATGGCTTTCTTCTGACACTATTTAATGACTACTATCCTCTTTTTTTCCTTTTACTTCCAAATTTCGGACTGCTATTTTATAATAGCCTTGTTATGGATGGTGGATTTGATCAATGGTATGTGTAGTTTTAATTATTTTAGTAGAAAAAATATTGCTTTTGATTAATTCAGGCTAGTCTATGGTTATGGTGTTGAATTATGGCCTGCGTGCCACTCTGGTTACTATTTTTTGATGTTGGCTAGTGGTGTTGTTTCCCACCTTGTTTCGATTCCTTTTTGTTTTTTTGGTTGTAACCATGGGATCAGGGCCCTTTCCGTGCTTATCTACTCAAAAAATATTATTTTAAAACTCTATCAAATACTACTCATATAATTTTGTTGCTTGTAGGTACAAGGATGAAGTTTCTATTACAAGAAGCAAGTGTGGGTATTTATCCATAACTATATTTTTTAAATACATGACTTATTTAATTTCATATTTCTTTCTTGTTTCACTTTCAAAAATGGGAAAACATGCAAGGTATACACTTTTTCCCTTCTTTGTTGACTCACTTTGGCCCACTTGTCCCATATGCAATGATTGGTGTACAAATGACACATGTGTTTTTGAATAAACTTGGTAATTAACCATAGCCAAACTAAATTTAAGTCCACACATCTGAAGGACTTGAATCCAATCTATAGATTTACCATTTCTTAACTTGAGTTGAATTTGTAATGTGGTTTTATTGAGAAAGGTGTTTTGTACACCTTATATAATAATATTGATAATAATTTAAAAATAAGCATTTAATTATGGTGCATTCTACAGACATGGATACCACATGGATTAGGTATTCTTGGGGACAATATTATATAAGATGTTGTGATAAATAATTAATGTGGGTGTCACATTAAAAAATATTTAATATTGAAAAAATATAGTACTAATATTTAATTTAGGGTCATGGTTTAGTGAGATCATGGTTTTGAGACACAAGGTTTTTGTAATAACACTTGGAGGTTTAGTACAAGCTTGTATTATAAAAGAAATCTCATTAGTAGTTGTTGAGGTTTTCTTGTTCAACCTTTGACTTGTTGGTTAAGGTTAGATTGAGCATCTCTTATAGGTTACATATGTGGAAGCATGGATGAGGATGTGTGGTTACATAGTTCTAATTTTTTGCTCACATAGAGGAATGCAATTCTAGGGTGCTAGACATGCTTCAAAGGCCTTGCATGGAGACTCTACAAATGTATTGCAATATTTTTCTTGAGATAATACTTTGAGTATGTGAGTGATTTTGGAGGCTAAGTTTCTTCTCTTGAGAGGGTTTTCTTAGGGCACATCTAGTGTAATATTGTGGGATGTTTGTTATTCATTTACATTGTGTATTCTAAATACTTATTTTTCATTTTATTATCTCATGAGGGTTATGTGGAAATGGTATATATTTTCTTGCAATTTATTTTTATTTGGTATTATAGCCTAGTTGTTACGTTATGAGATGAGAGATCTTCATGGGTTATCCCACAATACTGGTTTACAATTTTGTTGAGGAAGGAAATTTGCAAAAACGCTCCCATAAAAGAAAAAATAGTTTTTAGGGGTTTGCATGAACTAGGATGTTTGTATGGACCCAAAAAGGGTTTCGTATGGACCCTGGTACGAGCAAACCCTATTTAATGATGCAACCCACTTTTTGACAATTTTTTTAAATGAAGAAAATGGAAAATTCGAAAAAAGGGGGTTCGCTCAAACCAGGGTCCATGTGAACCCCCTTCAAGGGAACCCCCAAGGGGTTTCACTCGAACTAGGGTCCATACAAACCCCCTTTTTCCCCTTCCCCTCCTCTTCTACCAAATCTCTACAAAAAAATTCCTTTTGAAGCTTGCGTTGAGGATGAAAATGGAGGATACTTCACAGACCCAACTGGGTGATGGTAGTCCTCAAAATGAACTATCCATCAAATATAATTTTAATATGTTTTGGTTTTATTATGTTTTTTTTTAGTTTGATTAAACATAGGTTTTTCACCAAAAATCAAGCTCTTTGTTATGCACATGTGGAAAAATAGTAGATTATAAAAACAAAATCTGAAAATAATGTATGGGCTAGGTATTGATGTCCTTGATCCAATAAAAAATAAATTGAATTTCGATACATACAATTTTTTTTTATGTTGTATATGGTTTGCCTATGAATTGGAATTGGTTTGACTTCAAAACTTATTTAAGGAAAAAATATTCAATAAAACACTATGAAACCAAATGAACTTGTTAGATATCATAGTCAAAAATCTAAATTTTAAAAAATTAGAATTTTATCCTTCATAGAAAAATATTATACTGTTTATGGTGAGCATCACTCCTTAAAAATGGTGTTTATTGATAAAAAGTAGTTTTCGAAGGAGATGGAAAAAAATGCAATCTTATTCAAAAATAAATAAAAAATATATATAAATAGAATGCTTGTTGGGTTTCTAAACTATGGTTACTTTCTGGGTTTGTGACAAATTAAATCTAGAATTGATTTAATGTTTGAGTTGTGAAAAATATGCATATTAATCTCTAATTGTCTCTATTTTATATGATCAATAATGCAATCTTAAACCTATATATTATATTATAAGATCTACAAATTAATTTTGTAGATTGTCTATACTTACATGATTTAAATCAAAATATCTATAAATCACAAACAAAACATATTTGTATAATATTATTATCTCAACTATTAATTATAAAATTATTATTTTGCTTGTATTTCTTTCCAAACTTATTCATCTGAAAAAATTTCATGAGCGTGAGAAAATGGAAAGAAAGCCTTATCCTCAACTCAAGTGGATGCCCCACTTTAACCATAACAAGCCAATACAAACACTAGTTTCTTCCCCTAAGAGATTTTTCTTAGGGCACATCTAGTGTAATATTGTAGCATATTTGTTATTCATTTATATTGTGTATTCTAAATACTTATTTTGCATTTGTTTATCTCATGAGGGTTATGTGAAAATTTGGTATATATTTTCTTGCAATTTCTTTTTATTTGATATTATAGCCTAGTTGGTAGGTTATGAGATGAGAGATATTCCTAGTTTGGTGTGAGTGGAATCTTATGCATATTTGAATCCATGGTCTTGCCGAAAAATAATTAAGGCATTTCAAGCTTTCAATCATGTTTGTAGATATGGGGTGTTACAAATTTGGGGTTTTTAGTTTATTTGGATTTTTTTAATTAGGTTATTTTTGTGAGGGTTTTGGAAGTGAAGTTCTATAGATGACCTCTAGGGAAAAAAATATTGAGCTATAAAGCCTTCGTAGCCATACAAATCCATACAAATGTGTAAATTTGTATGATCCATACATTACAATAGTTGGTGGTATAATTAAGTATAGACAAAATATTCCTTATAACTTTTGTTAGCCCTAAGCTACCCTAGTACAGTTAATAAAAATAAAAAATAAAAAAATATTGTTGAGTTGAGTATGGAGGTGATGTCACCCCATGTGCGAGGTTTTAAATTTAGATGAAGCTCGTAGTCATGGGGTAATCAATCCCTTGGTTCCACCAAGTTGAGGGTATTGAAACCCTAACAAGTTGGGATTGGCCTACCTACCACTTGGGGTGCCACCTCTATTAGTGGAAGACACTCACTCATTGCCTCCTCTAGTCATTTAAATTATAAAGCCTCTAGCCACACCACCCAACTCGCCACCACCATCAGGGATGCCACTTATTTTCTCTTCTCACAAGCTACCCTTTAATTGCCCAAATAGTGTCAAGGTGTTTTTCTAATTACCTTAATGAAGCAAAAAAATTCAGTAGGTCATATCTCCCTTATACATCGTTAGATATTATTTGACTTCTTATAGTCAACAAAAAGCTCTTTTCAAGCATTTCATAATGGTATTGGTGGTTTTCTAAATTTTGTTGTTTGTGATAGAAAATACTGTTTGAACATTGATTTATTCTCATTTATTCAACATGTCATATCTTTGTGCCCATGATGTTTGATTTTGGATTTCTTATAGGCAATGACAAGCATTTTTAGAGTACTTCATAATGAATATGGAGTGAAAATGTTTGTATATACTATATTTAATTATATTTCTATATAATTACTTGTTGGATTTCTAAACTGTGATTACTTTGTGGGTTTGTGACAAATCAAATCTAAAATTGATTTAATGTTTGAGTTGTGAAAAATATGCATATTAATCACTAATTATCTCTATTTTATTTAATTAATAATACAATCTTAAACCTATTTATTATATTGTGAGATCTGCAAATTATTTAAATTTATAGATTCTCTATACTTACATGATTTACATCAAAATATCTATAAATCACAAACAATATTATTGTCTCAACTACTAATTATAAAATTATTATTTTTATCATTACATCTATCCAAATATTGTATTGCTTTCCAAACTTATTCATTAGAACTAAAAATTCCATGAGCATGAGAAAGTGGAAAGCAAGCCTTATCCTCAACTTAAAGTGGATGCCCCACTTTAAACCAAAACAAGCGAATACAAACACTACTTACCATTCAAACTTGTGATTGGCTTCGTTATGCTAAATTTATCTTTTCTATACTATAAAATTTTTACACGTGTTGAGTTGTAATAAGGTGGTCTGGTTTCCGTACTATTTGTGGTGCAAAAAATAAAATAAAATAAAATAATTGCCAATTACGTCATTTCCACCTACCAAGAATACGCCTAATATCCCACGTTCTTACGACTAGAATTCTTTTAAGGATTTATGCTATTATTAAATTTGACAATAAATGATACGGATCAATTAATATAGAGCTTAAATTTCTTGACGTGTAAAGTAGTTTTTCATGCGAGGGGAATCGGATTGCATTCCAGAGAGTTTGGAGTGCATGTACACCGTTCCGTACAAAACTCTTTGACAAGGAATTTGAGCCTCTTTAGGCAAAAGTCGTAGCGTTGGTAATAAGCTTGAAAGGAGAGGGTGGAGTTCTATCAAAAGTTCTTCATTGGAGATTGGAAGGCTTGTTATAATTAGAAAGTATTATTTGTTTTGTTGTAGATATAATAATATTGTCATCTTTGTGTATAATTTTGATTTTGATTTCAAGACCTATTAAATTTATTTCTGTTTTTTTTTTTCAAAGTTCTTGGTGACTTTCCATTTTTAATAGTTCTCATATTTCTATAAGCATCTTTAGGTAATGCATGGGTAAAAAGTGAAGCTATCAAAGTAGGCAAGTTTGTGTTAAAGGTATTTTATGAGGTAATTTTTTTTTAGATTATAGGAATTGGGTAGCACGACCCTCTTTTTTAACGTGATCGGCGACGTTGGCATGACATGCCCTCTGGTACCACAGGGGTGGGGAGACTAGACCTCGTGACCAACCTCCTGCAACAGGAAAGGTTTAGCCAATCGAGCTAGAGCCCCCACCCCATTTTATGAGATAATTCACTTTGATAGTTTTTGTGATATTTTTTTGAATATTTGAATTTGATATTATAGTAGATTAGAAAACCCCATATTTAATATTTTTTGTTCTTGTTATATGTCATTTTGAATCAATGTTTTAGATGTTGAGTTTACAAAGTAATTTGACTATGTTGACATATTTGTCAAAGTTGATGATTGAACTCCTACAACACCCCAAGGATCACTTGTAATTGAAATACCCTATCACACAAAAGAAAATCAATTGATTTGTTATGAAGCTTGAGATTCTATTAGATGCAAAAAATATATATTATAATATAAATGAAATCCTTATTATTAAAAAAGGATGAAACTTTAGGATATGCTATAATTTGAGCATGACATGTGTCTTAATCCTATGACTTGAGACACAAAAAATTACATGACCTAAGTAAGCTTAAGTATGCTAGAGTGAATATGGACCTAATAATAATTAATTAGGTGATAACCTTTTTCACTCTAAGACTCCCCTTAAGTGCAACTTACCTAGAGTATGATGAAATCTAAAGATGCACTAATGATGAATGCATCGATGGGTTCTAACTTAAGGTTTGATGAGGTATCCATGTACAAACAAATAAATGCTTGGGTATGTGCAAGATCATCATGGAAAAAATAGGCCCTTGAGTGGTAATGAAAAATCAGAAAAATCAGAGTTAGGCAACTTGAAGTAAAAATTTGAATAAGTTATCTATATCATTTAAAAAATATGTAAGAGTAGAATCTATAGCAAATTGAATGTAGTTTCTACTACTATATATATATCTATTTGGTGAAAATTTGAAATTTCAATGCAGTAGTAATTAAATTTCAGGGAAAAAATAAGAAGTGGGTGTTTGTCTAACCACCCTAACCACAATAAAATGATAATTATTTTTTTATAATATTTTAGATATAAGTAGAGGACTCATGTCCCGATGTGATGCATATATTTTTTGTATTTGTTTTCAACGTAAATAATTAATTATGATTTTTTTATTACAACTTTTAAAAAATATAAAAACTTGTATGTCTGACCACCTTAACTTGGTCAAAACTTTATGAAATTCATTTTTTTTTTAATCCTATAGTATGTGAAGCATAGAATGTGATACGGTTTGAAAGATATAGATGTTTTTCAATCAGCCTATCAATCAGGACTTTAGTCGTAATTCAAATAGAAAATGAATAACAATTATTTATTAAATTCAAAGTAAAGCATAATTTATATTGGTGGAAATCTGAGAATCTCTTTTAAAAACCCTTTTCGTTTCATCAATTTAGGGTAAAAAAAGTTGTCGACCACATGGGAAAAGTCTAGAAAAACAAGGTAAGTTGTTAAACACAGTTTTTGTGTTGACTTCTTAGGATTGGCATGTCCTAGCCAAATTCTGAAGAAACCCAAGGCTAATCCCTAGGTATTAGGTTTTTTGTTAGACATATCGAATATTCGATTCAAATCGGATATCCAATTTGAAACGGATATCCGATTTTTTTATATAGAATTAAAAAAAATCTAATATAGTTTTTAATATATGATTTAAAAAATTGCAATAAATAGTTTATAGTTTATTTTAATATATCTAGTTGAGAATATACAATATAGTTTATAATTCAAAATATAATTTATGATAATCTCTTACAGAATTATGTATAATATATAATATATTATATGATTATGTATTATATTTAAATATTATTTATATATTTTAGTTAATGTATAAATATTTATATATATATATATATATTAGTTAATATAAAAAATATTATATAACTAATTAATATCACTAATATACAAAATATTTAAATATTATCTCTTTCCCTCTCTCTCTCCCTCTCTCTCACACTATCTCTCTCCTCTTCCCCTCTCCCTTCCCCCCTCTCTCTGTATCCCTTTCCCTCTCTCTTTCCCAATCTCTATCTCTCCCTCTCCCTCTCTCTCCCCTTCTTCCCCTCTCCCTTCCCCCTCCTAATTCTCTCTCTCTCTCTCCCCTTCTTCCCCTCTTCCCATCTACCTCCCCCCTCCTAATTATCTCTCTCTATCTCTCCCTTTCCCTCTATCTTTCCCCCTCTCTATCTCTCTCTATCTCTCCCTCTCTTTGTCTCTCTCCCCTTCTTCCACTCTTCCCCTCTCCCTTCTCCCTCCTAATTCTCTCTCTTTATCCCCTTCTTCCCGTCTTCCCCTCTCCCTCCCCCCTCCTAATTCTCTCTCCCTCTCTCTCCCCTTCTTCCCCTCTCCTTCTCTCTCTCTCTCTCTCTCTCTCCTCTCTTAGGTATTTCCTCTCTCCTCTCTCCCTCTCCCTCTCCTCTCTCCCCCTCTCTCTCTCACTCTCTCCCTCTCTCTCCTCTCTCTCCCTCTCCTCTCCTCCTTCTCTCCTCTCTCCAACTCTCCCTCTCCTCCCTCTCTCCCTCTCAGGTTTTCCTCTCTTTCTTTCCCTCTCTCTCTCCCTCTCTCCCTCTCTCCCATTCTATCTCTCCCTTTGTCCCACTCTCCCTCTGTCCCTTTCTCCCCCTCTCTCCCACTCTTTATCTCTTTGTGTCTCTCCCACTCTTCATCTCTCTCTATCCCACACTCTCTCTCCCTCTCTCCCTCTCTCTCCCCTTCTTCCCCTCTCCCTTTCCCCTCCTAATTCTCTCTCTATCCCTTCTTCCCCTCTTGCCCTTTCCCTCCCCCTCCTAATTCTCTCTCTCCCTTTCCCTCTCTCTCTATATATATCTCTCCCTTTATTTGTCTCTCTTCGCTTCATCCCCTCTTCCCTTCTCTCTTCCCCCTCCTCCCTCTCCCCCTCTCTCTCATTCCCCTCTTTCCCCTCCTAATTCTCTCTCTCTCTCTCTCTCTCCCATTTTTCCACTCTCCCTTCCCCTCCTATTCTCCCCTCTCTCTCTCTCCCCCTCTCCCTTCACCCTCCTAATTATCTCTCCCTCTCTCTCCCCTTCTTCCCCTCTTCCACTCTCCCTTCCCCCTCCTAATTCTCTCTCCCTCTCTCTCTCCCCTTCCCATCTTCCCATCTTCCTTACCCTTGCTCCCTTTCCCTCCCCCCCTCTCTCTCTCCCTTTCCCTCTCTCTCTATCTCTTGTCCACCCTCCACCTCCTAATTACTCTTGGATCTATGTGTGCCACAAATCAGATATTCGATTTGTGGCACCAAAATCTTACCGCCACAATACATTTTTACATCTTTTTCAAATATTGCCCAACCCCAAATCGGATATCCGATTTTTTTTACTTTTAAAAATCAGATATCCGATTTGTACAACTTAGGCTTGGGCATTTCTATGGAGCAATGTACTGACAGCCAACCCAAAAAATTGTCAACTCGGGATTTCCACATTTTTTGGCGAGTGAGAAACTCTACTTTTTTCATATTGCCACTTTTTGGCCCATCATGATCCTACACATGCCCGCCTCATAATTTGAAGAAAGAAGAAAACCTAATGGGAAAAAACTCCTCTCCAAAAAAGAGAAAAAAACTAACATGTACATGCGATGGAAGAAAGAAAGATGGCTCAATGTGATCATCCAAGAACCACTTGTGTCATAAATGTATAATATATATCTCTTTTATGGGAAAGAAAAGATAAGACTATGTATCCCCTCACAAAGAAGTAGCTCTTGTACTAATGATGAATGCTTGAAGATAGTAAATAATACACTACTTGTAAACTGCAAAATTTCTCCCCTTAGGAAGAAACAAATCCAATGGTGAATGTAGAATAAATTTCAACTCTAACAAGAGAGTTGAGGAAATAATTCTCATGATGCGTGCCTCTAAAAATTGCTCAAATGTCCATATGTCAAAATTAGGTGATGCCAATCTAGAATCTTATGAAGGCTAAAGAAGAATTTAAGATTCAAAGAAAAAGACAATAGTATAATAACTATGTCATAACTTTCATTAAAGAGGAGATGGATTCCCTCAAATGAATCCTCCAAATCAGAAATGTGAGACTCCACAAACAAGGATGAAATGCCTAATAAATAGGAATCTCAATGAGGAGGATCTAAAATATGATGAATGCATGACTATACTAAATCAATGGGTCCATGGATGTAGTGATATTAATATCACTAGGAGAAATCTAGATGATGAAGATGTGATCTTGATGGAAAAAGAAGAAGCAAGAAGAAAATTCTTTGTACCATCAAAACATGTAAGACCTGCAATACATCCAAGCTCCTCTAAAGTATCATCAAAAGGTATATTATTTGAACCATCAAGGGGATGAGGCAATTTGAAGTAGGATCATTTGGGAATTGAGATATATAAGAGTCTTCAAAGATCTCCCAATTTTTAATCCATAGTTTGTGTAGAGAATGGAGGTCTAATATATAACATGTACATAGTGTCATGATCAACACTAGAACAAATTAATCCTATAACATAAATAATATTATTACCCCATTCTTGTTAGGATTAAGGTGTCATCAACCTTGTAAATCCTATGCAATTAATTTATCCTAATGTTGTTTATATAAATTATTCATAAGGGGTGAGAGTTTCAACAATGGAAATATAAATATTTTACCAGATGGATAATTATTTATTTATGAGAAATGATTACTATTCAAAATATAAAAAAACTAAAATTTAAATGGACCAAATGTAACAAAAACCTAAATAAAATCTAAGAACATAGGTGATTCCTTTTAGAGCATAGGCCACTCAAAAAATTAGAGACAACAAGATTGTAAGCATAGGCACTAAAATAACACAGTCTTGCAAAACTTGAGTCTTAACCTACAAAATGAGGGTTAGTGGGAACCTAAAAAAATAGAATAAGCACTTAATTCTTGTAACAATAATCCTAATATCATTTCTTGAGAAAAACTTTAAAAAAAAAGAAAAATAATGGAAAAACGGATTAGCCCTAAATGAAGAGCACTAACTTGTACAATGAAGGATATGTGAGAAATTTTAGGTGACTTGAGGTACAATGCTAGTGATGGGAAAATTTTTTGTTGAAAAGTGAAAAATATGTAATAAAATTAATCTAATATGCAATAAAAATGTTAGGAAAAAGTGTAAATGAAGCAAGGTGCTAGAAACCTTATAAAATAGACCAAAAATTGTTAAGAAAATGTTGATAAAAGGAAATATTGATAGATGGACCACCAAGCTGAAATGGTCATAATTTACAATGTAGAGATATTCCTTTAAAGTGCAGACAACACAATATGTGACTTGTATAGGGAAAACACAATAAACTATAAATTACAAGAAAAAATCCTACAAACACACTCAAAATGGATTAGATTTGGGATGTGTGGTCCCATTGGGTGTGCCAAAGTATATACATGAAGAAGAAAGATTACAAAATATTTAAAATAATGAAATAAACCTTATACCTTACCTCCCAAGTACCTTGGATCAAGATTGAAGAGGAGAATCACCCAATGTTGATAAATCTATGAAGAGATCCCTCAAAAATTCTTGATGTGCTCTTGATTTATGATGATATGGATGATCCTCAATTCAATAACTTGACTGTATTGGGGAGAATTGGTGCAAATGGCTTTAGAGAAAGTTGATATAAATATTATTTGGATGGTTGATCAATGGTTGTGGATACTTGAGAGGGTTGGATGAGCGAGATACCTTCAAGTGGAACCTCGTAATTAATACACTTAGGAAGGAGGAGGATCAATGATATTTATATTTTTGGGACCAATTTAGTTTGAATGGATGCTTGAGATTTAGAATCATCTCATACTTGTGAGAGATCACATGAGGATACAAATTTTACAAGTTTACTCTAAAAAATGTGTGAGAAGCACAAGGGGAACATGGAAAGAGAGATGAGATATGTGATTCCTCTCACACATGTGAGAAATCATCTAGGTAAGAAATATTTGATAAGTACATTCTCTCATAAATTTATTTGTGAGATTACATGTGGAATAAATATAGGACATGTGAGCCCTCTCACACATGTGTGATAGCTCACATGTCTAGGATGGATGGTAAATATCCTATAGAATAAATAGATGGCTAGGAATTCATTGTATGATTCTAGCAACACGTGACTAATCATGTTTAGGAATGTACAAAGGATTAATTAGATAATTAACCAATTTTAACTAAATGGATTAAAGTGGAGAAGGGAGGAATAAAATAAACAATTTATATTTATTTAATTCTTGTAGGATAGGGATGTGAAGGTATGATTTAATTATATTAATGATAATTTATTTAATTAAGGGTGAACTATAGAGGAATGAGGATAAAGGATAATTAGTTAAATAACTAATTTATATTTATTTAATTAATGATTGAAAGATGATTGGAAAGGTTAAATAGGTACTTGTATTTATTTAGTTAACACTAGGATAAGATAAAGTCAAATGTAGTCAAGTGTGGATAATTTTAGGTGTCTACTATAGTCACTTAGTTGGCTTGATACTCAAGAATAGGGTAAGTGCATGAAAATAGGGGACCAAAAAGGGATCTTAAGTTGCCAATTCTTTTCTGAAATAAAAATATTAATATTGGATGAGAAATTGAAGATAGTTACACTCAAAATTTGAATATGTAACAAGAACAAGAGTCATAGTGCTTTCAATATACTT
Organism: Sequoiadendron giganteum; assembly: GCA_007115665.2. Lineage (NCBI taxonomy): Eukaryota > Viridiplantae > Streptophyta > Pinopsida > Cupressales > Cupressaceae > Sequoiadendron > Sequoiadendron giganteum. Next base: position 868,280,891 of record CM021100.1, on the reverse strand, counting down.
TAAAAACTGCTATATTTTTTTAAAATGGTGGAGATTAAGGGGTTCAAAAAGGGGGGCCACAAAAAGTGCTATTTCTATAAAAACATAACATAGTGTTTGGTGTGCTACCCCTAAAATGCTAAAAAAATAGTATTTAAAAAATCACTCTAGTGAGAAATTAGCTTTGCACCATGTAGTAAATGCCCAATTTTTCTCTTAATTTTTTAATGAATATATGATTTTTTACTAATTTTTAAAGTGGAAAAATCCCCAAATTTATAGGAAACTAATCAAAAATATTTTTTTTACTATGTATAAAATAGAGTCTAGTTTTTGAAAAAATAATTTATTTAAAATTTTGACAAATGGCTAAAAAATGAAGCAAAAAATACCATACATAAGTTTTTGAAAAAACTAGAAACACTAAAAAAATAATATAAAGATAAAAAATTTAACATATTTGAAACATGAACAAATTACTTGGTTAAAAATATAAGAGAGAGCTCAATGTTACTATGTCATTTTTTTTACTTAACATTGAAACATTTGCAAACCTGATGGAGAGCATGCTCAAGATTGTGCCATTCTTTTTACAATTTAAAAAAGCACGTCTTCAAATGTTGAAACGTCAATCTAACCCTTTGGTTTGGATACCCAAGTAAAATGCAACCCTAAGGGTTGGAAAATACCAAGGTAAGAAATAACATGAGTGTACTATAATGTGCTCGTGTTATTGTTTGTATTAGATTCCCATAGTGTGAGTGTGTTATAACATGCTCATATTATTATTAAGGAAGAAAGATATTTGATCTCCCTCACCTTCTCTCTCCCACTCTCTACCCTCTCCCTCCTTCCCTCCTTCCATCTCTCCCTCCCCTGAACTCTAGACCTATCTTTCTACCCCTCCCTCCTCTCTCTTTATCCCTCTTCTCTCTATAAGTATATCTCTACCTCTCCATCCTTCCCTCTATATTACTGTATCTTTCACCTCTCTCTTCCTTATCTTCTCTCTAACCTCCCCTCCCTCACTCTCTCTACCTTTGTTTCTCTCTCCCTCCTCCAATTTCTCTCTCTCACCTCTCTAACACCCTCCCATCTCTACCTCCTACCCTCCTTTCCTCTCTCTCTTACCACACTATTTCCATCCACTCTGTACCTCTCTCTCATTTTATTATCTCTCTCACCTCTCTCTCTCTCTCCCATTAATACCTCCCCCCTCCCTTTCTCTCTACCTCTCCCTCTCTTCATTTCTATCTCTCCCTTTCTCCCTCCCCCTCCACCCTCTCTCTCTCCTTCTCTCCCTCTCTTCCTCTCTTCCTCTCTCTCCCTCCCTCCATCCCTTTGTTTCTCCCCCATCTCTCTCTCCTCTCCTTATTTAGAATATAGTGTTAAGAGCTTAAGGATTACACTTTAGGGTTTAGGGCCTAGGGTTTAAAGTTCATGATGGAGGGTTGAGGGTCTACCTATCTCTCTCTTAGTCTCTCTTCCCCATCTAACTCTTCTTCCATCCCTCCTTCCCTCTCCACCTATCCATCTCTCCCTCCCTACCCATCTCTCTCTCCCCCCCTCTCTACCTCTCCCTCTCTTTTTCTCTCTCTAAATTATTCCTAATCTAAGGTTTAGGGCCTAGGATTTAGGATTTAGGTCTTAGGGATTATGGTTTAAGGTTTAGGGCCTAGGATTTAGAGTTTATGATTGATAATAGAGGGTTTAGGGTGACACCTACCTCTCTCTCCCCTCTCTCTAAATCTCTCCCTCCCTCTTTCCCTCTATAAATATCCTTCCTCCCCTCCCTACCCCTCCATCTCTCCCTCTCTTCTCTCTACCTCCCTCCCCTCTCTACCTCCTACCCTATCTCTCTATCTTCTCTCTATCATGGACCTCTATCTATCTCATCACTACCTCTCCCTTCCCCCCTCACTCTCACTTTATCTATCCCTCCCTCCATTTCTCTCTCCCTCTCTCATTCTCCTCTCAGTCTCCTCTCTCTCTCTCTCTCTCTCTCTCTCTCTCTCTCTCTCTCATCTTTCTATCTCTTCCTCTTTCTCTCTTTCTCTCTTTCTCTCTCTCCCTCTCTCCCTCTCTTCCTCCATCCATCTCATTTTCTCTCCCTCCCTTTATCTCCCTCCCTCTCTCTCCCTCTCTCCCTATTTTGGGTATATTATTTAAAGTTTAGGACATAAGGTTTAAGTTTTAGGGTTTAGGGTTTAGGGTTCATGATAGAGGGTTGAGGGTCTACCTACCTCTCTCACCCTCTCCCTTTTGTAACTCTCCATCCCTCCCTCTTTCCATATATACCTCTCCCTCCATTCCTACCCCTCTCCATATCTCTCTCCCTCTCTCCCTCCCTCCCTCTCCCTCTCTCTCTAAATTATTTATGGTTTAAGGTTTTGGGTTTTGGGTGGCACCTCTCTCTCTCTCCCCATATATCTCTCCCTCCCTCCCTCCTACCTTCTCTACCTCTCCTTTCCTCCCTCCCTGATGAGTCTAGCTATTAGTTAGTTTTTGGATATTTTTATTCATACCCATAGACATATCCAAACACTTATCTCATACATATTCCTACACTTTACTATATTTTATGCTCATTATGCAAAACCTGAATTGGATTTGAAGTATATGGAAATATGGCTATAATGTGATATTTATTGTCTAATTGATGTATGGATGTGTATGCATTGCAATGAATATATATGATTAAGCTATGGTTATTAGCATTGTGTAGTTGTTCTATAAAGTAACTCTTTGTAACCAAGGGGCCAAAGGAGGTAGACTGTATCCCGTAGCAACTGGGAGGTGTAGCCTGTAGCCAAAGCAATTTTTGGACAACGATGTAGGGGAGGTTCCATAATAAGTTGAGAAAAACGAATGCAGAAATGGAGGCACTTATTGAGGATAATTAATGTGAATCATCATGATATTTAATAAAAAAAATGAAGTAAAAGAACTCTATTACAATTGGGAGTCTAAACATGACTATTTCAATAGTCCACGTTTCAATTTTTGTTGTAACATAGTCATAGTTTTATTTCAAATATTCTCCCATTTTTATTTATGATTTAGTTGATCAAACATTATCACACTCTATTATGTAGGGAGTGGTAATTTATGATTTTAGTTTAGACTTAGGATTTTTTAATAAACTCCCTCGTGCCTATATGTATGGTTAGGTGGTTGAGGCGTTAGTTAAGTTAGTTAAATTATCCAGTAGTGGATATAGCAAAAGATACTTTTAGTTTCAGATCTTGTTTTTACATAGGCAATGCCCATGATTTCATGAATAAGATATCTCATCAGAATCTTAGATTGTGATATTTTGAGTTATGCAATGGATGGTTTTTCATTATTATCATAATTACGTTAATCTAAGGAACTAGATTTGGGTTAAATCTGTGGAGACAGTCACTTGAGCAAGGGCCACTCAAGGTAACGTTTTCCCTTTATCTTCTATACATTTATTTCTATTGTAATAGTTACTTCATGAATGCATGTTATCTTAATTAGATTCTTTATGTTACCATTATGAATGAGTTCATGAAAAAATATTTTTTTATACTCACGCTTTAGTTTGTTGTACTCCAGAGTGTAGGTTTAATTAATAGTTTTGGTTAATTATAGGATTAATTTCTTAATAGTGAACTAGTCACAATCTTATGTTGTAGGTACCTGTAGCAATAGTGCTAGCATTACTTCTTTTATTGCTATGTAATTTATGATTTCTTAAAATGTGCAAACACCTATGCTAGGATGATATAGGTAGTCTTGAGTCTCTAGAAGCACATATAGTGACAACATCATCACAAGCCTACATTAGCCCTGGTTGATAATTTTATGTCGTAGTATTTTTCCATGGGTTGGTTCTTGGTTTTGTAGAGATCCGTAGGGTCATTTCCCCACAATATGTTACCTTCAAGCTGACTAAGTTTTTAATGCCTTTATTCCCCACATAATCTATTAGAATATGAACTATATAATTGTAGAATTTCCTTTTTCATGAAACATCCTATCATTCACCCAAGGTTGATTCATCATTGGTTTTCCACTTAAGTGGTAATATTCATGTTTACAGAGTTCTAGCATTGCACGAATTCAATGGTCATTCAAACTTATCTATGTTCCCATCAATTTTTTGAATTGATCCTAATCTTTCATTTTTCTCACAAATATGGATCTTGAAAAACTTTAATAGCCATCCAACCTAGGGTCATTTTTTTGCAAAAAGGGAATATTTATACTTTTCATGTTTGTGGAGTTTTGAGGTGCTTTAGACCTTATTCCAGTCCTTTACGTTTCTTCGTAAGGTTTTCTCACATAACGTTTTTGCAAGGTTGAGTGTAAGAAATTCTTTTACAAAACTAGTGTTACGGAGTTTGAGGGGATATGAAACCTTATTCATGTTTCTCAAGTTTATCCACAAGGTTTTTTTAGTATTATTTGTTTGGAAAAGTTGCACTTAGGTCATTTCTTCACAAGTTTTTTATATAGTTGTTCTTCCTTTAGTTTCCAAAAAGGTTCTAACTAATTTCTCAAGGTTGGGAAGGACCTCTTGTTTTGCAAAGGGTGTGAACATAAGCATTTTCCACAAGTTTTCTCCTTTCTAATTTTTTGTAATTGAGTGGTATGTGCTAAAATTGATTATTTTTACAAAAATCACTGTTAATACAAAATTTTGTTAATTAAAAGGCTCATTGAATAACTCTACATCATTAGTTGATTGGTCATAATGACGTCCAATGGTACAAAATGCATGCCATTGCTAGTCCACCTAACAATGAGATCACTCCTATCTTAATAGATTTTGTGAAGTTTATTGCCAGAGAGAAATTAGAAGGAAGAAGTGTAATAGATGGCAGTTTTTTGTGATCCTTGATGCTACTTGGCTCATTTTTAGATGTATTCAAAAGAAAAAATTTAGGGAACTTGTGCCCCTGAGTTTTTGGGATTTTGTAAATGTAATTTAATGATAGAATTTAATTTATTTCACTTTTACATATCCCTACAAAGGGATTGTAGCAAATATCTAATTCTCTCCAAATATTAAATGCTAATGTAATCTATACCCTTGGTAATGAGATGATTTGCATCATTGATTATGCCTTGGGTTTGTTGTCATTTCCTATAAGAGGAAGTCTTCTCTCATTATAAAAGGTTATTGAACATGAATTATTATAACTAGAAATTTTGCACCCAATACAAGAAAGACATTAAATTGTGGTGTTTCACTTATGGTTTCCTATGATTGTATGATTCATTTTCTTCAAAATTAGATAAAGTTCACTTATAATGATGATAAAGTGTGAAGATATTTGATAGATCCCGGGTTCATACCATTTGTAGCTTATTGATTGTAAGTTTCTTTGAATGTTTAGTCTAAACCTTATTCAATATCAATTCAATCGTGAAGATTTGTTTAAGTTGTGCCAGAATTGGTATTTACATAAATCTTCATGATTTGAAAATCTTTCATCTCCTTTGAAGATTGCACTATTATTGTGGCATTGTGAGTTAATATCTAATTAAATAGGAATTAGTTTTATGTGGGATCCATCTATCTAATGTATCACGTCATTAGTGTCATTATCCTTAGGTTTTCTTAACTTAATCTCTATTTACAGCCTTTTGAAATGGTAAATTTTGATCATAAGAGCTTAAGACGGTTTTCAAAGGAATATTAAAGGTAATGGAATGGCTATGAAACTATGACATGTAAATAAAAAAGTATTTTAATGTTTAAATTTTAAACTATTAACTCATTTGTATGTGATCAAATGTTCTTAATTTATATAAATAATTATAACCCTATTTTTATTATTTTAAGCATTCATGAGTAAATTATTTTTTCACAAAATTTGTTAAATAAACTGAAATATTTGTGTATGGAAGTGAACCCTAAAATCATAAATAAAATTTAAAATACAAATATAATCAAAATAGAACCAAGAATGATTTTTTAACCTACCTTTCAAGACTAAATTTATTTTCCATTGAGCTCATCAATACCCTCTTACTAGTATTTTAGACCCACACAATATACCAGGTAAGATATTTTAATATTCATTACTTGTGACAATATTATTAGCAATTTATTTCCAAGAATTTTGAGCATCATGTTATGCTTAAGTTAATATCAAATTATCTTGTTAGTAATTTTTTCAATTTTTTTTAATAAAAAATATGTTCATAGATACCAATTTAATGAAGTTAAAAGGTAGTTAGTGAGAATTAACATTCCATGAATGTCAGATCACTTATTTAACTAGCCATGGGTGTTTATCATTAAATTTAAATAAATTTTAATCATTTAAGAATGTTAAAATAACTAATCATGACTACTATTTTCCTTGATGTTCCTATATTGTCAATTATGTGTTATTGATAGAAACATTATATAGGAAAGAAATAAATGAAATATTTATTTATTGGAGTTGGAGGGGGCTATGTATCATATTGTGATTTCAAGAATACCTATGTTACCCAAAAGTTGTTTAGAAATGAATACATTTATAAGCATGTTAGTTCATACATATTTTCCCTACAAACAAATAGATCAAGATTTGAGTATTTAAAAAATTATTTATGAGGTAAATATAGCAAGAATTTATACATGATACCAGTTAATATAATTATGGATGGAGGATCTAAACAAGGAATATTTATCCATGTAGCTAAATAAACACACATTTAACAAAACTCAATGAAACAACAATGTTCTCTTGATTGATTTACATTCACAATTGAATTAAATAGTTTTCCAAAAGGGCTTATAATATGAGGCATTTTCCTTCAATACACATGGGCACAACTATGTGTAAATTATAATATTTCTAAATGATATTACATAAATAAATATAATTCTCTTTTATGTTTGGCTAACTTCAGTTTAAAATATAAAGATAGAATAAGACTGTGTTCAATGATGATGGGTGATGCTTACAGTGATCCTTATCCTTATGATTTAATTTTCTATCTACAAGGAGGCACAAAGCTTGAAGCCAAGTGTAACATGTAGTCTTCCAAACAAATAAAGGGAAATTTTTGGAGTGAATGTGGTGATTAAGTTTTAAGGAATTTTGATGCAGTTCATATCATAAGATCTCTTGAGACCAATAAGCCTAGAAATGCCTTCCTAAGTTACTACCACATGCTTTGGAAAGATGCCACAATATTCACAATGAAATTGGTAATTATCATGTTACACCTGTTAAAAAGTATGGTTTTAAAATAATCCTTTGTGGTAATCAAATTCTCCTAAAATTTGGATGGGATATTTCTTGCTCTTAGTAGGACATGTGTTCCAAATTGCAATTTGGAATATGAAAGGTTGATGGGATACAAAAGGGATTATGATGCCTAGATGATGACTAGAATGTTATTGAAAATCTATAAATAAACAAAGTGAGAAAATATTTTTGGGTGATGAAAAATTTCTCACCTAGAATTTTCTTCCATCATTAATAAATGTTTATGAGTATGAAAACCATATATTTAAATAAATGAATTTATGCAGGTAATAATATTAATAGAGATTGTAGTTCATGCATTCTTGACATGAGAGAAGAGTGACCACCATTTCAAATGATATGATATTTGATATGCCCGACATATGTGGTTCATGATAAACCTTATGAAAGACATGGATATTAAGCATTTTCTTTGAATGATTTTTTTCCCAAGAAACTACAGATAGAAACTATGTATCTTATGAGTGTGCACAATGGATGTTTATGTTAGTTTTATGATAAGTTTTTCTAGATTTTAGAGGATATTGATTTGGTTGGTTATAAATTAATTTGTGGATAGGGCTTCTCTAGATATATGAATGTTTCTTAGATGGCTTGATCAACCACTTATGCATATTTATTTATTTTAACATATGTATTATTCATACATGCAATATTTTCTATGTTGTTGCAACCACTCAAGATTAGATTATCATAGAGTTATCTTCTTGCTTACATTTCTACAATTATTTTTGTATGGAGGGATGAAAGAGAGGATACACACACAATTATGTGGGTATATACAAGTGCACTAATATATACACACATCAATAATTATGTGTGCATAAATTACAAGGAATGTGTGTGCATTCCTAAGATTTTTTATAGTAGATTTGATAGTGATGGATGACATTAATTTGATGGGTTTGTTTCTAGTTGTTTACATTTTTAGGCACATGATGGTTTTCTAGATTTAGCTACCAATTTTTAGTTTCCTTAATGCTATTCTAATTTAAATTGTTTTTTAGTTAAAAATATAGAGTAGGTCACTAATGCATCCAACATAAGAGAATAATGTATACATGAGAATGGAGAGGAATGCTTTCTTCTTCGAGCTTCTACAATAGAGAAAGATGAACATTTAAAAAGTATCAAGAATTGTAGATTTCAACTTGCTTGGGTTATTCTTCTAGTATTTTGAGGATAACATATGTTATTTGTGTTAGGAAGATGCCATCACCAAAAGTAGATTGTTTAAACATATGTCTACTATTAAAATTTGTAATTGTAATTAAGTAATCATTATTTTCAAATCCTATATTTAGTAGATGCATGTGCAAGAGGTTACAATGTAATAATATATGATCAGAAAAAAAATGCACATGAAGCAATATGAAGGTAGCTAATTATAGATGAGTTATTATTGCAGTAATAGAATGTGTATGCATTTATTAAAGCAAGCATCCTATGCATATGAGAGATATGTTGAAAAAGAGTTGAGTCCATATTCTATTTTGGTTTTAGGCAAGCAAAGGGAAGGCAATGAGTGAGTTTATTACATTGTTTTGTTATTTTCATATATCCATAATTAAAAAAATTGTATATTTGTAGAGTGAGTCTCTATTTTAGGAGTCTATAATAGGATTTTCCAATCTATGTGCACATGGATTAATAATTCCCTTTGGGGTTGTTGTCGTTAGCAAGTTGGTGCACAATGTTTTGTTGTTTCATTAGTGGGTTACAAGTGTATAGGATGAAAAAATTGGTCAACAATGACACACAAATTGAAACAAACAAAGATTAAGTTGGCTCACTCACAACAACTAATAGGATAGAATTGGGAAGGTTCAAATTTGACTTTTGAATTTAAAAGTTCAAGATTTAAATTTATATATATACAAATAATCTTTGTCAATTTTATGTTTATAATTCTAATCCATAATGATAAATAAAATATTTAAAATTAAAACAATTCCTAAAAGTAAATAATAATAAGTACATGCCCTAGATAAAAATAAAAAACCAAAGATTATGTAAAAATATACATATAAAATTATTATTATATAAAAAAATTAATGAAAAAAAAACAAAAGAGAATGGGATGGATATGTTATAATATTCAAATAGGAGAACATTGCTTTTCTTACAAAGCCTTTTATATATTGCTGGGCACTTACCTTTGATGTCATTATGCGGAATATAAGATGAGAGATTACCAACTCATGGATAATAATAAGCATTCATCGACGTTCAAAGTCTAGCACTAGTGCAGGTAAGCCTAAAGTGGATAACCAGGGAAATAGACCTCACGGACAGCAAAACAAGTACTCAAAACAAAATTAAAAACATAACATCATACCAGGATCTCTGTCTCTTCACCTTTGTCCAGGGAAGCAATCTTAACTCTAATAAGAATACAAGTAGCCCCTCTAGCTGTCACATTTATATGATACCTACGATCGCTGACTTGTAATCAACAATCATTCTGAAGTGATGGCAGAAGCTTCCAACGGGCCAAAGCTTCTTTCTTCTCATACAACTGACTTTCCATCATTCCCACAAATAATAGCCACCTTCTTGAGAGGATTGTAAGTTTGTTAAATAGATATGGATTGGACATGTGGATCATGCACTTACACCCACATATCTGAAGGATTCCCAGCGAGGGGAGAGTGAATGATAATTCACTTGCAACAAAAGGAGGTACTAGGGAATGACTGCCCTATCAACAATAGGGAGGTTCAAGGGCAGCACGGAGGATGGCACAAAGAGAGAGATGATGACGCAGTGGCTCGTGCAGCAAGGAAGCACGATAGGAGTGCTCATGTGGCAAATGAGAGGTTTCAATGTCAGTACTGTATAGTTGGAGCATATGACGGTTGATGGTATGGTAGTTTGGTGGTGGTTGAAGGAGTGAAGATCGTGAAGGTAAAGAGGTGGTGACAAAGGTTGCATGTGCTGATGTGAATGGAAGTTGGCTACAAAAGTGTGTTGGCTGTATGGATGTTAGAGTAGAGGGCATGAGTTGGATGCATGGAAAGGTTGAGGAGGAGCCTAAAAGAGCAGAGAAGGGCAGATTATAAACAACACAAGAGTTGTAGAAGATGGGTCATGATTGAGTTACTTGTGATAGCAAGGAGAGTTTGAAGGGCAAGTTTGGTGGGCATATTTAGACAATAAGATGGTCATAAGAATGATTTGGCAAAATATTAGATGGTCATATAGGATGAAAAGTTAACATTTAATGTGTAGATCAATTGATAAGTGATAAGAACAGGTTGCATAGCTGATGGCACCACAAAGCACTTATAGTGTTGAGAGTAGACCAACCTCCCTATATGTATCCATTGAATATAGTTAAATGCCATAACCCACTATTCAAACACCTATACATTGTTGTTGGTTATGTTGTTGTTGTAGGCAACTTTACAAAATCTGCATACTCATCCTCTATTTCTATAAATAGAGAACACACCCAAATAGGAGAGTCTTTCAACTAGGTATATAAATAAACATTTACTAGAAAAATGCCCAAATCATATTGAGATGGCAAGACAACATATGGACATGGCAATGGGTAGCATTAAAGCAAACCTATCTTCATTATATTTATTAAATACAAAAGTACAACTAATTAATCTTTACAAGAGTATATAAAAAATTGGATTCATTACTTCCCCTATTTTCCTCCAAATCTACAATCTCACAAAATAAAGGTTAGATGTTCCCTCTCATCTTTCCTAAAATCTTCCTCTTCTTTATTTTTTATTTTTACTCATAACCTCCTTGAAAATTCTTTTGGGCCATCTTCCATCAAAGAAAACTCTTACAAAAATAAATCCTATCGAGCTTCTTTCACATGTCATGTTGCATTAGTGGTTTTTGTTGCACCAAAAGATCAACTTGTTAATGCCCGATACAATTACTAGATTTATACAAGATCTACGGGAGGTGGTTAAACCATGTCATGAACCCGAGTGTTGTGTTAAACAACACAAGTAGACCAAGAGAAAATTCTTATAACAATCTCCCTAGCACAAGCAAGGGGTTCAAACCCATGACCTCAACGTTGATACTAATTGTTACATTGGTGGTTGCCATTGCACCAAAAGATCAACCTGTTAATGCCCAATATAGCCACTAGATTTATACAAGATCCATGGGAGGTGGTCAAGCCATGTCACGAACCAGAGCATTGCACTGAACTTGACACAAGGAGACCAAGAGCGAATTTTTGCAGCAAGCCACACTTTTTCTTTTCCTCACATGGCCTATGGCATTCCCTTCTTGTTTAGTGAAGTTGTTTTTTGTATCAAAGGATCACTTTTCTAAACAAGTATCACCCTTTCATCACTATTACACGAAGATTATTTTTTTTGAAAATGGTGACCCTCCAATGAAGTTACATTATATTTCTTGTTGTTGGCTTACTCTATGTAGTACTTGGCACCTCCATGCACCCTACACTGACTCTCATGATGGATAAGGTATGGTCTTCATTCTTTCTAATATCCTTTGCCCAACACCACATGAATTTTTAGTTTTCCAAATCTGTTATGCTACCTCCTTATCCCCTTATTTTTTCATGGAACTCTCCTTGTTTGTCTCTTTCACATTTTTCACCTTCTACCTTTTAAAACTACACATTTCTCTTCTCCTTTCTCAAAAAATATCTCCTTCAAAAATCAATCCCACCAAATCATTTGAAGTGGCAAAACTATCACCATAAATGCCAAATGTGACAATTCAAGATTCAGTATTAAAAATAGTGTACTCAAATATTCAATTTTAGAGCCATGTTGGTCACCTAAGGTTTAAGAATAATTATTCTAAGTTTTGTATTTACCAAGCCTCATATAATCCCCATGGTTAATCTTTAATATGGTTGCAATTTTTTTAATGATTCCTAGTTAGAATTGGTAGTAGAAAACAAATTTAAATATGTTGGCTAGAGAATTTAATGCTACTTTTAGGTCTTAGTTGCAATGCCTCTACATCATACTCCCAGGGTTACAAAAATGTGAACTGTTGATCATAGGAAAAAAATTACTTTTCCAATTCATGAATTATTTCATTGCAAGTAATCTTGCAATTGAATCCTTGCATCTTATTTTCCACTCAAGTGCCTTTGGTACAAGTTAATCTTATTCTTCATCCTCACACCTAATACACAATTGATCCTTCTTTATGTATCCAACATAACTATGGTCCTCCACTATCTTGAATCTCTTAATTCTCAAAAAATTAGCTCTCCATGATGGTATATAAGGATTTAATAGAATTTCATTCATCATAATATAAGGAATAATTGTAAATGTGGCTATTGGTGTGAAAATATTATCTAATGTATAGTTATTTTATGACTACCAGACAAGATTTTTCTCTAAAATCCTCCCTCCTTTTGTCATAACCTTATAAACACCTCTATATCTTATAAATCCACATACATATCATCTTCTTTGTATCATCTACCAATTCACCTAGTGCACGATTATAGTAGCATTTTCAACATGAAATGCTACCTTGTGATGGATTCCTCAAAACCTATTTATTTTATCCTTTCAAATACATTCACCAATTCTCCACTTATAAATTCCTCCTCAATATCCTCATTTATGATGATGTGTAATAATATTTATATTAGTTCCCCTTCACATTTATATTCATTTATCTCAATCAAAAGTTTTGCTTCCTCATCATCAACTTTTTCTTGAATATTGTGCTCATTAATGTCTCCTAAGTTGAGCATACATTGTCCAATTTGTGCCTCCTCATTTTTTACCTCTTCATAGTTCTCCTCATTACCCTCTTTCTCTAATAAATTATTTACATCCAAAGGCTCCATACTGTCATATTTTGTTATGTCCACTTGTAGCACCATTTTGTTGCCACTAGCTATTTCAAGTTGCAACATCACTCTATTATCATATGTTTTTAATATACTTGTAGCATATTCCTTACAACACCTTGTCCACTTTCTACCTTCACTTCTAGAATTATAGAGAATCCACGATCAACATGTAATTAATTACATTTTTGTAGATACTCGTAGCATTTCAAAAATTATAAAATTACCACTTGCAGTTTTACATTGAGGCCCTCCTTTATTGCATCTACTAGGAATGCTTTGGGAATAAAATCAAGATGCGAACCTTCATGTATTTATCTTGTCTCAATAATTTATTACCATTCAACAACAATTTTCTCTCAAGTTGTTTTTCATCTCTACTTTTTGGGTTGTCAATGGAATGAGAGTATTCTTTCTCCCATTCTTTACAAAATTAGAATTTTTTCCTTGTTCTTTTGTATAGCTCTTCAATAATATTACAACAAACTTCCTAAAATTGCATGGAGCATTTCCATAGGCATTACATGAAACCACACTTGGTCTTCATAAATTCCTATTTGGAAGTTCACTAAATATTGTTGTCTCACCAATACTTGATGTTATTTTTGCAACCACAACACTTTGCATGGATTAGGGTAGGTTACTCTCCTTAACCCTAGATTTTCTACAATTTCACAAGAAACTAAATTATCAATGATTCTTATATCAATTATGACCTTGAAAAAATTACCTCTTATGTTGTACATGTTCCTAAAAATATTTCTTCATTGCATAGGTTCATTCTCATTTTCAGTTGGTTTGAGTGGTTTCCTTTTCATCATTTGAGCTTCTCCATAATTTAGATTCATTCATGCAGTCAGATGAAGAATTAATTATTTTATTCATCCAATCAACATAACTTCAAGATCTACTTCTTCCACCAATGTTCTACTACAATTATGGGTACTCAACCATTTTATGACATACTTCTTTACACTTGTAACACTTTGGCATGAAACCTCTACCTTTACTTTGATCAAATTTACCTCCTTTTATTGAGTAGGTTTCCCCTCTTTCCTCATACATTTATTTTCTTGACTATTTTTGGTGCTAGAGTTTTCATCTTGGCTATACTTTTTTGGCATCTATCTTTTGTTAAATCTACATCTACCATTTTTGTTCCTCATTGTCTCCTTGTTAGTTTTTATTTAGATTTCAAAGTGTACTGATATACATCTTAATTATTCCACAAAATTATCATTCACACTTAATACTAATTATTCATTCTCAATCTATTAATATATCAAGGTACCTTATCATGATCTAACTTATTATTCCCTAACTTGATAGAAAATTTATAAAACTCTTTTACATATAGGCCTTCCCACTTGATTACCTTTGTCACAATTTCTATAATTTCTTAAAAACTCAAGATAATAGTCATTTGATAAAAATTGAGGCTTCATATTACAAACTATATTTTCTCATTATGCAATCTTCTCTCCTTTATTTCCCCTTTGTTTGAACTATAACTATTTCTACCAATTGTAACACACCCTTTTAGTCAATTTTGCGCAACCTTCATTCTCCTTGGATCCTCTATCTCATCATACTCAAAGAATTCCTCTATTTTCTAGAATCTAAGCAATTATTTTTTCTATTTTTAAGATTCCTAAGAGTCATGGCATATCCATCTTTATTCCCCTTTTAATTTTTACAATAGTCTTGATACTTTTATTTTCTCTTACATTTATTTCATTCTCTATGTATATTCATTTTATTTTATCTTATATCTCAAATCCTTCTTCATCTTGACTATCATTATAAAAAAATTCATGTGCTTGGTATTTTCTCTAATTCTCCTAAAGGTATTTTACTCTAGCCTACATTCCACTTACAACTTCCAATACTTCATCCATTCTACCCATAGCTTCTACTACTACTACAATCTCTACTATTATTTGAAGGAACAAAAAGACCACTAAGAGGGGAGGGTGAATCCGTGGGCTGCAGTTTTTAACTTTCTAAGCAATGTAACAAACTATATTGAAAGCATAAACTAAGAAATAGAGAAAGGAAACCAAACCAAACTAAAAAAAGCATCCACAACACATGATATACAAGGTAAACCCAAGATGGGAAATACCTCGGTGAGAATAGCTGCTAGAGACTATTGCTCTAATCTAGCCTCAATGAAAATGATATCTAATTACAATTTATGGGCATCAACCCAATGAAACACCAATTCCAGGTTTATGAGCACCAACTCAAAGGATCTTCTACCCATAATCTTAGAAACCACTCAGATGAGCATACAATGAGATATTTATGATTACAATTTCAGTATCATGTTACAAATGAAGTTTTGTAACTCAAATAGATTTCTACACTTGAAAGTCTTTGTTGTAAACACCTTTTAGCCTTTAATCATCAACTCACTCTGCAAGTATTATTGCACTAACTCTCCAAGACTCTATGATCTACACCCACACAATAAGTCTCTACAAAACTAACACATGCCTTCACACAATTCTGTAGAAATAAACCATTCAACACTCAAAAATGGATACTCTATTTTTACAAAGTTATCTTCTCTCTTTCTCTTCACTTTTACCCTCTCACTCTCTTCACACACACACACCTGTGTACTACTCTCTAATCACTCAAAAATGAATAAATGCTTTCGATATATATCACTCCTATAGAAAAAATGAAATTTTGTAGCCCTAAACTTCAAACAAATATTTCTGCAAGTTTTTGTTAGTAACTTTCTAACATTCTTGTAGCAATTTTTTGCAAAACATTAAAAACCTAAATCTTATTCTCTTTTTGTTATTCCATTTGTAAGATTTTAATTCTCTTCTTGAGTAACTAAATGATTTGATGTTGCTACATCTATTTAGACTGGTTGGCATCAATTAAAAATGTCTCTTCCTTATTTCTTAATCAAAACAACAATCAGATTCATGTAGCATCGATTTGCCCAATTTAACAATAGCTTGCAAATATGATTTTAATATCTAATTTGTAATAAATAATTTTATCTAGGTCATTGTTAGAGTCTGAAAGAGATAGCTTAACCAAAAACATTTCTATATGCTTTCCATTTAGCATTGCTACAAAAGGAAACTTCATCACTAAGAAAAGAAAAAATAAATCTAATTTTATTTGACCCAGTCCAATGCAGCTTAAAGACAACTAAAAATATGATATGCATCGATCAAAGAAGGAATATTTCAATAAGTAAAAATTTGATATGTATCAATCAAAGACAACCACCTTTTTGAATGATAACCACCATACCTTATGATGCATAAAATGAAAAACAAAAGACTTCGACTTAGGGTTCAACCTACACCATATTATCCTATAGCTGTCATAATGTCTGAATAATGACAAAATAAAAACTAACCTCCTTCAACTGTGCAAAACATAACTCTACACATCCACAAACCCTAGCAGATAAAAAAGGATTAATCAACCAAATCTCCACATAATCACTAAGTCATCATTCTTCCACATATGCTATGTCATGTGTTTTACAAATCATTTTTTTCTCATTGGTCCAAGTTGCAAAGTTGTATTTTTTCATATTAAAATATTGACCATCGTTGACTTCGACTTAAGTTGTTAAGGTTTTGTCACTATGCAGTCATCTTCCTGTTGCATGAACTGCACACTACTGTAGTTGCAAACTGTGAGGTTTCTGTAGCTATGCTTATTCTTGTAGCTACATACAAACCAATGTATACCATGAGTTGACATCAATGGAAATCTAATGCCAACCAACAAAACTCAATGCCAACAAGTTCCCCCTTTGGCATTGATGTCAACCAATTGATTTCTATGCTACCAACTGAAGTTTCATCCCCTTCATCCAGATAAACTTCTCCATGCACATAATCATCTCTAGCTAGACACTTAGACACTTTCTCCGCATTTGACAACAATGGCAAAGGGTTTCATATAAACAATTCACCCCCTTTTGCAGAAAATTGAAAAGACAGTGGATTTAACACACCACTTTCAAATTTGTCTTCCCTGTCATGATCATAACAAGATTCATATTTGCACTCACCAAATGGTAATGCACTTTCCAGTATGTAAGACAACAATAATATTCTCCATGAAGAAACATGTAAGGAGCAGCAATAATCATGGAAAACAAAGACTATTAGAAACAAAAAGTGTATGACATGAGCAAGAACAATTTCTCCTTGAAGAACCATCTCTCTTGGAACTTCAAACTTGAAACTTCTACCCCCTCGGAGTAGAACAAAATCACGAATGTAAGATGAAGTATAATAAGCTCCCCCTAAATCATAAACTTCTTGATCTAACTAAGTGTTATAAGAGGGAGATACAATTCCCAAACTCATTCTCAAATACTCAAATGTCTCTTTGGGAAATGGTTTGGTAAGGATATCAACTATTTTCTCACTAGTATTCATATATTCAAGTTGAACTTCTTTTTCACTCACTTTTTCTCTTAAGAAATGGTACTTAATAGCTATGTGTTTTGTTCTTGAGTGCATGAATGGATTCTTAGAGATATTGATTGCAATTAAATTATCACACATAATGGAAATAGGTTTAGAATATTCTACTTGAATATCTCTTAGAGTTTGTTTCATCCAGAGAACTTTAGAGCAACATGAGGCAACAACTATTTATTCTACTTCAACTATAGACAACAAAATAGATTCTTATTTTTTACTATGCCAAGATACCAATCTACCACCAAGGAAGAAATCACCTCCACTCATGATCTTCTTGTCATCTATGCACCGAACCCAATCTACATCTGTGCAAGATTGAAATGTGAAATTCATCATGTTTAGCATACCATAAACCATAGGTCAAACTACCTTCTAAATATCTAAAAAATCTTCTTACAACATTCATATGAGATTGTTTTGGAGAAGACAAAAATATAGCTACCATACATATTTCTTGTACAATATATGATCTAGAGGTAGTAAGGTACAATAGACTTCTAATCATGGATCGACACATGGTTTGATCAACATTAGGTGAATCATCATTCTTGGAAAGCTTGCATCTAGCCACCATAGGTGTAATAATAGGCTTACAATCATCCATTTGAAACATTTTCAACATGTTTTTAGCATACTTGGTTTGTGAAATAAAAATTCCTTTATCTAACAATGAAATTTGCAAACCAAGAAAGTAAGATAGATCACATATCATCAACATTTCAAATTATTGTTGCATTTGATCAACAAACTTCTTGCATAAATTATCATGACTTCTAGCAAAGATGATATCATCTACATAAAAAATAATGATAATCATATGGTTACCTTCCACTTTGGTGTATAGATTGTTGTCAACACATCCTTTCCTGAAGCCTTGCTGATGCAAATAGTTGTACAATCTAGAGTACCATGCTCTAGGTGCTTGTTTTAATCCTTATAATGCTTTTCTCAATCTGTATACATAATCTCCTTGTTCAAGTGACTCAAACACTTCAAGTTGTTCCATGTAAATTTCTTCCTCAAGGTTACCATTCAAGAATGTAGACTTAACATCCATTTGATAAACTTTGTAGTTCTTATACGTTGAGAATGCTAAGAAAATTCTAATGGCCTCTAGTCTTGCAACTGGGGAAAATTTTTCTTCAAAATCTATGCCCACAACTTGAGAGTATCCCTTGCATACTAATCTAGCTTTATTTCTAATCACTTTACCTTCTTCATTTACTTTGTTCCTGTAGACCCATTTTGTGCCTATAATGTTCCTATCAAATGGCCTTGGAACTAAATACCATGTTTTGTTTCTTTTAATCTATTGTAGCTCCTCTTTCATAGCCTTTACCCAAGCTTCACTCCTGTTGGCCTCATTGTAACTCTTTGGTTTTATTTCAATTAGAAGACACAAGTTGACTTGATCATAATTTCTAGCATGTATTCTTCTAGTTTGTACAACAAGATCTTTGCTTCCTATAATATAATTTTTAGGGTGATACTTCTGAACATACTTTCTTGGGGGTTTATTTGGAGTTCTTCCAACTACATCTTCTTCATTTTCTAATTGCTCTTCACCTTCATCATGATGTTCTTCAATCTGATTTTATGATTTTTTCCTTGACTTCTACAAATATTCATCTATTCTCACATGTACACACTCAACTACTCTATTGAGGTGTTTGTTGAAACACTTATATGCCTTACTATGAGTTGAGTATCCTAAGAATATCCCATAATTACATCTTGCATCAAAGCTACCAAGCCCATCATCGTCTTTCTTAATGAAACACTTACTACCAAAAACTTTGAAGTATTTGAGAGAAGGTTTCTTACCACACCAAAGCTCATAAGGTGTCCTTTTGTTGTGCACTATTAGTTGAGCACTATTTAGTGTGTATAATGTTGTATGAACAACCTATTTCCAATAAAAAATTGGTAGATTTGACTCATTAAGCATAGTTATTTCCATTTCTTTCACACTCCTATTCTTCCTCTCAACAACTCCATTTTCTTAAGGTGTTCGAGAAATAGAGTATTGTCTTCTAATCCCATGTTGTTCACAATAGTCTTCAAACTGATTTGATGTAAATTATTCACCATGGTCTGATCTTAAACATTTCAACTTGAAACCACTTTGTTTCTCAACCATTTTTTTGAATACCTTGAACCTTTTGAATGCTTCTTCCTGTAGGAAAGTTACCCCAAGTCATCCTTGACTAGTCATCAATCAACAACATAAAGTGTTTGTCACCATTTAAAGATCTTGTCCTTGTAGGACCACATAAACCTATATGTACTAACTCAAGTGGCCTTGTGGTTCAATAATCTTAAGTCTTGAAACTCACTTTGGTTTTCTTTCCTTTTTGACATTCATCACAAATAGTTTTTGCTGGTTTTGTTATCTTCGACATATGTCTCACGTAACCTTTTGAGCTTACTTTGACAAGATTTTTAAAATTTATGTATCCTAGCCTCATGTGCCATAACCAACTTTCATCCATTTGTCCAATCATACATTGAGATTCATGAAATTATCTCAAGTTGTACACATTTACATTTGTTCTCTTACCTTCAACAAATAATCTTCAATTGTTCTCTTTCCTGATTTCAGATCCTTTGGAATCAAATGAAAATTTATAACCGACGTCACACATTTGACTAACACTAGGTAAGTTAAATGTTTCAGCCCTTCAGCATAGTATACATCCTCTGTAAGTGGTTTCACATCGATTATTAGAGTTCCTTTACCTTTTATCTTGATTGTGGAGTTATTCCCAAGCTTAACTCAACCACTATTCCAATGTTCTAACTATTTGAATTTTTTCCTATTTCCAGTCATGTGGTTGGAGCAACCACTATCTATCACCCATAGATTTTTATTCTCTGAGTGTAATGTTGTTTGTGCTAACATGCTTGACTGAACTTTGTCTTTACTTACCTATTTCCATTTTTTCTTGGTTTCATTCTTCTTTGCTTTTACTATTTGTTCATTTTTGTTCTTGGGGGAAACAACTACATTATTTTCATGTTTAGTAGATCTTTCTCTACAAAACTTTGTAGTGTGTCCATAGTTATGACAATAGTAGCATTTTATATTCTCATTGAACATAGGAAAGTTAAAGTCATTATTAGTCTGATGTAAACTTTTACAATCTACACTCCTATGTCCCAGATTATTGCATTTGTTACACACTATATCCAAATCTCTCAAGGGTGCAAAATATTTTTTTCTCATGAAATTTGGAGCTTCTCTTCTCAACATTTTGCATTGTATGAACTTATGACCATAAGCATTGCATCTAAAACAATAACCATGGAATTTAGGGGTGTACCAATTATTATACTGAGAAACACTTCTATTTGTTTCCATAGTAGTAGTATATCTTCTCATCCTTGGGGAAGAAACATTAACATGTAGGACAACAACGTTATTCTTTTGGGCAACAATACTATCTCTTGGAATAACAACATTTTCATTTGTGGTGGCATCAATACTATCTCTTGGGACAACAATTTTTTCACATGTGGTAGTATTAATATTATGACTTGGGGCAATAGCGTTTTCACTTGCTGAAGCTATAAAAACAATATTCTTCTTGGATTTTTCACCCATATTGGAGCTCTCACCATGTTCATAGCCAACACCACTATAATATTTGTTATTTTTCTACTTTCCAAGTATATCATTTAGTGCATTAGTGCTGCACTCATTTTTCATTCTAAACTTTAGATCTTCTTGGAAAGTTTCTAACTCTTTTCTTAGAGTTACTACCTCTTGTTCCAACCTTTGAAATCCTTTTTTCTTTGCATCAATTTCTGATTTCAAAACTTCACTCATTCTTTTAGCTTCTTCTAACTCTGTCTTTAAAGTGACAAAACTCTTCTCTAACTGGTCTTGTTCTTTTAATGCACTATTCTTGAATTTGGTATGCTCTTTCTTCAACCTTTTTAATTCACTAAGAGCATAAATCAACTTTCCTTCAATATTAACCTCATCATCATCTTCATCTTCCTCATCACTATCAACTATTTTTGAATTTTCAGATTGAGCATTATTTTCAATCTTCTTGTAATTTATAACTTCTTGAGCCATGAAGAGATTTACCTCTTTCTCATCTTCACTACTGTATTCAGCTAAATCACTTTCATCATCTAAGGTTTCACATTCAATAGTAAGAAGACTTCTCTTCTTCTGAAAGTCTTTCTTCTTGGATTTGGAGAACTTCTTAGGTCTGAACTTATTAGTTTCTTCAGTGTTTTCTTCCTTCTTATAAGGACACTTAGCAGAAAAATGTCTAATATTGCCATAATTAAAACACTTAAAGGGTAGCTTGTCCTTATACTTTCCCGATAATTTCTTCAGTTTCTTGATAAAATTTTATTTAGCATTGTCAGGCTCTTCTTAAACAATGTTTGCAACTGCTTCTTTTCCTTTCTTCACTAATTTGAAGGCAACTTCTCTCTTAAAAGGTTCAACACTCACAATCCTCATTTCATAGGTTGATAATGAACCAAATAATTCATCCATGGAGAAAGTATTCAAGTCTCTAGCTTCTTATATGGCATAAAATTTAGTTTCATATCTTGATTTTAATGACCTTAGAACTTTCTTAAAAATTACATTATTATCAATTTTCTTCACCAAGTCCTCTTACAACATTAATAATCTCATCTACTCTTAGTAGGTAATGATCAATATTCTCATCTTCCCTCATCTTCATACCTTCAAACTAAGCTCTGAGATTTTGTAGCTTGGCTTCCTTCACATTCTCATCACCTTCATAAATATTTTGTAGCTTATCCTAAGTTTGTTTTACATATTTGCAGTGCATAACTTTGACAAACTCAGGATCAGACAAATCACTAAGAATAGTATGCTTGGCTTTGGCATTGTACTCATATTCCTTTTTAGCATCAAGGTCAGTTGGAGGATTTTGGGGAACATTATAACCATTTTTGACAATCAACCATAACTCACAACCTAAGGAGGACAAGTAGGTTTCCATTCTTCTACTCCAAAAGGCATAGTTAGTGCCATTAAACATAGGTACTTTCATAGAAGAGGATTCATGCTTAGCCATTGTGTTCAAAAATCAAAATCTACCCAAGCTAGAGAAAGCTTTGTAATAGGGAGCCTAAGGCTCTGATACAAATTGAAAGAACACAAAGACCATTAAGAGGGGGGGTGAATCAGTGGGCCACGATTTTTAACTTTCTAAGAAATGTAACGAACTATACTGAAAGCATAAACTAAGAACTAGAGAAAGGCAACCAAACCAAACTCACAAAAAATCATCTACAACACATGATATATGAGGAAAACCCAAGATGGGAAAAACCTCTGTGAGAATAGTTGCTAGAGACTACTACTCTAATCTAACCTCACAATGAAAATGATGTCTGATTGCAATTTATGGGCACCAAACCAATAGAACACTAATTCCAAGTTTATGAGCACAAATTTAAAGGAGCTTCTACCCCTAATCTGAGCACCCACTTAGATGAGCATACAATGATACATTTTTTATTATAATTTTAGTATCATGTTATAAATGAAGTTTTGTAACTCAAATAGATTTTTGCACTTGAAAGTCTGTTGTTTTTATTGTAAAAAAAATCAAACTTTAATCATCAACTCACTCTACAAGTATTCTTGCACTAACTCTACAAGACTCTATGATCTGCACCCACACAATAAGTCTCTACAAAACTAACACATGCCTT
The DNA here is from genome assembly GCA_007115665.2 of Sequoiadendron giganteum. Classification (NCBI taxonomy): domain Eukaryota; kingdom Viridiplantae; phylum Streptophyta; class Pinopsida; order Cupressales; family Cupressaceae; genus Sequoiadendron; species Sequoiadendron giganteum. The sequence continues at coordinate 868,257,651 of CM021100.1, read as the reverse complement.
CACACAATTCTGCAAAAATAAATCATTCAACGCTAAGAAATGCATACTCTATTTTTACAGAGTTATCTTATCTCTTTCTCTTCAATTGTATGCTCTCAATCTCTTCATACACACACACACACAGACACCTGTATACTACTCTTTGATCACCCAACAATGAATAATTTCCTTTGATATATATCACTTTTGTAGAACAATCAAAATTTTGTATCCCTAAACTTCAAACAAATATTTCTGCAAGTTTTTGTTAGTAACTTTCTGACATTCCTGTAGAAATTTTCTTGAAAACATTAAAAACCTAAATCTTATTCTCTTTAAGCTATTCTATCTATAATATTTTAATTCTCTTCTTGATAAAATAAATGATTTGATGTTGCTACATCTATTTAGACTGACTGCCATCGATTAAAAATGTCTCCTTATTTTTTAATCAAAACAACAATCAAATTCTTGTAGCATCGATTTTCTCAATTTAACAACTTGCAAATCTAATTTTAATATCTAATCTACATTAAATAATTTTATCTAGGGCATCGCGAGACTCTAAAAGAGATAACTTAACCAGCAAGATTTGAATATGCTTTCCATATAGTGTTGCTACAGAAGGAAACTTCATCACTAAGAAAAGAATGAATAAAATTTGATTTTATTCGACCTAGTCCAATGCAACTTAAAGATAGGTAAAAGTCTGATATGCATCAATCAAAGAAGGAATATTTTAACAAGTAAAAATATGATATGCATTGATCAAAGACAACCGCCTTGCTGAATGATAACTACCATACCTTGTGTTGCAAAAAATGACAAGAAAAAGAATTTGACTTAGGGTTCAACCTGCACCACATTATATCCTATAGATGTCATAATATCTGAATAATGACAGAGTAAAAACTAACCTCCTTCAATCACGCAAAACAAAAATCTACACATCCAAAAACCCTAGTAGATAAAAAAGGATTAATCGGCCAAATCTCCACATAATCACTAAGTCGTCATTCTTCCACATATGCTCTGCCATGTGTTTTCCAAATCATTGTTTTCTCATTGGTCCAAGTTGCAAAGTTGTCTTTTTTCATATTAAAATATTGACCATCATTGACTTCAACTTGAGCTATTAAGGTTTTGTCGCTATGAAGCTCTTGTCACTATGCAGTCATCTTCCTGTTGCATGATTTGCACACTACTGTAGCTACAAATTGTGAGGTTTCTATAACTATTCTTGTTCCTGTAGTTGCATACAAACCAATGTATACCATGAGTTGACATGAATGGAAATCTAAAGCCAACCAACAAAACTCAATACCAACATTCTTCATCTTAGAAGTGCCTCACTATCCTTACTTATTGTAACTATTCTAGGTGAAACCTTCTCTATTATAGGGACACACCCACACAATACCTACCATATTAGAATTCAACCAAATCCAAACCATAGTAAAAACACTCCTTCCTAGAGTTATAGCTTGCTCTAATACCACAATGATTGTATTATAAACCACCTACAACACCAATAGTACACAAACCTCCCTCTAAGTAACCATTGGTAGATAAAGTTTGTAAGTTATCCCACTATTCAAACACTTAGACATAACTATAGATAATTTATTATACACCTAGTTAGCTTCATTGTTGTTTCATATGAATTTACCTATTTTGTATGCTTAGCCCCTATTTCTATATATAAAATAACACACATGCATGTGTACCTACTAGATCGATAACACACTCAAATAGGGAAGTCCATAATCCAATAATATACATAAAATTTTACCAAAAAAGAGGAGCTCAAATGACATAGATATAAGAATGAATCATATAAACATGCCAATGGATCACATTAAACACAATTTCCTCTTTATTATATTGATTAAGTACAAATATTATGTTTAATTAATATTTATAACAAGATACAAAAAAATGGATTTGACTATTTCCCCTATTTTTCCTTGATCCACAATCTCCTAAAATAGAGACTACATGTCCTCTCCCCACTTTCCTAAAACCTACTTAATTTTTTTCTTTTTTCTTATAACCTCCTTGAAAAATCCTCTAGGTCATATTCCAACAAACAAAGATCTTATGTGGGAAAATACTGTCACTTCCTTCACATTCCACACTTCTTTTCCTCACATGGCCTATGACATTCCCTTATTCATTGGTGGAGTGGTTTGTTATATCAAACAAACCCATTTATAAATTCCTATCATTCTCTCTCTTTTTGTCACTAACATATGAAGACATATGATATCCATTTGGAAAATTGTGTTAGGAAAAGGTCTTTCTACATAGGTCTTGCATAAGAAATAATAATTTTAATTATGTAAAATGAATATTTAATTTTTGGTGCATCTTAAGGGATTTTTTTAACAACATTAAATATTTATTTGGGTCCACTTGTAAAATTGTATGTAACATTGGTTAGATATTTTGTGTGGGTTGCACATTGGAAAAATATTTAACATTGGGAAAATTTAGTACCCAAAAGGTAAATGTTAGGGTCAATGGTTTTTTACTCATAGTTTTTCGAATGCTACAAGTTGTTTTTCGTTAGCTTGATTCTATAAAATTAAGCACATTCTTAATGATTGAGGTTGGAATTTTTTTTGTTTTAATAGGATATCACTTGTGTTGAGCTCTCTTGTAGAGTGTATATCTGAAGTGTGGCATGGGATGTGTGGTTGAATGGTTACCCATTATGGTTGGACACATAGATGATTCATCGAAGGATCTTAATGTTTCAAAATCATTCATTGTTACTTTTTAAGTGTATTGTAATGTTTCGTTGTTGTATAATACATTTAATGTGGACTATTTTGGAGGTTAGTGTTTTCCTCTTGGGGATTTTCCTGTGGTATATCTTGTGGTATTTCTTTGATACTTTCATTATGGTTATTTTATAATATTGTTTACATTCTTTTCTCTTATAATTTTATGTATTAAATGGTTTGATAAGTATGGTAATTGTTGGAAGAATGTCATCGATGTTGTTGTTGGCAACATGAGCATGAGGGATAAGCACAAAGGTATATTAATATGTGTTGTAGTGTTTTCATTGATGTCAACATTGCATCTTGGTGTGAAGATTTTGGTGCATATCTTGTTATTATTTGTAACACATTTTTGAGTTGTTATGGAAGACATTTTCGCAATATGGTCTGATCCAGAGAAGTAAGTTCTGTTGGAAATTGACTAAGTGTCAATTATGCTATTTCAATGTAACAAAGCACTTGTTTGTGGGTTTGCAGTAGTCTGCTAATGAATATTTCACTTTGTGATTCTAAAATTATTATTTTAGATGTTATAAGTATATTATTCCAAGATTTCATCATGTTTTTGAAATCGATCTGAAATATATAAGTAACAAAAGCTCGACCTGGGCGAATTATAGTTATTTCCTATACAGTGCATCTGAGTAGGAGAGTCTGCATTTCTCTGTGGATAATTTTTTGTCTTTGTGCTTTTGAGGATATGTTGACAGACATAAATAGTCTATGAATTATAGATGACATCAAATTTTGAGGTCCATGTGTTTGTATGTGGAAAAATAGTTGAAGAATTTTTGGCATTAGGTCTTTAGTGGTGTCGACCTAATAAGGTTAATGGCATGTGAAGGTTAAATAAGTGTTGCAGTCTTATGTGGGATCTATTATAGGTCTATGCCAAGCTATTTCAAGTTTTTTTGAGTCTTGTATTTTTCCACAAGGTGTGTACGAAAATATTTGAAGCGGACAAGTTATATTTTGGATGTTACATCTAATTAGGCCGACCTAATTGATGTTATGCTTGAAGCAGATATATATGTTAGATATTTTCATTTTTTTAGGTATAGATATGAATGTTGTGATTGTCCTACATGTGAATTGTTGGAAAATGGTCAATTCTCCCCTCAGGATTCATGACATGGACTAACCACCTCTCATGGATTTATTAACTCTGGTGGTTGTATTAGGCATTAATAGGTTGACCTTTTGGTGCAATGAACATAGTGGGGCCAAAAATTGGTATTAGAGCCAAAGGTGTCAGGATCGAATCCCCTTGGGTAACACTAAGGGGGAGATTGTTGGCAGATAGCCAACACTCCCCTTGGGATTCATGACATGGACTAACCACCTCTCATGGATTTGTTAACTCTGGTGGTTGTATCAAGCATTAATAGGTTGACCTTTTGGTGCAACAAAAATCATGAGGCCAACATGAATATCATCAAAGCAGTGCAAATTTAAGTTGTGAATGTTGAGAAGAATATTAAAGTGATGTGAATGCAGAGGAAATCAGAGTGCTAGTCTAAATTAGATGAATTGTGTAAAGTCATTTTATTGCTCGCTTCATTGGATTTGTATTTCATGTGCATATGATAGATGAAATTGTAGTAGTTCAAAATAGGTTTTGAGCAACCATATCTCTTCTATCGTTTTCTTTGTGGGAAGTGAGTCCATTTGGACAGTGATTCCACCTGTAGTGAGAACTTTTGTAAATATACTATACCCAATTATAATATATTATGGGCTAATCCTCATTGTGGTTTTTCTCATTTTATTTTTTCCACATAAAAAATCTTGGTGTTCATGTGTTGTGTGATGTTGTTAATGTTTCATGTCTTCTTTCCTTACTGTAGTTGAATATGTTGAGTGGATTTATGTTTAAAAGTTTGAATGGTTTAAAAGAATACTAATTCAGGGTAAAAAAGAAAAATTGGGTCCATGAAGAAGGGAAGTTTTGGCCAAAACAAAAAAAATCACACAAAACACATACGCGTTTTAAAAAAACACAAACGTTTTATGGATCAACTACTCGAGGCTAAATCCGAATGCGTATGCATTCTGATTCGAGTATAAAAACCTAAAATGCGTACACATTATGAAATGCATACATGTTCATAATGAGTACACATTTCAAAACACGTACATTTTTCTTAAAGCTATTTATTTTTTAGAATAAGCGATTGTGTTTTCATTTTAACTGTCAGTTTGAGTCACGCCAAAGAAGGAGAAGGAATATTGCGTACATGTTTCAAAGGTCCTGATTGAAGAAAATTTTCACTACCACCTCCTCCCATCAATACAACCGACCTCAGCGACCTCCAAGTTCATTGAATTATGCCATTTTTTAATTTATATCTTGCATTTTTGTTTGATTAGTTTGTTTTAGTTCAATATCTTTTAGTTTTTAAATTGTATTTAAAAAACCAAAAAACATCAACGAAATAAAGAATGTTAAATTGCTAATCGAAAACCATAAAAACTAAACCTAAATTGGACACATTTAACTTAGAAATCAATACCTTAAACCCTAGGTTCCAAAAAACATAGGTCCCTAAAAATTAATTTACCCAAGTTAATCCTTAGACCTAAACCCTAAAATTTAAACCTAAAACCCTATTTACCCTAAAACATAAACCTAAAACCCTAATATTTTCACCTTTTAGATAGTGCAACTTGAAAGTACAATCAATACTTGAAACATAACCATTTGTGTTGAGAAATGAGGAGATGTTTCTTAACTAGTTCAACAAATCATAGCATAAATTTATGAGGTTGATCTAATTAGTATTATAAGACCCCTCTGTTTTGCTTAATTGACCGAACAGTGTTTTGTTTGGTTATGCCTTATTTGTTGTTAAGTGCTTTGCCTTGAAATCAGTTGCTATTTGATCGTTATCTGTAAGTTATGCAAATGTTATATTTTGGTGTGATGGTGTAATTTTCTGATGTTATTATTATGTCATGCTTTGGATTAGCATAGTGGATAATTTAATTAATGATGTTTATGCTTTTGATCATATTAATGATGTTAGATTCATTAGTTGGTAATATTGTATTGGTGAAGGGGATGGATCGCATCACTCGCTTGCGAGCACCCTGTGTTTTCAAGATTACCTCTTCACAGTGTGTATTTTACGTTGTTTATACTATATGTTGTTGTTACTTGATTTGCAGGTTGATAGGTACAAGACATCGACTCCACTTGGGTTCACAGGTTGGAGCGTGTTCAATACCCAATGATATTCGATCGGGAGATAGTAGCTAGGTTTTCGTGCCAAGTCGTCACCCTAGTCTTAGTGTGTCGTCTAGTGTTAGTCGACCTATGTTGCTTTCATGATTGATCATCTTGCCTAGATTTATTTAATTCCAAGTTAAAAAGAGTAATCATATGGCTGTATGTATTTAATTTGTGAAATTGAAATTGTACTGGAATTATGTTAATAACGTAATTTATTTTATTAATTAATTTAATTTAATTAATAAATAGTTTAAATCTTGGATTAGATTTATTTATTAATTAAATAAATTAATTATGTTGAAATGAAGTTAATTATACATTTTGGAAATTATAGATTTTAGTGAATTGAAATTAAGTTGAAAAACTTGAGAATGATATAAATTTCATTTTTGAAAATTAGAAAATGCAAAAAATTGGAAAATAGAGTTATTTTGGAGATATTTTCAAAAGTTTGACTTTGGGGTTGAGGGATATTTTTCATTTTGGCTATTATTGGAAATTTCGGATAGAAAATGGGAGAGGATGAAAAATGAAAAAAAAATGGAGAAGAGAAGGATTTTCTGGTTTTGGGGCTTTTGGATTTGCTTTGAGGAATTGGATTTTGAAGAGGAATCATGACACCCTTATGGATCTTTTCAAACTTCTGAAACTAGGTTCTTTTTTTATTATTATTCGATTTAAATTTTTATATTTGAAATATTGTTTGCAAATGATGTTCTTGGCTGTGAAAATAGATCTCAAATTTGGATTGTGCAAATTATTTCTTCAATTTATTTTGAGCTGTTTGAATCCCATATATATAATATATGGATATATATATATTTCTTTAAAAAAAATATATAATCCTTTGGGAGGGGGTCATGTTATTTAAAAAAAGAAAAAAAAAAAAAAAAAAAACCCCACTATGGAGGCGCAGATTTTCTAAAAATCCACAAGGAAAAAAATTAGAAATAAAATTAAAAAAATAAATAATAAATTTCTATGGGGAGGGCCAGAGGCTACGACACCTCCCATGGAGGTGGGTGGAGGAAGCTACACCCAGTGCACTCCCCACCTCCACCGTTTGCCACCACCTCCCTGCGCGGCCACCACCAGACCCGGGGACGGTTGTGTTAACACAGCCGCCGCCCACCAAGTGGGGCGACTGTGTTAACACAGTCGCCACACTTGGTAGGGGTCGGCTGTGTTACACACAACCGTTGCCCCTCCCTTATCTACCTGAGCCCTATGTAAAACAAAAATGGCCACCGCTGCAACCCGCGGCTGATGCCCTAGCCCGACCAGCATCCTTAGCACGTGGACCGAGGCAACCGCCCATCCTTTAGGGCTGGCACACGGTTTGAGGACGCCTATGGATGCGGATCCTTTTTTTTATAGCAAGGGTAATTTTTTCAATAAAATAATATTTATTATTATATTTCAATAATATTATAATATTATATTTCAATAATATTATAATATTAATATGTATTATATTGATATTTAATATTATAATATATAATAATGAAATATTATATTCTTATGCAATTATTCAGGTGTTTATATTTTTTTTAGAAATATGATTTATTGAAGGCATGAATTAAGTATAATTGAAGAAATTAAAATATTGTGTTTTAATCATATTATTGACTTCATTTCAAAAATAAAATATTTGGATGGAATTTGTTTTAAACAAATGGATATTAAGTTATGTTAAAATTGTTTTGGAAAATGATTATATCAAGTAGAGAAAACGTTTATTTATTGTAAAATGTTATTTCCTAAAGGTTGAAATAAATGTTTATTTTACAAGTATTGAAAACAATTAGAGAATTAAACATTGGAGTTAAATTTCTCTTCATGTTAAAAAGGGACATTATTGAATTAGTTTTATTGAGGCAATAGTCCATCGAATTCTATTAAATGATGAGGATTTAGGAAATCCGAAGTACAATTAATCGTGATTAATATTGTAGTTAATGGATGTTTCATTTCGCAAGGAGATATTGTTGTCTTAAAATGACATATTTGAATTAAAGGTGTAAATGTTTTTTTTTAATTGTTAATTAAGAGCAATTAGGAAATTAAATATTGAGACTTAATTTCCTCCCTTGTCTGAGAAAGACATGTTTTTAATTCAATTTATTCAACTCAAAAGAGTACTGAATGTAATGAGGAAATGGGTTTAGTGAACCCAAAGTAGAATTTAAATTCTCATCTCCTTGCTTGCCTTGATTGTGAATTTTTCCCTTATGTTCTTGTTTGGGAAATGGGTCAAGTGTCTTAAATCTGTAAGTCTTCCAGAAGACCCTTGAGGTTGGAAGTTGTCGTCTTGTGATGTCGACTATTTGTTAAATCCCTTGGGTAGTGCATGGTACGTATCCAGTTATTAACCCAGTTCCACGAACGGGGACATTTGTACCTCCTGAGAAAGGAGTGGAATTTGTAATGTGTGCCTCCTTGTCATGAGCTATCAGGAGCATTTTTTGTTATTGTTGTTACCTCCAGTGTTTGGAGATGGTTTTATCTTTGTTGCTCCTATGAAAGGAGTGAATTTTGTAATGTATGTCTCCTTGTCAGGAGCGGTCGGGAGCAGCCTTGTTATGTGGTTGTTGCCTCCGGTGTTGGAGTGTGTTTCAGGTTGTGTCGCCTCCTAAGAAAGGAGAGGTTGTGATGTCTTGTTTGTTGCACCTTGGTTCCATTGTTGTTTCGATGGTGTGTGTGTGTGTTGTCTAGTAGAAGAGTGGCTTGTAACGGGGGTCGGCACCCGAAGTGGTGTCAAGGATAACTTGTTGTGAGTTATTTAATCAAGTGATAACTAAAATAATACTTAGAAGCTTAAGACTAACTTCACACTAATCAAGATTTTAATGCCTCACTCATAGACCCAAGTGCTCAATTAGGTTTGGGATGAGATGGGAAGGCTTGTAATGGCAAGGTCATCTATCTTGTCTGTACAAAAGGTATTTGGATCCTCATGAGTGAGTATGGGGGCCGAGATTCGGTAAAGGTCACCAGGATAACCTTTTCTTGTGGGGACCGGAGCCTATGAATATTCCCAAGGATAACCCATGACGAGCTGTGTGATGACACTCTATCTAGGACAATAGTCGGTCTTTGTTTTAGGGGTATGGTCTCCTTGACATACCTGATGTGACCATAGTTGGTATTCGATTTTGTGGGTATGGTTTCCTTAACATACCTAGTGTGACCATAGTTGGTATTCGATTTTGTGGGCATTGTTTCTTAAACATACCTAATGTGACCATAGTTGGTATTTGATTTTGTGGGTATGGTTTCCTTAACATACCTAGTATGACCATAGTTGGTATTCGATTTTGTGGGTATGGATTTCTTAACATACCTAGTGTGACCATAGTTGGTATTCGATTATTATGTGTATGGTTCTATTAACATACTTTTTTTTGCTTTATTCTTGGAAGCAATGTGACCATGTAGAGTTGTCCTTGTGTGTTACTCATGATGCTCTTGAGTTGTATTTGTTATGTGCTTGTGTGGTACATGTGATTGGATGTTTCAGTTTTCTTTAGTGGTCATTTAGCCTATGTCTAGAGGTAGATGGTCTTGACTAGGATTCCTGGTTACTATCTCCTAGCATGGGGGGTGGGCCTTTGGTTTCCACTTGGTTGGGTGGCGTGCATCGAAATCCGTTGGGTTCTATCTTCATGTTCATGTGGACGAGACTTCCAGTTGGAGAGCTCGTTGGTTTCAGTATCAGTTCATGCTTTATTTCATTTTTGTTATCTTGTATTATTTACCCCTCTTGTTATCGAGGTGGAAGTTGTAACTGTAACCTTATTTATTAGACTTGCCTCATTCGGGGAATGAGAGTTGTAATTGTAATATTCAATTATGGATAAATGAGTTTGAAAGTTATCCATTATGTTTGGATGTAATTTATCCTGTATGGAATGTATCCATACTTATTATCTTGAGTAGATAAATGTCATGGTTTCATTTATGTTGTTGTTGTGGGTTGTTAAGTTGACTTTGTCTCGTAACCTTAGGGGATGGTTGCATTGGGAGGCGAACTTGTATTTTAATTTTACTTAAACAAAAAAATATATATCTTGTTTAAGTAGTTGTTTGCATCATCCTCTAGGGTTGCGTGACGAGGCGTTACAAGTATTGATCATACTGCTATGTTACACCATTTGCATACTCAACTATAGTTTAAACATTCTCATTTTTTAGTATGGTTACAAGTTTCAATCTCATTAGGATTGATCATGTTGCTCTTGCTCATTGAGTAATTTCAATTTGGAAATTGCCCTCCTTCCTTGCTTTATTTTGTGTCCTCCTTGTCATTGGTTCTTAACTTTCACTTCACATAATTTTAGAAGTATCCCTCCTTGGAGGTTTCTTACATTTTTTATTTGACATAGATATGTTTTCATGTCATCAAATCTCTAAATAATTATATAGTAAAAATCTAATTTCTTCCATATTTGCATGATAAATTATGCACACCAATACACATGTATAAATATTATTTCATTGTACAACTAAAAATTTAGTGAAGTATTTGTACTTAAAGAATCCATTTTCAATATGTGAATAGAGCTCAAGCTCATCTTTTTTAAATTTATACATTTCAATTACCACTAACATATATCTATGTGTCCCTTTGAATGTCTTCTATTAATTTTTTATTCTTATCTTTAGTATGCAGTGAAAACAATGAATGAGATTATAAATTAAAATGTTAGTGTTAAACTTATAATTTCTTCTTGACTACTTTGTCCCACTATAGAGAACTCGTGTCTCTTATCGTGAAATTTGAAAATTTAGATAAATCAATTTATGTCCTCGGATTTAATTAAATTCTATGTCATACTTGATAAATACATGTATTCACAATCAATATACCTTAGCTCTATAGATATACTCTTGTTGGGAAACAACCACACCTATGAACTCGTAAACTTCCCCTCGCCCCAAAAGATAAAGCTCTAGACCCATAAAAGCTTAGAAGAATAAATTAATTATTGATGAATTAGTTAATTAATGATAGGCTTGATATTTATGGGCTCCATTGAGCACCCTTGTCTAACAATAATCCTAATATAAATAGATCTAATCTAACATAATTTTTACTTGAATTAAACTACATGGTTTTCATCATTTACCCATTTTTGACACTCATTCTTGAGTTGTTCATAACCCAAATTAGCTTGGTGACCTTTCCTTCTCTTTATCCACATTTATATATAAACAACCCCTAACCTCCTATTAACACCCAATTTGAGAAATCAAAGTTATATATCTACATGTGTCTTATTTTTCATTCTTTAGTCCTTTACCTATAGAAATTAAATGGTTCCTCACCTCATGTTCATAGTCTCTATTTCTAATATTCTTAGTTAATTTTTTCAATAATGATTCAAAGAAGCCTCATTGTTGATATCGTAGCCTTTTGTGAGCTCTCAATTCTTGATACATTTTAGCCAACTCCTAGTTTAAATGTTGATGGTGATTTATTTAAATAAATCTTAAGTCTTTACCTTAATCCATGTGGTTTTATTTATTTTAAATAAAACAATTAATGTATATCATCAAATTTGGATATAGTTTAATTATCAAGTGATATCTAGCTAAAAATAATTTTATGGGCCCTTCTTTCATGGGATTCACTTAATAAACCAATGACATAGTGCATGTATTCATAGGGTTCGAATAAAACCCGCTAATTCCATTTATACCCATCAGAGTTATAATTAGAACTTACCTCCCTATTTTCACTAAGAGGTATCTTATGTACCACATATAGATCTAACTAAAAACTATTTATAATTGAACCATCCCATTTATTAAAAGTTTAACATAAAATACCTAGATGAATTATGACAAATATGTCATCCTCTACAAATTTTTGATGTAGAAGCACTTATACAACTCATGTTCATATGAGTTCCCTTTTCATGTACACAAAATGTAATTTAGTGCATCCTTAGATATTCTAGGTATCTTAATTATAGTATAAATATTGATCTAAATCATAGTGGATTTATATTTTAGATATACTTGATGATTCTTCGTGGAAGGGTTACTAAAAGGTGTTCAATAATTAGTTTTAAGTAACATGTAGGTAGGATTTTATTAAAATTATATGACCTTGGTGTGACAATTATCTCCATTTTTAGTTGCATTCTAAGAGTTGGTAGTAACAACAAACCCTTCATATTAACAACCACACACTAGACTTAATTCAATGTGTACATGCTATGGATTTTTAATGTTATGGATTTTTTAATGTTATAAATAGAATTGTCTTCAAATGAAATGTATTTTGAATTTGTGCATGTTCAATGTGATTTTTAAATAACTTTCAAATTGTGTGCATTATTTAATTAGTTTTTTGATATATTTTCTAATTGTTTAACATGCAGTTGCCATAAATCATTATTCACATGGATCCAAAATTTAACATAGAGGATTTTATGCCTAATTCATAAATTCCTATAGATCCCATACATCCAAATCCACCACCATAGAAAAACCCCACACCTCCATAGTCTCCACCTCCTAACCCCCACCCCCTGTAGTAGATCAAGCACAATTAAGAGAGAGCATTAGAGAAAACCTCATTGTGATTCAGGGAAATATAGATCTGATAAAAAATGAGCCTAGAATCCCGCCCCAAAATCCCCCCCATCTCACATGGTTTGCATCTACGATGCAAACTATTGTCGATTATGTTTGATCTATTGATGCAGACCTAGATAGGTTACATCAATGGAGAGAAGAGAGGAGAAAAT